>JARVGS010000761.1:5190905-5204364 GCA_031762315.1 Hypsolebias antenori | reverse complement strand
AGGATTACCAAAATTACTGTATTGCCTCTAAATATTATTTTTCTGCCCCTAAAACTAACATTAAACATGCACTTTAAAGTAAGTCAGACCAACTTATTATATGTCTTCTAACACAGGATCATTAGTTCCAGGGTGTCAGAGAGGGAGCATTCCAAGTTAAAAAAGTGACTTCCTGTTCTGAGGGGGTGGGACTTCAATGAAATTACAACATGACCACAACGGATGGTCGGGCATCCAACAGGGATGACTCATGACAATTTTGGTGCATTTTGGTCTTTCAGTGTGAAAGTTATAGCGTTTTGAAATTTATGGCGTGAAGCAAAACTTTGAGGCATGGCCATGCCCCTTTAATGAAAACACAAGCTTTTGATAACTTTAACTGTCTAATGTGTAAAGGGCACATTGACCAAGTTTGAAGACAATCCTTCAAAATCCCTAGGAGGAGTTCATTAAAATTTGCAATTAGAAACACACAAAATGACATTTGACTCAAAATGGGTGACTTCCTGTTGGTTTTGGACCAGGGCTCACAGAGACGTTTTCGTAGGTCCTGAGAAGATACAGAAGTTCACAGAGTTTCAGAATAATCAGTCACAAAATGGCTTGGGGCTGAGTTTTTTAAATATTCTAGGGGTGCTTCATGGATTCTTGTTCATGGGGTGGGCAATGATCGATCATACTGATTTTGTTACTCGTCAGATCAAATCTTTGGATTTTAGAACCAAACATATGGCGACGGTGTTACGTTTTACTTCGCCAAGTTGCCACGCCCACATGCTCCACCCAAAACAGTAAGGGTTGCAAAGCATAAAACAACATGTCTTCGGTAATTGGACACATTGTCATGCTGATTAAGTAACAGGGGTCAGATCAATCAATCAATCAATCAATCAATCAATTTTATTTATAAAGCACCCTTCATACTAAACACAGCTCAAAGTGCTGTACAGAATTATAAAACAAACTCACAAAATTAAAGCAAACGACACACTCAAAATAAATTAATTAATTAATTAAATTAAATAGTATGTAGAATTTATAGACTGAACAGAGATGAACCAGTTCAGGAAATACAGTACAGTTAAAAAGTTGGGTCTTGAGCCTGCTCTTAAAAACAACAACATTCTCTGCAGCCCTCAGGTTCTCTGGAAGACTATTCCACAGACGGGGGCCACAGCACTGGAAAGAAGCCTCACCGTAAGTGTGAGTTCTGATTATTTAAACTGTTAGTAGTTCAGTACCAGAGGATCTTAATGTCCGCGGGGGTTCATAGGGCAATAGCAGCTCTGCAAGATAAGATGGTGCGAGACCATTGAGACAGTTAAAAACCACTAAAAGAATCTTAAAATCAATCCTGAGGCACACAGGGAGCCAATGCAATGATTTTAAAGCAGGTGTAATATGAGCCTGCCTTCTGGTCCTGGTTAGCACATGAGCAGCAGAGTTTTGTAACAGCTGAAGGCTGGAAAATTTTTCTTGGGGAGACCAGAAAGCAGTGCATTACAGTAGTCTAAACGACTGGAAATAAAAGCATGCATCAAAGTCTCAGTATTGGTGAGAGAAAGAAGAGGGCGGACTCTGGCTATATTTTTTTAGATTAAATCCTGTTTTGACTATATGTTTAATATGAGGAATAAAAGTAAGCTCAGAGTCAAAAAGAACCCCCCAGGCTTCTTACTTTTTTAGAAGGTTGTAAAGACATTGGGCCCATTCAACGTAAAACTTTACACTTCCTGTTGTCAGGGGGTGTGGCTTAAGTGATGTCATGATTTGACCATTCAGTCTTGCAGGAGACCGGATGTGGCTCAATCACTGAAGGTTTGATGTCTCAAGACAGGTTTTGTGTAGTTGCTATTAGCGTTTCGTTTTTCATGGCGAGATGTCAGACTTTGAGGTCTGACCCTGTCCCTTCAGCATGCTCCGAAACAAACAGTTTAGATAATTTTTCATCCCTCATGCCTTTTGAACAAAATGGCCATTTCTAAAATTGATTGACCGAAATCTCTAGGAGGAGTTTGTTCAAATGCAGAGACTGTAAACTGCTCAAAAGTTGTGAAATTTGGGATGGCGTTCCAAAATGGCCACCTTCCTGTCCATCGTACAACATTGGTTTTCTGTGCATCTTGGGGAATTGGCCAAGTGTACCAAGTTTCACGCTTTTACTACAAACTAAGTTTAAGGCGGAGGGTAGTTTGAAAATTTCCAGATGGCACTCTTGAGCCGTTTCTGGTGCAATTTTTGCGACACACTTAAAATACGTAAATATTCAGCAGTCCTGATGCGTCCGCCAAATTTGATGAGTTTTGGGATATGTTAAGGCCCCCAAAAGGCCAATTAATTTGCCAAAAACTTTGAAGCCCAGGCCTGAACAGAGCAATTACAATAGACCTTTGCAGCGCTTCACTGCTGGGGTCTAAAAAGTTGACCTCCCTTCCTCCATTAGCTTCCAAAATGTCCTGTCAGTAAAGTTGCAGCGAAGAAACATTTTCATAAAAAATGTGCTGGTCTGTGTGTTTTCCACCAATAAAATGAACAAACATTAAAACGGTTTTGGTAGATTGCTCGTGTTCATTTGTCAATTTATGCAGCAGCTTGACAACATCACATCACAATGTTTACCTTAAGACATTTTGGAGGCTCTGCTGTGAAAGCTCATTAGCAGCTGCAGCCCAGTGAGATTATATCTTCAGCCTAACAAGTTAAACATAAATGGTTTATATTCATATTTTCCCTGTCTGGACAGGAAACTTTCTGTTTTGCATTTTGCTGAAAACATCATTCACATATTTAGGTTTATTTCTATTGATCTGCTAACAAAACACACTTTTTCTCCCCTTCCTTTGGCTGCTCCCTTCTTTGGGGTTCGCCACAACGAACTAACTTGCACAAAGACTTGGCAATTGTTTTTACACAGGATGTTGCTTCTGATGCAACCACAGAACCGAGCTACCACAGTCCTCTGTGTGGAGCAGAGAGCTGCTTTCTTGGCACCTGGGGGAGCATATGGTGACGGTTAAGGGACTTGCTCAAGGGCCCAGTGTGGGGCAAATGAGGGTGGAGACAGGTGTGGGTGCCTCACCTTTCCCACCCACACTTTGATGTTGTTAGTACCGGGAGTCAACTCGGCAACCTTCCAATCACAGTCCCATCTTCTCTAATCTCTGTGCCACCACTTCCGTTATACTGACAGACAGATTGGTGCGGCATCTGCAGTATTGTGGACTCTGTACCGGTCTGTTGTGGTGAAGTGGGACCTGAGCTGTAAGGCAAAGTTCTCTGTTTACAGGTTGCTCTACGTTCCTACCCTCACCTATGGTTACAAACTCTGGGTAGTGACCAAAAGGATGATTGTGGATACAGGCAGTTGAAATGCGTTTCCTTTGCAGGATAGCTGGACTCTCCCTCAGAGAAAGGGTGAGAAGTTCAGTTATCCAGAAGAAACTCAGAGTAGAACCACTGTTCCTCCACATCAAAATAAGCTGGTTGAGGTGGTTCAGGCATCTGATAAGGATGCTTCCTGGGCGCTTCTCCACGGAGGTGCTTCAGGCATGTCCGACTGGGAGGAGACCCTGGGGAAGACCCAGGACATGCTGGAGAGACTACATCTCTCTGTTTGGCCTGGAAACGCATTTGGGTCCTCCCAGAAGTACTAGAACATGTGGCTGTGGAAAGAGATGTCTGGAAAGAGATTTCTGGAAAGAGATGTCTAGCTCAAGCTGCCATCGCCGAGACCCGACTTTGGAATGAGCGGAAGGTAATGGATAGATGGATAGACGGATGGAGTGATGGATAAAACGTTGCAGCTATTATGTTATTTTTACATTTTTTAAACCCACAGCATTAGGCCATTCATCGATCCATGGAAGACAAACCTTTATTATTTTCAGAGTACAACACAAGATGACAAACACTTTCAATCAGCTTTCAATAAACATTGGGGGTGAAGCAGACTTTAAGAGCTGCACGTCTAAGCCCTTCAAAAGTAATGCTGCAATGATACTCTGTGGCACATTTCCAATCATGATGGATGTTTGGCAGCTTTGAAATCCATTATAGCCAGAACAACTTAATCATATCTAGTAATGAGCTATGAGTGTTGCATGCATTATAAATCTAATTTCACTTCTGGACGAGGCATGTGGGACAATGTAGGCCCACTTTAGAAACAGTGAAGCCACAGTGGGTGTTAAACACATAAAGCCCAGTAGTTCCTGCAAGAATTACAATTCTGACTGACTCCTGCTTGAAGATGTTTGGGGTCTTAACTTAGTTGTTAACTTTAATTAATGTATATCCCAGAGATGACTGGGGTCCCGTTCACATGCAAACACCAATCCTCTTCACAGCCTATTGTTTTATGACAAGAATCATGATAATAATCTGTTACTTGTGTGTGTGTAGCAAACAAAAATACTTCATTTTTCATCAATTAGCCCGTTTGTTTACTAAAAAATGACTGCCTAAAGATCATCTCACCGAACTGTGAAAAGATACTGTAATATGGACAAGATAAAAAAAAAAAAAAATACATACAATCGGTCTACAGTTTTCTGTTATATTTCTTGCCATCTATGTAGAATGAGGGACTCAGGCCCTAAATGCGCAAACCCAAGGACATGAATTGTATGGTTATTTTTCCTTTCAGCAGCACTTTTTCTAAGTAGTCACACTTACATCCTCAGACATGCACTTGACTCTCTTTGTATCCGAGCATCAGAATCCCACATACCAGCAACAAATTACCAGCAGTCCTTTAGCTGATGGAGTGCTTTCAGCTCTGTTCACATTTCAACCAAATTACTGCACTTAGACAAATAGGTCATCACTCACATGTGCTTTAGAATGTGATGTTCCTGGAAAAGAAAAAGACAAGATAAGGAAATGTGTTGTTTTATGTCACTGTAAATCTCTTATGTGATTATGTGATGTAAATGTTTTCTCAAATGATTGTTTTAAAGGTGTCAATACACTGAAACACTCTTACTGTATTACAATATCCTGTGTTTTTCTCCTGTTTCTTATTGCACAGTTTCAAAAAGATAAACAAACAAAAATGTACACCAAATTACACAAAATGTGCAACTTGATCAGGAATAGTGTCTTACGATTTTTAGTAGTGGTACTTCACACATTGTAGTTCAAACTGGCAATTTAAAAAAAAATAAAAAAAAAAATAAAAATGTTGATCAATGGGAATTTGGTGAAACACACAAAAACAAAGCCCTTGTTGGAGATCTGAAACATCATTCCAAGTCACAACAGGACACAGAATGGGGGACTTGACTGAGCTGGCATTCTGATATCTTTTACTTTTTTCTTTTTTTTTTAACACAAAAAACAAATCAGATTATTTTAATATGCATATCTTTTTCTAGGTAATGTCCAACTTAGAGCTTGATGATGATGATGCACTTCATTTGAGCCATCTACGTTTTTATTTTAATTTTTATTTATTTATTTTACAAACAAACGTGTTACGCCCTCAACTCTTTTTGGTATCAAAAAGGGATCAAAACATAGGCGGTTTTGTCTTTTCTCACCCACTGTGTGTCACACTTGTGATTTTCTCTCAAATACCCAATAATCTAGAGAATGCACAGCCAAGGATTCAGTTAAATCCCATCTTTTACTGCTTATCTGCAGTCAGGATGAGAAGGCCAAGGTATGGGAGAAACCCAGAGATCTCACTCCACAGTAGTACTCTGGAGCTCAACCTAGTGTACACCAAGACTTTCCCAGGCCAGAGAAAAAAATACAATCTTTCCAGAGAGTTCTGGGTCTTGCTGAGGCCTCTTCCCACTAGAATATGCCTAGAAAACCTCCAACAGGGAGGTGTTCAAGAGGCATCCTAATCAGATGCCCTAACCACCTCAGCTGACTCCTTTCCGTTCAAAGGAGCAGCAGCCACTCTTTCAAGTAAGTTCACTTCTGCTGATTGTATGTGGAATCTAATTCTTATGACCACAGAGTGTTGGAACATAGACAGACCAGGAAATCAAGATCTTTGCTTGTTTAAATAAAACTCTGTCTTCACCACAACCTACTGAAGCACACCCTCATTACTAAGGACAAAGCTTCAATCTATACCCATCTCCCACTCCATCCTACATCACTCATAGACAAGATGCCCAAATACTTGAACTCCTCTACCTGAGGCAGGCTCCATTCTGACTTGGAGGCGGCATTCCACCATTTCTGGACAAGAACCATGGCTTTAGACTTAGAGGAGTTCACTTTCATCCCAACCACTTCATAATTAGCTGCAAACTACCCAGTGTAAGCTGAAGGTCATGGCTTGACGTTGCCAACAGATCCACATCATTTCCATTAAGCAGAGACGAGACTCCCAGGTTCCCTAACCAGATATGCTCCTCTCCATGCTCAGGTTCCCTAACCAGGTACTCTCTTCTCCATGACTGTATCTTGAAATCCTGTCCATGTACACCACAAATAAGATTGGAGACAGCCCTGGCAGAATCCAATATGCATCCAGCTCAAGCTTGTCTTTGTGCCAAGAATGCAGACACACTTTCTGTTTTGGTTATAGAGGGACCAGATAACCCTTAAAGCAACCCAAGCATCCAACTACTGAAGCACTCTCAACAGAATGTCTCAGGGAACAAGATCATAAACCTTCTCAAGGTCAACAAAACACATGTTGCCTGGACAGTCAAACCCCCATGAACCCTTAGCTATTCTGCAAGTGGATCTAGTCTACTGTTCTGTGACCAGGATGAAAGCAGTACTGCTCCTCCTGAATCCAACATTCTACAATTGGTCAGAGCCTCCCCTCCAACACTCTGGAATAATTTTCCAAGGGAGCTTGAGAAGTGTGATCCCACAATAGTTGGAACACTTCTTTGTGTGGGAAAAAAAGGTTTGTAGGCTGTATCATCCATGTAGATAACACAAAAAAGTTGCATCATTTCATCTGGACTAGTTTCTTTAAGGGAGAAGCGTTTCGTCTTCCATCTAGAAAACTTCATCAGTGTGTGGCCTGCCAACCAGATCTGTCCAATAAGTAGCCTCCATTGCTGTGTTTCAAGCCAAACTCCTATTGGAATCTCAGAAGCTGGCTTTTAACACATGCAAAAGGATCCATCTGTCCAAAACACTCAATCATCTTGATCAACAATCAAATCAAATACCCTGATGCTTGCTCAATAATCCAGGTAGAAAAATCAAAAAAAAAAAAAAAGCTGAGTCTGGTCCTCTGGACATTCAAAAAATAAAACAAAACAAAGCAAAAAAACTGTAGAAATGTTTATCCAATCGTTGGGCTGATGGTCCTCCTTGATCATGTGAGCAGCTGGTTTCAGCTGTCAGCAGCAAACTGGTTGATCACTGTGAGATGGTGCTATTTATAAGACTGAGCTGAATACAGCATCTCAGACTGAACGTTTCTACAGGTTTTTTTTTGCTTTGTTTTGTTTTATTTTTTGAATGTCCAGAGGACCAGACTTAAGCTTTTTTTTTTTTTTTTTTTTAATCAAATCAAATATCTTAGGCCAGAAGGCCAATACTACTCACAGAACCAGCCTGAAGACACCAAGGCCAAAATGGTTTGGAAAAGGCTCGATCATCCAGGTAGATAACACAAAAAAGGTTAAATTATTTAATCTGGACTTGTTTCTTTAAGGTAGAAACATTTCGTCTTGCATCTGGAAAACGTCTGTGTCCTTGCTTTTAAAAAATGGGAACCACTGTCTGCCACTTTGCAGGTGTTGTCCCAAACCTCCTTGTGACATTCACAAGATGTGTTCATCATGACAGCCCTGCATCATCGTGGATTTTCATCACCTTAGGGCAAATTTCATTCAGCCCTATTGCGGTGCAACCGCAGAGATTTTGATTACCTCTATGACCATGGTAATGGACTCGTCTGCTAAACAAGGCCAACCAAATGCCCATCTCCATGCCCATGCCTGAGTTTTTACATCCACAACTACAGAAGCTGCAGTCCTTCTGGCCACCTGGTACTTGACAGCTGCTTCAGGAAGACTCTGGGACAGCTAAACCCTAATGGCCTTCTGCTTGATGGCGTCCATCAATACATGTTTACAAGTGAGTCATTTGGTTGCCATTGCAACAAGCACTGATGAGCTTAGCCCACAGCTCTCAAATGACACATCTATAATCAAAACACTGAACTTGGCCATTTCTAAGTCTCCAACTTTTCTCTGAACATGTAAAAGACTCTCCTGGAGATGAAGGTTGAAGATCATACAAACAGGGGACTCCACCAGATGTTTCCAGCTCACCCTCAGCATGTGTTTAGGATTATCAGATTTGTCCAGTAGCTCTGCCTCTCTCTTCACTCTAGTGTCCAAGACCATGATGACAATGTCCATTAATATGTAACTGTCTAACAGTTCGTCTCCATGTGGTCAAAGGTCTGATGACATAGAACGAGGAAGGCCCCTCCTGGCTATGACCTCTGAACATGAGGTTGTCTATCTTAACCACCATGAACCAGTTTACCTGTGACCTGAAAATGTCTGATTTTTTTCTGTACATTTACTGTTCTCTTAATCACTTTTTGATTAATAAATGCTTATGCATTTCTTTTAAGCTACATTTGCAGCAGAACTGTTAAACTGAAATATTCATGCTGATAAAAGAGAGAGCTATTTTGATCAAATATGTAAGTCGCATTATGCGTGATGTCATTTACTATTGTGAGATCTCGCAAGATGTGCTTCCACTCAGAAACAGTCTTATTAGTGATTCTCAGCTACAACACAAAATTTAGCTCCATATATGTAAACATGACTGAGACATAGCCATTTATGGGTTGTTGATTAGCCGTGGTGGCCATCGTGAATTTGGTATACAGTATTGATTATTCTTAGTTGCACTAAAATCTGTCATGTGGTTCATTAAATATTTTCCTAACAGGCAGGGTTGATACCAGCAGTTATTTATAAAGTTTTCAAGACTTTGTGCAAGTGTTGGGATTGAAGTAAGTTTAGGGAATAGTTCCAGATACTTCCATACCTAATTTTGGCTTAAGATGTTTGAAATTGTCTGATTTATAGTTATTTTAGTGTTTCCTAAGGATGGTTGGCAGTGGTGGCCATCTTGAACTGGGTTGACTCCAAAAATTTAATCAATTAGAGATGAACAAAGACTTTCTAATATTAATAAAACAACAGCTTAGTGTCTCATGAAATCCTTTGCTAACAGTGGTTGGTAAAATGTTATAAAACGTTTTTTTTTTTTTTTTTTTCCAGAAAAGGTTAGTGCACACATTATGTGTTGGAGATGATTCTGCTACTACCACACCAAATATTAGCTCCATACCTACAAAATG
Source organism: Hypsolebias antenori (assembly GCA_031762315.1). Taxonomy (NCBI): domain Eukaryota; kingdom Metazoa; phylum Chordata; class Actinopteri; order Cyprinodontiformes; family Rivulidae; genus Hypsolebias; species Hypsolebias antenori. The sequence continues at coordinate 5,195,051 of JARVGS010000761.1, read as the reverse complement.
TGCTGATTTATAGTCATTTTATTGCTAAGATTGCTTAGATGTGGCAGCTAAGTTGGGCATTTGATTAACCATATTCAAGAACTACTTTATTTTAAATAATTAAAACGTCTCTGGTGGTTCGAGATATTTTACTAATACAGGTAGACAACGAAACACACACTGACACACATTTGTGATGGCAGGTAAGAATAAATAATAATCAAATTAGAGCAGTGGTTCCCAACCTATTTTCTTCCCCTTCTAACTTCCTAGCCAATCTGAGACCCCCCAATCCCCCACTACTCCCCTCTCCCAAAAGGCTCAATCAGATTAATCTCTTCATCAAGTTGATAAAAGAATAAAGTAAATATTATAATTAATATTATAAGTAATAGTAGTTAAATACAAACTTATTTGTAAAAGGTATAAACTGGAAGTTGTACAACAGAAACATCAACTACAAAAACACTGTTTTGAGAATTACTCGCATAACTTTTCTTTAAAAACTAACAATAGGGGAATCTTAAAAACAGTCTTAATTTTTTTTAAAGTAGTTTTGTCAAGATATCTTCCTGATCCTATCATGCAGCTGATTTTTGCAATTTTCAGCTGTTTTATCTATTATGTCTTTGACAATATGACAATAAATGACCAAAAAAAAAAAAAAAGGACAATAAAGAAACGTTGACTGACTGACTTTGACAGTGTTAGAGAGCGGGACAGTTTTCATTTTATCCACTGCGTGAGCCCTGTCACATATCAACTCTACAATTTTTAGGCAGGTCAGTTTCAGAAGGTTTATCCAATATTGTGCATATTTTTAGTCTTAGTGGTTAAAAGGGAACACTCAAAAGATGCTTATGTAGCTCTGTGCACATCACTACCTGCTCTTTCAAAGGCTTTCTGATGTCAACTGCTTGTTCCTGACAGTTTTCCTGACTTTCACCATCATGAATAGTAATGACAATGTCTGTTCTAAACTAGGGGAAAATGTTCTTGTGGTGTTAGAAAAATGACTCCTCTGTGTGTTTTTGCACATTTAAACATTCACAACTGCATGTGCTTATGTTTATGTTATATATTTAATAAAATGTGAGCTTAAGCAAGACCAACAATAACTCCCTGCCTCCTCTCAGGCAACTGTGCTGCCAACTGAGAGCTGGACGCTGAGTACTGACGTCACAACAAAACTCTCTTAAAATGACAGTACAGATTTTAGTTTTTAACATAATACGTTATAGAAAACTCTTCAAACATAACCAAAATGAGGTTTCTTCAGTGTTAGATTTGGTGAAATTTCAAACATTGTAATTAAAAATAAAAGCATATTTTCTAAAGTTGTTACACAGACAATAAATTGACATTTTTTACAACCTCTAAGCAGACATATTATGCGACCCCCACTGTGCTCTCTAGTGCCCCCCATGGGGGTCGTGCCCCACAGGTTGGGAACCACTGAATTAGAGGATGTTAGGAACGACTTTCTCTTAAACATCAGACAGGCCTGTTCCCTGTCTGTTTTTAAATACCTTCTTAAAACCCATCTCTTCTCCTTGGCCTTCAACACCATCTGTGATGTTGACTTTTAATTATTTTAAGGTTTTTTTATTGACTAATTAATTGTATGATTGTTTTATTATGTGCACAGCACTTTTGTCCTATGTGTTTTTGTAAAGTGCTCTGTGGTACGTTGACCAAAAACCTCTTTATAGCCACATACTGAAATTATTTCCTTTGGGAAAATTAATTCACGTCAAAAGTTGTGGCAAATCTATTCAGTCAGCCATTTATTTGAAATGATTTTTACAGTATAACTTTATATAAAGGAAGCACTGCTGTCTGCATAAAACTTCCAAGCAGCCTTTGTTGCTCAGACGTATTTTTGTGTGCCTTACATGACAACTCAGCACTGAGAGCGTTTACTGCCTCAAAAGACCAATGGTAAAGAAGTCATGTCCTACAGAATGTACTTTGGTGCACCCACCTAACCCTGCAGAACATATTCTCATCACATTCAGATGTTCTCCTCCTCCTAAATGTCTACTTTTATAGGTTGACACACAGCAAGCAATAATCCGTATGGGAGTAGGCTAAAGCGGAAAAGGGCACACCGAACAGGCTTAAAAATGAACTTCTACAATTCCTAATTGATTTGGTAATTTAATTTTGTCCAGGCTGGCTGATTCTTTTCAAGGGAGGGGAAAAAAGATAAATTGGATAGCTGAGAACGAGGAGGTGGGGTGGAGGGCAGGCTCCAGGGATTACTGAATGAAATGAGAGACACGGGGTGAGATGCCTTTTTAAGTCAACGGCCAGCAGAATGACAATTTTACTACCCACAGAGGAAACAGCTAATGAGAGCGGAGAGGTGAGGTTTGAAGAAAAGCCAGAGATTTTGAAACTCGGCCCATCTTCTTTGTTCATTTGCACTTCTATCTCTTCTGGTCATCAGCCATGGTCTCGTCTTTATCTGGACCAGATGTTGCTCACTGCAGTTTGGAACACACATTTAGAGTTTCTCTCTTCCTGGGACAGACTTTTCCATTAGCAACACCTCAGAGAAGCACACTTAATTTGGAGGGGGAAAAAACGTCACTAAATGAATAAAATGTCCTTCTCTCTGCCAGCTCTGCTACAGATTATTTTAAAGCTTTCCAACTTACAATTCAAGCCTTGCAGGAAAATGGCTCCAGTCTCCTTAGGAGATTAATCTTTGCATCCTAATGAGCCTTGAGTTTTGATTTAATACCAAATAATAATAATAATAATAATAATAATAATAATAAAAAACTATAAAAGATCTTACCAAACATGAATGCAGTAAAAATACAATATGCTCCAATTATTGGAGTCTAGATTGTAAACGTCTTCTTTGATGGAGTCTCTAAAATGTCTTGCAGTCTTGTCAATTGACTTACTTTGTATAAACATGTCAATTTATCTAGAATATTAAAAAAACAACAAAGGTTGCCCAAAGTGCCTTACAGTTCAGTCAAGACATTCTTTTTCATTAAGAAAACAAAAGTTAATATAAAATACAGAAACGCTTCATAAAAAACAAAACCCATCTGGCAGATAAACTGCTCCACAGTTTTGGAGCAGCCGCTGCAGAAGCCCCATCACCTCTGGATTTCACTTTGGATCTATGACGTCCGAGGGAAAATTGTGTAACCGCTCAATCCACAGAGAATATGACTGAAAATGTGTGTAGTTTCTTGCAATTTGACATGTTAATTACACTTATCTTAAACAGTCACAGAGGGTAGGAGTTGAATTTGGGTCAGTCCTGTTTGTGACTGCATACTTTAAAGATGTTTTAGACTAACAGAAAATAGCACTGCAGAGAGTAACTTAAAAAAAAAAAAACTTGTTTCAGCAGGGAACAGCTACTGCACCCTATGTCACACGGTCATATGTAGTGGCATGTCAAGCGTGAAACAACCTGTCCTCTCCTAAGTGCATGTTTGCTTAGAACTGCTGCACTCCTCCCCCAGGGTTGCCAACATTTCATTTTTTTTTTAATCCCTGAATTTTCCCCAAATCCTTAAATTCCTGCAGGAGATAAGTCAGACACATGAAGTGCTCAGGACATAACAGTGATGTGTGTGCATGGCGGTTAGAGTTGCGTTTGGGTCAAATAAACCTGGCCTGGACCAGACCGAGCTCGTAGTTTTTTTGGAGCCCTACCTGGAATTAGAGGGCTGAAGCCAAACCACCCCCCCGCCCCCACACACACAAAAAAAAATGTCATTTTTATTTTTATTAAGCTTTTACTGCTTTTGTAAGCAAATCAGTTTGACATGCTAGTTTTAAAAACGTAATGAAAGGAAGATATAAGAGTTATGTTTATTAATACGTCACCAAGTGGATATTAACATACAAAATGAATAGCCTAAAAAATCAACTCTAAAGACAGACTATTAAACAGATGAACAAAAATATTTTTAGAGCAAAATTATTTGGAAAAATACAGAACAAGACTATTTTCATTGAACGTGCTGCTTGCTTCAGCTTTTGTAGATGCTGCTACTTTGTACTTCACCGCACATGACAGCAGGTGCGGAGGTGTGTGTGGCCAGTGATCAGCTGATTGATCCATCCATCCATCCATCCATCCATCCATCCATCCATCCATCCATCCATCCATCCATCCATCCATCCATCCAT
>JARVGS010000761.1:5166015-5176357 GCA_031762315.1 Hypsolebias antenori | reverse complement strand
AGACGTTTCCTAGCATTCAGTGTTAGACAGGATCTGTTTCTGAAAAAGAAACCCAGTTTAACTTTCAGTTTCTTTACAAGGTTTTCCACATGGAGTTTAAAAGAGAGATGCGAATCGACCAGGATACACAAAAATTTATAGGAATCAACAAACTCAAGGAAGAACAGCTGGGTCCAACTTCCTATTTGAAAAAAGCATCCCTTTGGTTTTATCAGCATTTAAGACAAGTTTGAGATGGAACAATTATGTCATCATGTGTAATGTAAGATAATGTCCTGTAAGATCACTGAAGGATAGGTCGGATCAGTCATGGAGAATATTTCACACTTTGTAACCTGCAAAAACTCTCATCCACTTCTGGTAAATGGTTAATGCTGGTGATTACCCAGCTGGTCAAAGCAGATGGCCACTTGTACTGAGCCTGGTTCTGCTGGAGGTTTCTTCCTTTTAAAAAAGAGTTTTTACTTCCCACCGTTGCTATTGGGCTTGCTCAGGATGGGAGACTGTGATGAAGTGAAGATTCAATGGATCTGCTGCTTCCTTAGACAGAGAACTTTACTCACTGGCTTTTCTATGTATGTAAATGTTTCTGTAATGTGCCCTGAGACAACTTTGTTGTGATTTGGCACTATGTACATAAACTGATTTGAATTGAACTATAGTTTGGTTCCGTTCTCAAAAATCTGGTCAAATTTTTGTCCCAGCAGTTTTCTGCCAGGTGACAAATCTAAATGACACCAGCTTTCAGTGATCCAATTCTGCTGTGACTGAAGTCCTCCAAAACATGGAGGTGGATCAATGCTATCTGCAATGACAATGCTTAAGATGCCATCAGACCTTATTCAAAAGAGGACTGTCATTCCTCACTACAATTAAGCAGCTTTTCCCTGACTCAAACAGGTAAGCAGTCCAGGACACTGATGCTTGTCTTGTGTGTGTCGCCAGTGCAAGTATTCATTTCTCACTGTACAGCCTGTGTCCATAGTGTTTTTAGCTGTAGAAGTTGTACTAACAATAATGCTCCATTGTAAATTCTGTGTTTTCTGAAAGCATGCCATTACAACAACACTGATTTTGGTTTTAAAAATGATTTTCTACTACAACAAATACAGAGGAAAAGATGGCACATGCAGATGGTGGATTAAAACATATTTGATTAAATCAGACATTTTTCTACATGTATTAAAGGGGATTCCTGGATTAGTGACATCTGAAGCTATGTTGACGCAGTAGTAAATGTTATAAAAGTAGAAAAATCATGTTGGGTAAGTCGTAGGCCAGTCGCAATAAAGAATAAATCAGTTAATCGCATGATGAATGAAAATTATCTACCTCATTTTCATTTATAGGCTTTATCGTTTCTTTGTGTCTCTCTCTTTCTACTGAAGACAAGGCTCAACTCCAGTGCTCTTTACTGAACCCTCCCTTTCTCTTTTCTGTTTAAAATCAGTTTTAACTGTCCAAAATCGTGTTTTTGGATCAGTAAAAGCAACTAAGCTGAGAAGCTAAGCTACGCGCTAAGCTAACATGCCGACCTTGGGGAAAAACCTCCATTTTGTCAAAGCTGCAAAGCACCTCCCTCCCATTTTTCTTGAAGAGAGTTGCTCACTCCCTCAGTATCCATTCTTTGTTTCAAACAGTCTCAGATTGCCATCCGGTGGTTGTAAAAAGGTACTACATACAGAACAAATGCGATGAGAAAAAATATCTTCTTAAATTTTACCATAATTACTAATTAGTGTCAAATTTCAAACAATATTATAATTTATTGCAATAATTTCTGAGACAATTAATCACCCAGCAAAATCTGTTATTGTGACAGGCCTAGTCAGTCGTCAACCAAATATGAAGGTGGTTAATAAAGAACTTCATTGAAAACCGTCTTTATTGACTCCATTTTTCTTCAGGCAAATCTATTTGGACTTTGGTCAAACAACGTAAAGTAATTAAAAGTAAGTAATGAATTGAGCAGAAGACGATTAAACTATCATTTTCCAGAAAACAATAAAATAATGAAGTATTTTATTAGTGGCAGCTGGCATATAACAGTTTTATTCTGCTAAAGATGGGTGAAGAAAGAAAATCTAAGCTATAAGATAAATTTCTTGCAATAGTCAATAAAAGTCCACTACACTAGAAATAAGCTCCTCAGGGAATCTATTATGGGTCATGAGCCCTGTAAGCTGAAACAAATCTTCCCTGACTCTGCTTTTTCAGATAAGAGGCTCCAATTCTGTTCTCAGAGATGTAAGAATTATTTTCTTTCACACATACACTCTGCTGATCCTGCTCTCCAACAAGAACAAACAAGACCTCAGAAATTTAATATTTATACTGTGTTTCTCTTTTCATTCATGAGTCACTATATTCACATATACATTTGTTTATGGCATATAAATGTATAGGGGTGGCGCAGAGGTTAGATAAGTGTACCTGTGATTGGAAGGTCACTTGTTCAAATTCCCCTGCTGACCGAAATATCAAAATGTGGGTGAAGAAGATGAAGCACCCACATCTGCATCCTCACTCATTGACCCCACTCGGGGCCCTTGAGCAAGGCCCTTAACCCCCATCTGCTCCACTGTGGTTGCATCAGGAAGGGCATCCCAAAATTTGTTAGCAGGTCTTCGTGCAAGTTTGTTTGCTGTGGCGACCATTAAAGAAGGAAGCAGCTGAATAAATTGCCATATACAAATGTAGGGTTGGTAAAATTGTTAGTAGAAAGTAAAATATGGAAAAATGAGCAGAAAGGACAGAACATGGAAAAAGGTAAATGATCTTTATATTATTTTATTCATTGGAATTAACCTTTACTTTACCAGACAAATCTTACAGAGACCACGGACCTCTTTTGCAAGGTCTGCCTGTGCCTGTAGATAGCCTGACATGCATGTTTTCAAATTGTGGGAAGAAACCAAAGTTTCTGGAAAAAAAAAAACATGATGAGAGTATGCAAACCCCACACAGAAAGACCTCGGGTACAAACCAGGGGCTGAACCCAGGACCTTCTTGACGGGATGCAACAGTGCTAACCACTAAGCCATTGTGCTACCATCCAGGGTAAAAATACATGGGCATTTTTCATTTTAAAACTCTTCCTGACGGTGGACTGGAGAAAAATAATTTGTAAGCACTGCAACATTGAAATGTCTTACCACCAGAGTAGTTCAATCCTGAAACATCTCTTTAATTACACTGTCAATGCATGCCAATCACCCACCGTAACAAACAGTGGAGGGAGGCTTGAGAAGACCCGGCTGGATGCAATGTGTGGGATTACAAGAAAAAGCAAGACAGGCTAACAAATGCCATATTGAAGTAGATAGCTACAAATTGCATGCCAAACAGCATTGTGGAAGATGTCAGTCTGTGTGACGTCCTTAAAACCACAACAAATGACAGGACATACTATGAGCCTCCCTCAACGGACATCATCATAAGAAGAATTCATGAGCTGTACACAAAAGAGAGGCCTCCAAAAGCAACAGCATTACAACGTACACCAACTGTTGCTCTCACTGGAGGCTACTGGACATCCCTGGGTAATCATAGCTACCTCAATGTTATAGTGTGGAAGCTGCAGTCACATGCTCTGACTGCAATGAAAACAGGAGAGATATTGCTGAAATGTGCGCAGAACATTTTATTAATGTTGCTCAGCAGTGGAATATTTCACATAAAGTAAGCAGATTTAGCACAGATAGTACAAGAAACATGATGGCTGCTGTGAGAAATCCACCTTTTGAACATGTCCCCTGCACTGTTTCCAGCGTTCTGTCCCAGTATTTCTGCAGAACAGTGTTTGACAATGTCCTCTGCAAATGCAGAAAAGTTGTGAGCCATTTTATACACAGATAATCAAATCCTACAGAATTAGAACAACAACAAACTGAATATGGACAAAAGAAAGGATCACTCATACAAAATGTTCCAACCAGATGGAATTCAACTCTGGGCGTGATCAAAAGTGTCTACAGAAATGGATATCCACTCAGGCACGTCCTTGTTACACACAAGACCGATCGCCATGCCAACTACAGCTGAAATGGACAAACTACAGAAGTCTGAAACACTCCTGGAACTTTGCAGGTATATTTTACTTCTTCTTTTTTATTTTTCTGCTTGTAAGGAAGAAATAATGTATGTGTAAATGTACCATAAATATGTAATGGACATTTTTTTTGTTAATACAAGAATATAAACCCAATACTATCCGAATGAACTAGGTTAGACCTTTTCTTGTTGCATGTATGTGAATGAATTTCTGGGAGGACAAATGTTTATTTCATGCTTTGCTGTCCTTCCTGCTTTTTATCATCTCTCTCATGATGGAGAGCTCTGATGATGATCCTGCCTGATTTGAGATCAGAGACACGCAAACAAAATGCCAACATTGCCTAGCTGAAGATTGCTACTGCATTGGACCTAGGGTTCAAAGATCTCAAGTGCATATGCTAGTGAAGATTATCAGTCATCCAGAACATGGTAAATCCAAAAAAAGGTTAAACGCAAAAACAAGTGGACTTTATTTGTAACTGAAGACACTTCACTTCTCATCTGAGGAGCTTTCTCATTTCAAAGAAACAAGGATTGTGGGATTCTAGTTATAAAACTGTGGTGTTCTGTAAGCTTGCATAATACAGATTGACACATGCAGATTGACCTCTCACTCGTCATAAGAGGACAGTTAGGGTACCCTAACATCGGGTAATGTATAGTAACCCCAACATAGGATACACTAACCCTAATAAGCCTCTATTGTGAAGAGTGAGAGGTCACTTTGCATGTGTCAATCTGCATTATGCAAGCTTACAGAACACCACAGTTTTATGACTTGAATCCCACACTCCTTGTTTCTTTGAATTGAGAAAGCTCCTCATATGAGAAGCAAAACATCTTCATTTACAAATGAAGTCCAGCTGTTTTGCTTTTAAACTTTTTTTTAAGATCTATAGTGCATACCCAGACCTGATTGGGGGTGAGGTGTGGGCCTCAATCACTTCTTCTTCTTCTTCTCCTTCTCCTTCTCCTCTTTCTTCTTTTTCTACTTCTTTCACCTTTTCCCTCGTCAGGGGTCACCACAGCGAGTCATCCTCCTCCACCTCACTCTGTCCTCTGCATCCTATGTCCTCAATCCAATTACCTCCATGTCCTCTCTAATTGCATCCATAGATCTTCTCTTTGGCCTTCCTCTTTGTCTTTTTTTTTCTTGACAGCTGCATTTCTAACATCCTTCCACCAATGTACCCACTGTCTTCATCGTGTGGCTCATCAACTTAATTCGTCTGTAGTTGCTTCAACTCTGTGAATCACCCTTGTTCTTAAAATTGGGCACCAGCACACTTCTCTCCATTCCTCTGGCATTTTATCACCCTCAAATATACCATTGAATATTTGAGTAAAAAAACCTCACTGCCGTCTGTCTAAGACATTTCCAAACCTCCACAGGTATGTCATCGGGTCCTACTGCTTTCCCCTCCTTCATTCTTTTCAGAGTTTTCCAAACTTCACCCTCAACAATCTTTCCCGCTTCCTGGTCCACAGTTTCTATGACCTCTACTCGTCTTTCTCTTTCATTCTCTTCATTCATTAGCGCCTCAAAGTACTCATTTCCTCTTCCTACCACACTCTCCTCAATTGCTAGAACATTACCATTCCTATCTTTAACAAGCCTAACCTGCTGCACATCCTTTTCAGCCTGATCCCTCTGTGTCACCAAAGAGTACAAGTCCTTCTAGCACCCTTTAGTGGCCAGCTTCCCATACAACTCATCATACACATTCTTTAGTTTTGCTTTGTTGAACTTGCATTATAGTTTTGTTGGCAAAAGTGCTTTACGTTGGATGCCCTTCCTGACACAACCCTTACCATTTACCTGGGCTTGGGACCAGCACAAAAGATGCACTGGCTTGTGCTCCCTACTGGCTGGTTTTTGGGCCTCAATCACTAATCTACTTAAAGACAGTTGAGATGGTGCAGAGAAATCTGTGGAAGCAACATCCTCAGAGCTACCAAGGAAAAAGTGTGCCCTGCTGGCTGCTTCAACAGAATCTGATGCTGATCAGGAAGAAGACTTGTTTAAGAACAGTGTGTGTCGATACAAAGCAGGGGCCATCATCAATAGAGACGCCTGTCGCTTGGAGTGTTGGTCCAAACATGCAGCAGTGCACAGCTGGCCTCTATTACACAGAGTTTCTCGACTACACCTGCAACATGTGTACCTTGTGAAAGGTTATTTTCTCTTACTGGTCATGTTGTACAGAAGAGGAGAGATTTTTTTTATCATCAGAAAATGTAAATAATCTTGTCTGTCTCAGCAACTGGCTTGGTGCAGAAGAGGAAATAAGACAACGTCAAGGGAATGAATAAATGTAATTAATTTGTTCTTGTGTCATTAATCAGCTTGCATCGCTGATTTTTTGTTGTTGTTTGTTTTTACTGAGATTCTCCTGAGGAAATCCAGTGCAAACAAGTAGTAAAAAGACTAAAATCTCTCCTGCACTATCAATTGTGTCAATTTTATTTATTATTGGTATTAATATTATCATTATTATTATTATGGTGTTTGACCATTTTACCTTTCTCTAACAGGGACACTTGTTCAAATTCAAGTTCAAGTTGTGTTTATATGTCATATGCAAGGTAAACACAGGGTTAACAGAACAGTGAAATGCTTAGGATGAAAATAACTGAATTGACTCATTAAAACATCAAAGAACAAACCAACAAGAAAATACAAAAAATAAAGCCTCTTGGCACCATCCTGTGTAGCGCTTTCTGGCTCTGACTGGTGCAGTTCCCATACCACCCTGTAATGCAGCGTGTCAGCAGGCTCTCAATGGTGCACCTATAAAAGTTGGTGAGGATGCTGGTGTTTGTACTGTATTGTTACTGAATATAAACTTTTTATGATGCACCTTGTTTAAAAAAAATCTACTTGTAATTGTTCAGAAAAACAAGTATAATCTTCAGTTTGTTGTTAATCTGTTATATAAGAAGGCTGCTCTATTTCGCAGCAGCTACGTGCACTCTGCCCATCTTTCGGATGACTGTACGGACATATATATTCTACCAATATACACACTGTCCCTCCTCTGGACAGGTCTAAAACATCTCTTTCTTTCCTCATTAACTTTATTTCCCAGTTGTTCAACCTGTGTTTTAGCTTTTTGTCCACGTTTCTGTCTTCAGACCATACAACATACAGTGGTTTCACCACTGTCTTGTAAACCTTTCTTTTGAATTTTTATGCCACGCCTTTATCATGCAATGATAAAATGAATTCTGGTGCATTTTTATGCATCTATATGAACATATCACACTAAATCCCAAGCAAAAAAAAAAAAAATTTAAGACCTAAAACAAAGATTTTGATCTACATTGGTTAAAAATTGCAGTATAAAATTCTTAATTTACAACAAGCTATTGGAAACTAAATTAACAAAAAGTGTCAACATGCTGAACATAGCTGAATAAGGTCCTGAGGCATGCTCAATAATCCAGATAGAAAAATCTAACAGGGTTGAGTCAGGTCCTCTGGATGGATTATTTTTTGTTGAAACGTTTCATCTTTTATCCAAAATACTTTTTCAGTCTGAGATCTTGTAACAAGCTCTGTCCTATAAACAGCACCTTCTCCATACTGAGCCGCATAAGATTCTGTGGCTATGGGTGTCCATGCATGCATCACATATTACAGCTACCTTACCGGCTTTCTTCAGAGTTTCCATCACTCTTGTTTTTGTCACATTGTAGAGGGTGTATAAATAGCTATGTTAGCTACCATTAACTGATGAATACATTCTAGCTTGGTGCCAAATTGCGCAACACAGTATTATTTCACTGGGCTGTGACTATTAGCGAAAAGGAGACAACTCAAAATAAAAATAAAAATAAATAAATAAAACCCATTGCAGTCCTCCTGAATTTTGATTGTTTGCAACCAAGTTACCCACAAACCAAGCAAAGGTGTATTGGGCAGAAAGCAAAAAAAAAAGACAGTTCTGCTTTCACAGTGTGAAAAGTGGATCTTAAGGTGTACCCACCACTTTATTGCCTACCTCCATCTCCATCTGCAAACATTTTCAGTTGGCAAATATGAAGTTTGCCAACAGGAAGCTAACCGTTGCAGTCCAGGTCTACCTTTAACAAAGTCAGCACTAACTGGAAGTTTTTCCCCTGTGAATGAAAACATTTACAGGTATAACATTATGTCTCCATTAAACATATTTTTTCTTTAACTTCACAGAAGTTAAAATGATAGATTCCAATGCAGAAGGTGTTACTGGTATGTGGTGTCTTTGTTGTGGCACAACAAAAATGATCTGGATGCTGCACCTCAGAGCTCTGTGTTTTCCAGCACTTAACAGGATATCACCAGTAAGTAAAAATTGGTTGAAGAAATTCAGTACTGTTCATGTCTGTATCAAGATGTATCCTAAAATAGAATATAAACCCTTAAACACTACCTGTAACTTTCAGTCCATGAAAACAAAATAATCTGAGAAAACAACATAAAACTCAGTAAGAGTTACACTTTATCACTCTTTTTGTATGCACAGTGTAATCATGAGGGTATTCAGATGTATATGTCTCCGTGAAGCTTTTAAAACTCTGTTCCTATAGAGAGCACAGAGATTTAATGAAAAGCAGAAAAAAATACATAAAGGTTTTGTTTGTTGCTGTAGCTGCAGCACAAGTTATTTCAGCAGAGTCTCCAGTGAATTCATTATGTCTGAGAATGGCTTATTTAATCAAACCTCCAGCACATGAAAGAATGCATCCTTTATCTGTGGCAGCAAATCTTCCATCTCCACACTATAAACCGGAGGGTTATTATCCTTCACCTGCTACTACTGTATTACTATACCACACCAAACCAAACCAACCCACTTTATAAAGGAATTAAAAGACAGCAACAGAACTAACTACAGTGCTGTAAAGTACAACAAGCCCAAGACAATTTATAGAATACATACATTTAAAGAACCAAAAATAAGAAACAATTAAAAAAAAGTTAGATAAATAAATAAAAGCACATCAGGTCAAAGTCATCTCCCAATTGTGTGAAGGCCAGAGACTCGGTGTTTCATAAATCCATCATGATTCAGAGTCAGATCGTGGGGGAGCAGCGTCAGCAGAGAGGCCTGGACATCGATTTCCACAGCCGCCTCTTCCAGCTCTTCTGGGAGGACCCCAAGGCGTTCCTAATCCAGAGGAGGGACATAATCTCTACAGCATGTCCCGGGTCTTCATCGGGCTCTTCTCCCAGTTGGACATCCCTACAGATGCAGCCAGGGGGCATCCTTACCAGTTAAATGAACCACCTCAACTGGATCCTCTCAATGTGGAGGAGCAGCGGCACACACATATATCTATTTATATAGTACACATTGGCTCAGTACATACAGCTGTTGTCTCTCATCAAGAACGTTGCCAGATCAAATCCCGGTCAGGGATCTTTCTGGGTGGCGTTTGCATTTTCTCCTGTGCATGCATGGGTTTTCTCCGGGTACTCCAGTTTCCTCCCACAGATCAAAAACATGCATGTAAAACTGATTGCTAACTCTAAATTGTCTCTAGGTGTGAGCGAGCGAGTGAATGGTTGTTTGTCTCGTATGTCTCTATGTGTCCCTGTGATGGACTGGAGACCTATCCAGGATGTTTTTCACCTCTTGCACAGTGATAACTGGATATGGGCACCAGTGACCCCTGTGATCCAAAAAGGAAGAAGCGGGTAAAAGATAATGGATGGATGGCTACATACAAATATGTATTTTAAATGAGTCTTCTAGGCTCAGTGTGATGCATCTGTCTAAATAAGGAGTACCGTATTTTCCGGTGTATAAGTCGCAGTTTTTTTACTAATTTTTATGTCCTGCGACTTATACAGCGGTGCGACTTATTTATGGATTTTCCCCCATGATTTTAGACCCATTTTTGGCTGAGAAATGACCGTTTCCATTCATTCTGACTGTGGGGAGAAAAAAAGTGCAGTACCACTTTTTGGCCGCTATGAGCGCTAAAGGGTCCTGTTTTTATTCTATTTTTATTAAAGCTCATCTGACAACGTTCATTTAAATTAAAAAAATAACAGGAAAAGTAAGGAAAAAGAAAATAAGGAAGAATTCAGCTCAGCACATGTTTTCAGCAAACAATTTTTTTTTTTTTAGGTGTTCATCTGGTTACTACATTTTAAAAATAAGCGTTGTTTACATCTGTGCACGCATGGCAGTCTCCAGCAGCCGGGACGTTTCTGTGTTTATTTTTTATTAAAGTTCATCTGACAACGTTCATTTAAATAAAAAAAATAATAAGAAAAGTAAGGAAAAAAGAAAATAAG
>JARVGS010000761.1:4946982-4959117 GCA_031762315.1 Hypsolebias antenori | reverse complement strand
TTAAACTGCAAAGTGAAACTGCAGCACGTCAAAAACGAAACTTAAAAAACAGTGGGGCAGTCACCACCCGCACCGCGACTGTTATGTCTTTCCCATAATGCTTAGCGGTATTTCAGTGTTCCTGCACCATCATTGAGATGGACATCTGTGATATACAGGTGCATCTTGTTTGCTGTTAAAGTTTGAGTGTTTCCTGAGCATACATCATGGTGTTACCAGTTGTCATGCTCAGAGTGTGAGCAATGTGTTTTACTCACACAATGTAGCAGACTATAGTCTTAAGCCAACATGCAGAACAGATCAGGAAAGAATCGGCAGGATGGATCCGATATCTGATATGTAAATTATGCTGGTATTGGAGGCCTATACCAAGTACTGGTTTGATCGGCCCCATCCCCAGTCATAAGTCAAATATTTTATGTAAAAAAGAGTGAAGTCATGTCATACTTAGCAAGTTTCTGATTTGTGAAACTGAAAGTAAAGTGATGTAATTGGTCCATGTCTGTTTGTCTTCATTACCAGCGATGTTACATCTGAACTGAAGGTGTAGCTCTTAAAGTCCTGGTGCCAGAAAGTTAGCTGGGACTTACAGGGTACATACAGTATCGGGTGCATTCCTAGTACTTATCAAAAATGTACAAGTTACTCACTGTACCCGGTACCTACCCAGTACCATGCATATGCAAGGCAATATGTCACTTCATAATACAGCTTGCTCAAAATAGGTATTAGACACATACCAGACTGTACTATATATTTCTAGCAAAGTATGTAATTTATAAAGGCAAATGAAATAATGTCACAATTTTGGTCTGGACTTACTTGAGATTTTGAGGCTTGGAACAAACAGCAAGAAATGCAACTTACTACCATCTCAACAATGTCCTCTGGGTAAGAACCACAGCTCTCAGTCTAAATGGTTATGTTCCTTATAATGAACTTTAAACCAACACAATTTAAACGTGTGTTATCAAAATATTCATTTTGACTACTTTTGTAAACCCAATGGATAATAAACTTTAAAAATTAATATGTATTGCTGTATTGCAACTTGGGATTTCTGAATGTAAAGATTGTCTTTATATTCTAATCATATTCTTGTAAATATAATTTTATCATACATTCAAACAATATTTGTGCAAAACTTTTTGGGAGGTGAAATGTTTAAATATAAGTACACACTTTTTTTCAAACAGGTGGACAAATTAAAGTCACAAGTTCACAACTATTGCAATGTGTCTGCCTTGATAGACAAATATGATTTACTGAAACCTTTGATGGTAAGCCAGTATGTCTGCTGTACAGTGAGGGTAGCACAGCTGCAAAGGATTACAACCTGCATTTTTAACCAGAATTTTCCTCTTCAATTGTTCTGTCTCAATTTAAAAAAAAAACTTGAGTGTAGCCACACTGTTTTCATCTGGTCTTACCCTGAACCCAACTAGGAATGCTTTGCTCTGCAGGTGCTCAGTTAAATAAGTGATCCTCGTTGCCATTAGGCAAATACTGGTATGGTATATGCTTTTGATATTCCACTTCAAATTCATTATATTGTTATTGGTTTTAAATGGATAATCTGCCTTTTAAAATCAAAGATAGTTTAGTTTCTTGTGTAAGTGTATGTAAATTGGCATTGATATTAGTAAATTGTGCCAGTGGCACCACTAAAATCTCGCCTAGGATGCTAAATTGACTAGGGCTGGCACTGTATGCCCCCCCTGAAAGAAGTCTTGGCCATCTCTGTGCCACCCCTGGCAAAAAGATGTGGCTCCACTCCTGTCAAATGGACACTTCATGTTTTGACATGAACCTACAGCAGTCACTGTGAAGTGATAGAGCTTGGAGCATGTATGGTTTTTAAGGGAAAGCAAATTTTGTCATACACAATGGGGTATATTAGAGGTATATAGTAATCTTGATACCAACAGACATACATTGAAAAGTTCCTGTTTTATTTTCTTGTCCAAGTGTTGGTTGGTAAGTTGTCTTTTAAAAGCACTTTCATCCAACAGTTTAAACAGTTTTTACATTTCACTTGGAAATCCAGTTTCTTTTCAATCATTCAGAACAAGTCCTGTTTCTGTACATCTTTGGTAGACTTTTTTAAGGCATATTGGTTTTAGTTTTATAACAATTTTTCATCATTCTTTGTTCATCTTTATGTCTTCTTTAGACAATGTTTTGTTAATACTTGCTTCAAATTTTATATGTAACTGACTGAACAACTTTCCTTTATAACATTGACTGCTGCATTGGTTGCTGGTTTTAAAAGGATTTTCCTAATTTCAGCTGACAGCTCTCATTTTTAGTTAATGGTTCAAGGCAAAAGCCAGCTCTAGACTGCAAATACTCATAAAAATCGTGCAAGCACTTGCATAAAAATGTGATTACACCTTTGTTATTTCTCCCTGATCTAACATAAACATTTGACCTATATTTACTATAGCTTCATTGTTTTGTTATAAAGACAGCCCACAGTTTCTCCATCATGCCACATATCTGTACCTCTTCTCCATTGCGATAGATCAGCAGGTCAAAGGGAATAGCAGCCACCATGTCGATGAGGAACCAGCCTTTGAAATAATGCACGGCAATACGCACTGGGTGGCTCACTACTTCATCATTAGAGTTCACATATGTTGTTCTGAGAAAGAGTAACATTACAAAATATACTGTCAATAATTATGCAAAATCGTATTCAGTACTGTTCACATGAGGTTTTGGAATTTGAAGCTCCATTTTAATTTTTGACATAAACAATGGCCAAATCAGATTACAACAAAAAAAAAAAGTTCAAACCTGAAATTGATGAGGATGTCAATAATGAACATGATGTCCACAATGAGGTCCACCACATTGAGAGGAGAGCAGGAGTAACCACAACTCTGCTTGGCTACTTCTTCCTGAGAGGAGAAATGCCAGGTTAAAAAAATATAAGAAAGGATTTATGTGAAAAAAGTTGGGTATTTATAAGCACTGGTAGGCTACTAAAAGAAGAACGCATCAATGAAATAGATTAACAATGAAGATTTTAAGTTACTTGTCAAATCCATGATGAGAATAAACAAAAAAAGTCACCAAGAAAGAGGACATTCAGGAAGAGAAGAGTCTTGGGTGCTGCCTTTTAAGTAGATGTAACAGACAGACCACAGACTCAAACTTTATTCCTATTTCAGTACATTTCATGCTTAGAGCACAATAAACAAAAACCTGTTTTTTTTTTTTTTCCACATTGCAGTGTTTTTACCTTGGGTCATTGGCCTGGTAAAGGGTGGGAGAACTGGACAAAGAATATGTTTTGCTTTTGATTACAGTTTTATAGTTTTATAACTTGGATGATTTGTTTACAAAGTACAGTATGCAGCTTTTCTCTCTGCAGTGTTTTATTTGTGACATCTCAAGCTTGTTTAAAGCTGTTTGTTGTAGAAAACAAAACAATGTTTTTAGCTCTTATTGGGTTGCAACTTTTTTGAATGAAATGACAGTTCTTGCATTGATTCTGCCAAATCTGATTGTCTAATTTGCCTGTATTTTTATCATTCATGAAGTTTTTAATGTTCAGATACTTGTAGTGGTGAGAAAACCCATTAATTTGAATATTCAATTATAGTATTTTCAAAATAGTCAAACTACAATTACAGTAATAAACCATTTTAAAGTCGACACTGAAAGGATGTTTAAGATTTAAAATATTTTTATCTTTTTATAGCATTGTTGTATTCAAAAGGCTGTTATTAGAAGAAAAAAAAACTGTCACATAGTCCTTTGCACACAAAACAACTTCAAAATTGCCAATTATATTTTTTATACATACAGTACAACACCACAACTTCTCCCTTAGCACCTTATGTTGTTTCTAAACCCACAAAGACATGCCTTCTCTATACTTCTCCACTTACCATCTTACAGCAAATAAAGCATCTGTGGTGTTTTTCTTGGCATGGAACTATACATCAGGACATAGCCTACTGCTGTTTTCAACTCTTCACTACATCTAGCTTTCACACCTCTCTGCTATATATTCATTGTGTGACTCATCAGTTTCTACAAAGCTACATTACCCTAGCATCTAAAACAGGCACCAACACACTTCATTCCTCAGGCATTTTCTCATGCTCAAAAATGCTATCAAATATTCACGTCAAAAACATCACTTCCATTTTCCCTAGACTGTACCATATCTCCATTAATGTCATCGGGTCAAACTCCATTCCTCTTCCCTTTCAAAACATTACAAACTTCATCTTCACTAATCTTTCCCAATTTCTGATCACAGTTTCTCTCTAGTCTCTAGTCTTCTTTCCCTTTCATTTTATTATTCACACATTAGCTCATCAAAGTACTTTTTCTGTCTTCCGATCACACTCTCCTAGCTTTTTCAAATATAATTTCTATCTTACACAAGCCCAGTGTTTCCCCAACCATTTTACAAGCTGGGTGTCCTGCCCCATCAACAGAACAGAGTCCCCCGCCTACTGAACCGAATTGTGCGTAACCCCCCCACCCGTCCGCACTGACGTAGTAGCTAACATGCTATAGGCAGCGCTCAAGCTGCCTCTTCCCTAACGCTTGGTACAAAACAGTGCATATGTCAGAGATGTCTCTGTTTCCAACACCCCCCCACCCCCACCCATCCACACTCAAAAACTGCTGGTGCAAATGGCACACAACTCAGACCTGCCCTACGCCCCCACCACCACCAACAACAACAACGACAAAAACAAAAATCACTGACGATATGAGCGCCATGCCATGGCAAATTATATAGGGGAAACACTGAACGCTAACCTTCTGTACATGCTTGGAACCTCTGCCTAACCAGTCCATAGAAGCTCTTCTCTCCCTCCTTGGTGTTCAGCCGTCTGTACAACTTATCATATACCGGTACCTTCTGTTTTTCTATGGACAACTGAGAGTACATAATACTCTATTTTGTCCTCTCAGTATCCCATTTTTTGTCTGGCTTACCTCTCACTCTGTATGACGTCCTGCAATTAACTATTCCACCACCATGTTTCAGGAACGTTTATCTTTCTAGATGACACGCCAAGTACCTTCTTACCTGTCTATCGAATCACTGTTGCTATAGTACCCCATTTATCTGGAAGGTGTTGCTGCTGAAGCTAGCTCCACAATGGATTGCTGAGGGACGTGGAAGGTTGTGTGTCTCTCTATATCAAGTCAAGGAGGCTGAAGATGTGTACATAATTTGATTTATGATAACAGGATTTCTGCTTTTTGGAGTTGGTGGTTACCTAGAATATTGATAATTTCGAAAAATGTTAGCAGCTGTTCTAGCCATTGTTAATCTGTCTGGCATGTATGAAGGAATGTGCCATGCAGTCAACACTCAGACTCAGATGCTGTGAAAGCGAATCTTGCTGGCGGGAAGAAATAGATCTTGGAGAAGTCGGAAGCTCGACTCAGCATATGTAATCACAATTTGGCTGTTTGGAGTCGCCATGAGATGTACTAACGAGATTGTAAAGGCAGATGGAAATTAACAGAGATCAGCCTGACCCAAAACGAATGCTGATATCTGAATCTCTCCCCGCGCTGGCCTTGGAAGGTTGACTATCTCAGTTTCTCCTGGATGTTGTGAAAACAAGACACTCTGCTCCAACCCCCACCCATCCTATCATCAAGTAAGCCAGGTAGATTGATGAGAGTACCATCCTGGTTCATTTTGTTCAAAAGCCATTTCACCAACTGAGTATTATTGAGATTGATTTTAACTGCTTGGAGAAATGTCTTGTTGGTTGATTAAAGAACTTTGGGTGATTTAGGGGTTTTAGCATGCTTTTGGGGCTCCAAGGACGTGGCCGTCACTATGAGGTACAGTGGATTTCCCCTCAGTTGACCATCAACGCTTGAGGACTCAAGATTCCCTAACTCAGTTCATGAGCTAGGAAATTTACATCTTAGTGGTTTCCCAGTCCTTGGAACATCAAAGTCAACCGACAGGAGGTTCTCTTAAACCTTGAATGTAATCTTTATTATCTATTTTACTGAATATAAAACAATCATTTTTTAATTGTGCTGATAATGCTGTTCTCCTGCAAATCCTTAATTAAAGCAAAGCATAAATAATAAAACTCTGGACTATCATTTCCCCGTGAGTGACAATCCAACTCCGGCTGCTAGGTTGGGCGAGTGACAGGGTGAGATAAGGGTGTGACTTGCAAATGAAGGTCGTTAACAAATCTGGGTGATTCACCTTCAACACAGCCTTAAGTAGAACTAACCTAAAATTACTCTGGGTAATACTCAGGTGTTAGGCTTAGTTCATCATACTCTCTGGAGGAGAGGCTGCAGTGGATTTTTTTTGCCATAACTCAAGTGGTAACTCCAATGGGTAGAAACAACAGAGAGTAATATTTTTTGCATCTTGTTTGTGAAACAAGGTCAGAGGACGCTGATTCTGGTTTGGTTGATTGGTGTTACACCATATTCTGTGACCTGCAACAGTTCATGCAACACCTCCCCCTATGGTCACACTATACGATGGTCACAAAATATCGTATAACACCGGTTCGCATGCACACCATCCGTCCGCATGGAGGAATCCATTTTGTAGCTTCTATGAGCTTAATTCAAAAACGTTCAATACAAAAACAACTGTATTGAAGGTTTTTGAATTTATCATGTCCTAGGTGACTGAGAATCTTCACCAGCACACTTCTACTAGCTAGCCCACGCTCATGCGGATCACGTGGCATGTGATGCAGTGACGTAACTGCAATGTAATGACGTCACTACGAATACTCAATGTGAAATTTAAAAACTCGATAGATGTCCCAGGAATTGATGTGTAGATTACTCGAGTAGTCTGTTAAAGCCCTAGTTCAAAGCTGCTCTGTTCTTCAGTAGTTGCTATGGCATAATAATATTAGTAGAGCTGTAATTTATTTCATGATTTTAAAAAAATCTACAAGACAGTGGTAGGACTTTCTATTTTAGATAAGAACCTACCTGGTCATTTAGAAGGAAGGCAGCTGAATAGGGTGTCAAGATAGCAGTGTATATGACCAGCAGCAGAATGAGCCAGTCCCACACTGCCTTAAAGGGGCTGTAATGCAAAACTGTCCACTTGTGAATGCGGGGAGCTTGTAGCTTGTACTCTGGCAACACATCTGCACCTAGAGACAGCACCTAGGTAAAGAAAACAGAAGAGAGAGCCAATCACATATGAAGTCAAACATGCACATCACAACAATATTTACAATGAAAGAGGAAATGATTAATGTATTCTAGTCAAGAAAAAAAATTACAGTAGTCCCACACTTATCACGGAACTTACATTCCAGACAACCCCAGCAAAGGTGAAAACCCATCAAGTAAGGACATTATATTTATTTTAGTATTTATATATACAGCAATCCTGTGGGAGTGTTGGTGCAGAGGTTAAGAAGGTGAGCTTGTGATCAGAAGATCGCCGGTTCAAGCCTCGGTACCGACAACATCAAAAATGTGGGTGGGATAAGTGAAGTAGTCACACCTGTCTCCACCCTCTTCTGCCCCACTCTGGACCCTTGAGCAAGGCCCTTAACCCACACCATCTGCTCCCCCGGGAACCCTAGATATCAGCTCTCTGCTCCACACAGAGGGCTGTGGTAGCTCGGTGGTCTGTGGTTGTGTCAGGAAGGGCATCCGGTGTAAAAATCAATTGCCAAGTCTTAGTGTGACTAGTTCACTGTGGGACCCCTGACGAAGGGAGAAGCCGGAAGAAAAAATAATAATAATAAATAAAAAATTCAAATACAAAACCAACTGAGATGTATTAATTTGTGCTAATATGGCAAATAAAAATATTGAGGTAACTGTATAATGTGGCTTTTTCATGCTATGGTTTTGGTAAGAAGAACTGAAAGTTTAAACTTGCCAAATAATTTGTTTGCAAACATACCACTCTTGTAAGCAACATATTTCATATCAAAATGAACGGTATGTTTATATTTGCAGCACTGTATATCACAGCTGCATTTAACTGATAAGACACTTAAAGGTAGATACCTGATGGCAGTGCTGAGACCAAAGACTGGTGAAATAGATTGACGGAATAAATCCCGTGTGGAGCTTTCCATATCTTAATAGACCAGGGAGAGGGCAATGATTTACAACACAACAATCTACGGTAGTCAGTATGTGCTATGAGTGTGTGTGCATGCACCTTTGTTGCTGGAACATGCTTGTGTGTTTGGCAAGCTCAGGAATTTCCCATGCAGGAAGTCACATTACTTTTCCTGAGTTAAGAAATACTGCTCATGCACAGCACATCTGCTCAGAGCCACTGAAGGAGCCGGCGTGAAACCAAAAGAAGCTGTTTGCTGAGCCACCTCTTTCCACCCACGCTCACACATTTCCAGCTTTGAAATGCTGACAAACTCCTCAATGCTTTTACCCTCAAACGTAAATCTAAAACAGTGAGATTGAATCCAAACAAAAGTCACCTTAGTACTGGAAGCTTCTCAAGCTAGGGTGTATTATATGTTTAAATGCTTCAAACTCACATTATGTGAGTTAAGTTCATTTTTTTTTTAAATATATTTAGTAACATCTTTTTTATATCTAGTATGTCACATTTATTTGTCCAACCTCATCCAAAGGACTTCTTCAGTCTGAGGACCCCACCAAACCAAAATTAATCCCACAAGCAACACACTCCCAGAGTGAAAATATAGATGTTGGGCAGCTGTAGCTGAGTGGTCAGAACAGTCGTCCTCCAATGCAAGAGTTGGGGGTTCAATTCCACCAGCAGTCACATGCTGAAGTGTCCCAGGGCAAGACACTTAACCCTCCGATGTGTGTCCTATTGGTGTATGAATGTGAGCTAAAAGC
This sequence comes from Hypsolebias antenori, assembly GCA_031762315.1. Taxonomy (NCBI): domain Eukaryota; kingdom Metazoa; phylum Chordata; class Actinopteri; order Cyprinodontiformes; family Rivulidae; genus Hypsolebias; species Hypsolebias antenori. The sequence continues at coordinate 4,950,279 of JARVGS010000761.1, read as the reverse complement.
TCTGATTAGTCTCTTTAGAATAATTTGTTCAATTAGCTTTGTAGAGCTCTAGTATAGAGCTGTATGAATGGGTAAATGAGGCACAGATTGTTGTGTAAAGTGCTACCATATTTTGTATATATGTGTGTGCATGTGTGTTTGTGTTCCCATATGTTAAGTCTGAGAACTACAAAGTAGACGAAATGCCCCAAAAACGTAATATTGCCTCATTTTTTTAAAATAATATTTGTTGTAAAAGGTGCATACATGGTGCTCAAATATAGTTATTATTGATTGTCATCCCCCCAAAAAATATTAAAAGCTCTAGGACACATGTCAAATTCAAGGCCCGGGAATCAAATGTGGCCCCTCAATGACATCGTATCTGCCCCCCAAGATGATGTGTTAAACGTAAAATTATTTTTTTTCACTTGATTTTTTTTTTTTTTTCAGTAATCTTTGGTCTCATTTGAATTTCTCTGTTGCAATTTGACACCATAATCAATCAAACTCTTTTTGAGGAACCTTCAAACGAGAAAAGATGTTGGGTATCTTGAGTTAAAGTAGATTCTGAAACTGGCCCTTAGTTTGGGGGGGGAAAAAAAAGGGTTTTAATTTTGGTACCCTTTTGTAAGTGAGTTTGACACTCCTGCTCTAAAAGAATTTGATTTTCAGAAGAAGGGGAAAAAACAACAATACAAAAGTGAAAAAAAAGGCTTATTTCAAACTTCAACTTGGCCCCATTGTTGTGTAAAACATGCAGATGTAAGAGTTTTGTCAAAACATTGTTTCAAGTGAAAATATCCACTAAAATCTTTAACTGTATTAGCTCCAGCTATCGTTTGACATTTCATAGTGAATACAGGTATTTGCAATATTGCAACACAATAATGAGACTTGGGATGCTGCAGTTAGATGGTCAGTCATTTCCACAGACATAATGTCAGGGTTTGAACTGCACTTTCATCAGGAGGGGGTGTTTGTTGTAAATCATTTTCTTCTGCACCTTCACTTGTTGTGGTAGCCCATGAAGAAGGGAGCAGCCACAAGAAAAACAACAAAATGAGATTCCACGACCATAGCTATTTCTCCTACAAAGGATTAAAAAAAATAAATGGTTATAAAGGGTCGCAACTTTTAAAACCAGATAATGTCCCCAAATTTATACTTGCAATTTACACTTGTAAAAACCAAAAAAGTCTGGTAAAATAATTGTAAAACGTTTGGCCACCTAAGTACTTTATTGAGACATACCTGGGTGTATTATACTTTATATCACAACACTTTAAAATATAATTACTATAGTTTTACTCTACAATTGGCGAGAGTGGTGGCACAGAGGTTAGAGAAGGTGGGCATGTCATTGGAAGGTTGAAGACTTGACTCCCCGGGCTGACGTCAAAACGTGAGTGGAAAAGGTGAAACACCCACACCTGCCTCCACCCTGGACCCCTGAGCAAGGCTCTCATCCCCCACCATCCACTCCCAAACAGGTCTCTCTTGAAAATGAGTCCCTGTGACTCAATGAGACTACCTGTATATATAAAGGAAAAATGAAACAAATAAAAAGTTGAAAAAATAACAGTAAAATCCCAAAGTTTGACTATAAAAAAATAAAATAAAAGTGGTTTCATACCATTTCTGTTGCTGTTACCCACGAAAACCTGTCTGGATTTCCTCAGACCTTTGATCTTGGATTACACTTGGAATGCTGAGGCGATAATGTGAGCGGCCTGCGAGAGCTCGTGGTTCATCCTGAGGAAGTCCAGGCATCTGAAGTCGACGATGAAGCTGAAAATACTAGAAAAGCTTCGACACAAGGCCACAGGAAATAAAATGACTATTATTGCATACATCTTTTTTTCTGCTTTTCATGTGATTTATATTGTTTTCAATTGAAAAGCTTTAAAATGTCAACAAACAGTTGTAATAAAGATGTATACTAAAGGTCTAATACATGGTCTTGCTGTTCGGTCACAATAAAATAAATCCAGAAGAGCAGCTTTAAAAGGGATGTAACACCCATTCTCACTCAACCCCCAGGCTCGACAGCTCCCTGTACTTTAGGAAGATGTCACCTCCCCTCGAAGCCAAGGCGTTATGGGGAGAAAAAAAAAAAAAAAAAAGCACCATATGTGTCGTATGACTCGCCTCGGGTTTTCAGACTAAAAGGTGAGATGCCTGCTGAAATCCTTTTAGACTGCCACTACAAACTCCAGAAAATCTTTTCTGTTCAAATTAATAACCACACTTACATAAGTAAAACACATATGTTTTTAATTATTATTATTTAATTAGCTTTAAATAAACTTTTCGCTGATTCTATTGCACCTCGATGCTCATTCCCTTCCTCCCCCCCCTCTCTTTCCCCATCAAAATGCTTTGAATCAATTTCATGCCCTACAAATACTGTTTACCCTCTTGGGTGTGAAACATCTGCTGCCGTGGCACACACTGGCATCTTGAGCTTTCTTTACATTTTTTTTTTTTTTTTACAAATTCATAAAGATGGTTAGGGATGGGGAGGGAATGATTGATCGCTCATAATTTGTACTGGAGGACAAGCATTTGGAGGATACCGGTATTCATCCTCTGCATTGATCAATGAGTATTGCCGATTTATATTCAGTCTAACATGTCCTTTAGGAAACAGATGTTCCCTATTCAGTTTATTTTTTTTTCATCTGAAATAGTCTTCTAAAAATGAAGAAATTGTATTTTTGCCTATTCAATTCATTTCTTTCTTTCTTTATTTTCTCTCTCCCACTGAGGGCTGTCAGTTGGAGTGATTTTAAAATGCTTATAATTACGGATGCACCTCAGGGTTTCAGTGCAGTGCCACACTAACAGTTGAAAAGCAAATCCTTACACAGCATGCTCTCTTCACTGATTTTTTTTTTTCCCCTCTGTGGAGGCATTAGTGTCTAGTAATCTATACTGACACAGGATGACTATTATATGTATCTTCGTGCAGGGATTTATGGAGGGATTTTCTACGGTTCTGTGAAACCTAACGTTAAATTCTATAATCCATTGTTTCTATACTTGTTTTTACTGAAACCGATTATTCAAAATGCCCCTTGCACCTGTAACCAGAGCAACAGTCTATATGGGTACCATGGCTGCAGACGTGCAAATAAAAACAAAGTGACAAATCTGGTATTAACAGTGACTTGAGAGATGTTGTGTGCCTTCGTCGCCATGAGCATGTTTCCTCAGTCTTTCTGAGTCTACAGTGGTGCAGTTCAGCCCTTATAATCTTTTGAAACAATCTCTGTTATCATTTCCCACCACAGTTCAAGGTGGACTCCAGAGATG
>JARVGS010000761.1:4378993-4389251 GCA_031762315.1 Hypsolebias antenori | reverse complement strand
GACGTTCTTCCTCAGCACAGCTGTGAGGAGGAAGACAAAACCCGTCCAGTGAAACAATTCTGGATTTAAATGAACTTGTAATGCTCTTAGAAATAAAGGCAGGGTTCGGCCTGAGCTCAGCTGAACTTCCATCCCCTTGTATCCTAAGAAAGGAAGGAGACACAGACAGGCCTGACAGGTCACTAACTCTCTTAGCTGATGTCACGGCCAGCAATAAGGCTGTTTTGAGGGATAAGAATTTTAGTGAAACCTGGTCGATAGGTTCGAAAGTGTCCCTAGTTAGGGAATTCAGGACAGTAACTAGGTCCCACTGAGGAGTCGAGACGCGTGAGACTGGTCTCAGCCTATTAGCACCTTTCAGAAAACGTTTCAAAAGGGGGTGACTGAACACAGTTCTATCGTTAAAACCCTCATGGCAGAAAGAAATTGCAGCAGCATAAAGCTTAACTGTGCTGAAGGACAAATTCCTGTCCAACAGTAACTGCAGGTACGATAAAATGGAAGCCAAGGGGTACGAAGACGGGTCCAGTCGGTTCTCCAGGTTGGAAAGCTGCCCACTTCGATGCGTAGACCACCGTAGTGGACCTCGCCCTTGCACTCTGGATGGTGTGCACTACGTCTTTAGAAAACCCAAGGTTCTCTAAGGGCTCACGTTCAACAACCAAACCAGAAGGTGCTGAGCTATCACTGGGAAGCTCTTTATCGCCCCGTTGGCTTGTAGGAGGGCGTCGTCCCTCCAGGGAAGTCTCCATGGTCGGACCGACAGCTGTTGCAGCACCGGGAACCATGTTGCGTTTGTACGCTCCGGAGCAACCAGGATCATTGACAACTTTTCCTCCCTCACACTCTCCAGCAGCGCTGACAGTAGAGGAACCAGGGGAAAGCATAAATCAACGACTGAGGCCACGGCTTGTGAGCAAAGGCGTCCACCCCCAACGGGGGGTTGTACCTTGGACTCAGAGAGAAGAACAGGGAACATTGTGCATTCTCTCTGGTGGTCATCAGATCCACCTCCGCCCTCCCAAACCTTCTCCAAATTTGAGAGATGAGTTCTGGGTGGAGGGACCCGTCCCTGTCTAGTGGGTCGCCATGGGACATGATGTCTGCTCCCTTGTTCAGCACACCTAGAATGTAGATCGCCCTCAGTGAACTTAAGTGTATGTGGGCCCATTCGAGTAGCTTTCTGGCTGTACACAGTAACTGAGCTGACCTCACACCGCCCTGGCAATTGATGTAAGCTGCAGCTGCCCTGTTGTCTGTGTGAATCATCACATCCTGACCCCTGATCTCGTGGACAAAGTGTTTGAGAACCTTGTGCACCGTTAGCAGCTCCAAAACGTTTATATGAAGGGACATGTCCGGCGGCCATGTCCCCTTCACCGACCGTGACAGGTAAGTTCCCCCCCAACCCGGAGAGGGACGCATCTGTGAAGATCGCCTGAAGTGACGTCACCTTCCCCAGAGGAACCCCTCTCGATAAATTTTTTGAATTCCCTCCAAAAATCAAATCTGCTTCGACGGAGGGTGGCACGGTGAGACGGCGATGTTTGTGTCGTACGGGGTCGATCCTCTGTCGAATAAACCACCGCTGTAGCCGACGCATGTTCAACAAACCTAGTTTCACAACTGCGTTGGCGGACGCCATCATCCCCAGCAACCGCATTATTGATAACGCTGGTACAGACCTGTGGTGCTGGACATGCCGGAGAAGAGATGTCAGCAAATCCTTCCTCTGGTCTGACAAAGTCGCCGTCATGCTCTCCAAGCAAAGAACCACTCCCAGGAAGGTTATCTTCCGTGTTGGAACAATGGAGCTTTTTTGCCAGTTTATCGCAAAACCAAGGCGGGACAGATGCTGAACCAGGACGGCAGTCTGAGTTTCTGCTTCCTGTCTCGAGCGAGACAGTAGTAGAAGATCGTCGAGGTAGAATAAAATCCTGATGCCCCTCAAACGCAGCGGTTGTAGCGCCACTTTGATAATCTTGGTGAATGTTCGGGGGGGCCAGCGCATACCCGAACGGGAGGTGGTTGAACTTGTAGCTGACCCCTTGAAAGGCAAACCTGAGAAACTTCTAGTGTTTGGTTACTATGGGAACATTGAAGTAGGCGTTGCGAAGATCCACGCTCACAAACCAGTCCCCGCTTGTCACGTAGTCGAGGACTCTTTATTGTCAGCATATGAAACGGACGAGTCATGATGTGTTTGTTTAAGAGAGAAAGGTCTAAGATTGGTCTCAGCCCCCCTGACTTTTTGGGAACGAGAAAGTATTTCGAGTAAAACCCGGCCCCCTCCTCGCCAAGTGGAACCCCGGAACTGACGTGTTTCATCAAAAGTTCCTGAATTCCAACTGCAGCGCTAAGCCCTGCTCTGGTGAAGTCAGTTTCGTCTGCAGCACCCCGTTGAACTTGGGTGGTGCTCCCATGAATTGCAGGGAATAACCCTTGCAAATCACTCGCTTTAGCCATTTGCTCAGCGTGCAAGATTGCAGCCACTCGGTACTGTGGTCCGATAGCGGAGCCGCTTGTTTGTCTTGCCTCATGATAAAAGATAGACTGGCCTCTACTGCCACCAAGCGACAAGGTTCTGCATTGGTCAATGGGAGGCCCTGATAGACAGGGGCGTTTACCAAGCGCCGCATCACAGCTCACGCTTGGCAGGTCGGCAGCAGCAGGTATGTGAGATGAACACCTTCTGGAAAAACTGTTGTCTATACTTACTTCATGAACACCTTCTGGAAAAACTGTTGTCTATACTTACTTCAGAATGACCAGAGAGAGAGATAGACGGAAAAGTCCCGGCTTGAACCAGCGGTTCAACACCGAGCTCATGGGTATTAACACGAACCGTGAGGACGGAGGTGTCTTCAGCCCACATGAAAGTCGTGCTACTCTTCGTCTGGCAACTTCTGCTGGAGCTGGCCCCCACCCTCGTGTGAGGAGGTGGGGATGGGGGGATCACGGCGGCATCTGCGTCTGGTTGCCGGCTTGTTGATTTAAACGTGAACAAATTCACATTTTGTGCAGAAAAGCTGCCTAGTTTAAACCCCGAAAAATCACAATCACGTGAAGATGTGTTTACATACCCGGCAGAGGGGAGGCCCAATGAGTCTAAAAGAGAAACGTTGCTTTTTAGAACAGAAACTTTATTAACACTCACTGAAGCATCGTTAGTACACACATCTCCTGCGCACCGTCACTTTCTGTACTGTCCCTTCTTGGGATCCTGGTGCTGACCGGCCCATGGCTGATGGCGGCTCCTGGCTCGGGGCACCCCAGGTCTCTGAAAGGACTGGGAGGGGGGTGGCTTCTCGGCGGCAGTGGCGTCATGTAGGTGGAGGTGGGGGCTGAGCGACGCTACTGTCAGCGAAAGCCTCTGCTCTGCTCCCGTACGTGGATGGGGCCTCGCGAAGAGCGGGGTTCCGGTCTTGGAGGGGCAGCTTCCTCACCTGCTCCAGCACCTCCAACGAGGAGCACAGCTGCTCAAACACAGAGTGGTAGTGGTCGCCGAAGAGCCCGTCACTCGAAATCGGCCCCTCCAGTAGATCCTTCTTGACGTCATCCGGGATGGATGACGACAGCTTCAGCCATAGCTGCCTCTGCAGGATCGTGGACCAGGCTTGGATGCGGGCTGCACAAACAGCCAGGGCGGCGCAGAGGTTGATGATCACGTCCGCCGCGTCCCCAACCGTCTTGTCGGATGAAGCCCGACCGATGCCAAACGCTAAAAGCGCAATGTTGTTGGTGGCTGCCCCAACCTGAGACGTGCACTGATGGATCCTGTCCTGCATCTTTGCCGCAAGCTGGTCACCGGGTGCAGGGGGCGAAATCCGCTTCCCCACATGTTTGGATGGACGGACCCCAAACACCGCAGACAGGCTCGGTTCAAGCGGGGGCACTGGTGTGAACTCCTGGGCAGTGAGCCCCTGCACTCTGGTGATGGACACATAGGACGTCATAGGAGACCTCAGCCTGAGCGGCTCCTTCGCTGCGCTCTGTAGCAGGGACGCCACGTCCGCAACCTCCGGCCATAGCGGTTCCGCCGAGCCGCCATGTTTAGGCGTGAACTTTCCCGCCAGGAGCGAAGTTGATGTTCCCATGGAACCTTCCGGCACCGACATGCCGCATACATCCGCGACCCATTTGATGATGTCGGGGAGGACTTGGAGGAGGGAGGAGTGGCTGCCCTGTGGACCCGGCGGCTCATCTGGAGCGGGGGGGGCGACGCCGCTGGTACTGGCGTCTGGGCTCGGCTGGCGGCTGCGGAGTACGTGACGGACGTTGGTTCCGGCCCCTCCGACGTGTGGTCCGAGTCGTGCGTGTCTCCGGCACCTGCTCCCTCGATGTGGGACGAGGCCGGCCCCGCGCTTCCCGGAGGACAGGGCGGGACACGGCAGCTAGCAACCTCCTGGGGGCAGAGGTAAGGCGAAGCTAAGTCCGAGCCTCCAACGGAGGGGAGACTGCCGCCGCTAGCCAGCTCCCGCAGTCCGGCGCCTCCATTATTGGCTGGTGCGCTGGCGCTATGTCAGAGAAGAGCTCCACCCGGCGTTGCTTCTCCTCCTCCAGCAGACGGCGGCACGCCAGGCAGGTGGAATAGGTCTCCAACGCTTGCTGCGCGTGAGGGGCACCGAGGCACGCTTCACACACATTGTGAAGGTCCGAGACTGACGCCCAGGCCACATCCTGGGCAGGACTTGATTGAAGGTCTGGACATGTTGAATCCTTCTTGTTGACTTTGAAGAAAAATCGGGAGCAGAACTATAGTCCACCTGGGATTTATAGTGGTCATAGGTGGGGCCCACGGTAGGTGGGCTGGGACTAAAGAGTCTTCAAGGTTGGCGGGAAGTGCAGGATAAACCCAATAGGCGTAGTTTAAAGGGTGGAGCTCACACGAAATAGAACAGGTGCTAAGGATGATAAAGGAGAAAAACATCTCATTTACTGTAAATGCAAAATGTGCTCTACACGCTTGTGTCTTGGGAAACTTTTGTCTTCGTGAGTTTTGTTGTGTTCAGAATGTACTTGAGCATTGTGTAAATTATTTTGTTTAAGAAAAATGCAGTGCCAATTTAGAGCACATGTTCAAGCTAAGCTAACTGTTTACGTGGGGGTGTTTATGTGACAATGAGATGTATATTATTTAGTAATTTGTTTTTCTCTTTCTGTAAATTTCACTTACAATAAAAAGTCATAAATGAAAGGTCTTCAAACTTAAGAAAGCAAGCCTTGTCTGAGGACTTCTTTTATTTTGTTTGCTAGCTGTCTAGATTCAAATAGTCACGTGTTGTGAGGACAGCATAACCATGTTATGCAACATGCTGTGTAGCGGCAGTACAAATTTGTATTAAGCTTCAATAAATTATCTTGAGTGGATCAGATGTTATAGCCCAGACAAGCATGTTGTACATAATTTGAACTTGATTTGTGGACTTGACCTTGAAGCTGGGGTGATGAACAGTGCACACAGCACCCAGTCTAGTGTTTATGCATATGCACATGAAGTTTTGTTAAATTATCTTGAGCCAATCAGATGTTTTGGAAAAGAAACAAGAGAAGGTATGAACGGATGGAGACTACAGGACTTGTCTGCCTTGAACAGGTGTGTAAAAATGACAATACAATGAAATAAATCAGTTCCTTTGTCGTTTAAGTAAATGTGGTGCAGAGGTTAGTGAAGGCGTGCCTGTGATCAAAAGGTCACAGGTTTGACTCCCTTGGCCACTACAACAAAAATTTAGGTTAAAGTGGTCAAGCCCCCACATCTGCCTCTATACTTATTTGCCCCACTCTGGTCCCATGAGCCAGCACAGGGGTGTCAAACTCCAGGCCTCAAGGGCCAGAGTCCTGCAACTTTTAGATGTGTCTCTGATGCCACACAGCTGAATCCATCCATCCATCCATTATCTTTTTACCTGCTTCTTCCATTATGGGTCACGGGGGTCGCCCGTACCCATGTCCAGCAATCACTGTGCGAGGGGCAGGGTACACCCTGAACGGGTTGCAAGTCCATCACAGGGACACATAGAGACAAACAACCATTTACTCTCTCACTCACACCTAGGGACAATTTAGAGTTAACAATCAGCCTAACATGCATTATTTTTGGTCTATTGGAGGAAACCGGAGTACACGGAGAAAATCCACACATGCATGGAGAGAACATTCAAACTCCACCTAGAAAGGCTCCTGGACCGGGATTTGAACCAGGGACCCGCTCACTGAGATGCAGCAGCTCTACCAGTTGTGCCACTGTGCTGCCACACAACTGAATCATATGACTGAATTAGCTTCCAGTTCTCCAATGAATCATATGACTGAATTAGCAGTCCAGTTCTCCAAAGTCCTGCCAATAACCTCCTTATTTGATTCAGCTGTGTGGCATCAGAGGCACATCTAAAAGTTGCAGGACTCTGGCCTTCGAGGTCTGGAGTTTGACACCCATGAGCAAGAGCCTTATACTGTAGATCCTTTAGATGTAGATTACTTCTGCTCTTCAAATAAGGGTTGTGGGTGCTCAGTGGTTGCATTAGTGGTGTAGTCTACATTTAGGTAATGGCCAAAGCAAAGTTAGTTTCAGGTTGGATGTTGGACACCACTGAAGCCATGGAGCACGAATGTCCAACATCCAATGTAAAGCTAACTTTACCGCGGTTGTTCCGTATGCTGTGCCTAGAGACCAAAGTACAACGGTTAGTACAATGTAATTGTCAATTTATTTAGATTTTTAAGCATATTGAACATCTCCAAATTTCTCTGATGTTTATATGTGAATAAATACACAACAAATTTGTACAACAGTTGGCTTTGTATTAACAGGTTATAAAATTTATAAAACATCATCAAAGCGAAACATGTTCAAGTATTAAGTAGTAATACAGATATATTAATTATAAAATAATTTGCTGGATAATCAAATGTAATGAACAAGTGCTGCATACAGACATATTATTATGGGTGTTTAACTGCCATTTAGTGTATCAATAACACACCTAATGATATGTCATGTATCAATGGGCTCTTTTAAGTGGGTATACTGAAATTCTTAAGCTCTTCTTGTGGGTATACTCCATATGCCCATGTAGACTACACCACTGAAGGAAGGACATTAAGCGTAAGCAATTGCCAAGCCTCCCTCACTACATCGAGCCTCATACGTTGGCTCAATGTAGTGACCTCTGAGCAAGGGAGCAGCCAAAAGAAAAGAAAATATGTCATAATTAGCAGTATAAGTATTGTACTCAGGGCTGACACAAATCCAGATGCTTGAAAATGTAGTTCTCAGCTGCAGACTCACAGACTAGTACCAGGTGCTCCAATGAGTCATCAGGACATCTCTGGATGTCATGGTCATTGGCCCTACTGACCCCCCATTGGCCCCTGTCCCACACTCCCTCCCTCCTGCTATTGTTTCAGCCCCTCATGCCATAATTTATCTTCCCCTTCTTTGTAATGCCTATCACCCATCTCCAACTCAAGCCTACTCCTTCCAAGCCATGCCATGCCTCCCTTGGTTCTCACAGCAATCAGCCCTGATTCCACTCACCTGTTCAGCTCTCATCTAGTTCACCTGCTCTCCACCATTTATAAGCTCTATTCTCACTCTTCACAGGTGCCAAATTATTCTGTCATGTTTGGGTTTGGATTCAGAATAAGCCAGACACAGGTGTGCAAAAAACAAGAACAGTTTTATTTTAATTTGGCTGCAGGTTGCTGGAGTCAGGGTCCAAGATGGGAGTCCAATCTTAAAAGACAGAGAGGTTAGTGACTTTGGCAAGGACAAGAAGATTCTGTGGTTACAGGAAAAGTCACTAACCTTCTCAGTCTGGAAGTGGAAGGTGCTGATGTCATGCTGGTGCCAGTGACATTGCTCATGCAGAGTAAGCTGCGGCAGTGGAACAGATCTAGGAGCTGTTCAAGGTCCATTGGGGGAGGGTGAGAATAGAGCTTATAAAGGGTGCAGAGTAGGTGAACTAGATGAGAGCTGAACAGGTGAGTGGAATCAGGGCTGATTGCTGTGAGAAACAAGGGAGGTGTGGCATGGCTTGGAAGGAGTAGGCTTGAGTTGGAGATGGGTGATAGGCATTACAAAGCAGGGGAAGAGAAACTATGGCAGAAATCTGTGCCCAGCATCGTCCTATTCTCTTGCAATGTTGTGGAATAACTGCACATGCGGCATTTTTAACGAGAGTCTATGGATAAGATTCATGCGCCCCCAGGGCCGGAAATACATCCCCAATCCGAAAGTTTTTTTGAAACAAACAATAAAACTCATCATTACCCATATTTATCCTACAACTAAAACATATATACAAAGTACATATATTTTGAAATATTTTTATTTTATTATTTCTTTTTTTTTTTTTAGTCTTCAAAGTAAAATGGTGAATAGCTCCAGAAGTTCCAGTGGGGTGGCGCCCTAGCGCCCCCTATTGGCCTGCCGCCCCTGCTGTAATGCCACTTTGTTATATGTGCTGCTGACTATCCATACTGCTGATCTCAGGCTGCTTTATTCATTCATACTCATCTGCTCTCACAGACTCATGTTCATGCTGCTGTTCGGCATATTGTTTTGTACTACTAGTGCTTAGTGCATTCTTAGTTTAGCGTATTTCTTAGTTCATATCTTAGATCTTATTACTGTTTTTCTTACAATGTATACTTTGTTGGATGTACCTGGGACCTTGTGTACATAATTCAGTTCCACCACATGTACCACATTTGATGTGAATGGCAATAAGGAAAACCTTGACCATGACCTTGTAAGGTTCCTTTGTAGGCACGAGGGAGTAGATAAGGGATCCAGGGTAAGACTCAGGACAAAACAAGGTAAGTATAATTCTTTCTTTACAATACCAAGAGATGCCTGCAAGCTTTATATCTAATATCTACCAATATTTATGCAATGCTCCTGCAAGGAAGGAAGTTCTGCAGTTATTTATACCCTTGGAGCTCATTAGCTCATCATCACCCACAGCTGCTGCTCATTGGCACCACCCAGGAGCCAGGAACCTGTGGAAAGAGCTGAATCCCTACAGGTACCAGTGACCAGTTATCCATCCATCCATTATTTTAACCCACTTTTAACATTTTCGGGTTGTGGGGTTCACTGGTGCCCATGTTCAGCAATCACTTTGCGAGGGGCGGGGTACACCCTCGACAGGTCTCCAGTCCATCACAGGGCCACATAGACACAAACAACCATTCACCTTCTCAATCACACCTAGAGACAATTTAGAGTTACCAGTCAGTTTAACATGCATGTTTTTGGTCTGTGGGAGGACATCAGAATACCTGGAGAAAACCCATGAATGCACAGAGAGAACAAGCAAACTTCACCCAGAAAGCCACCCCGGATCGGGATTTGAACCAGGGTAACCTTCTCGTTGAGAGGCAGCAGCTCTATCAACTGTGCCACCATGATGCCGTGACTAGGTTTTTTTTTTTTTTTTTTTTTTGTTAAAATAAGCTTGTGTTGTAAGTCATTTAACCACGTGATCCAAAAACTAAATCAGGCACTTTAAAGAGACAAATAACTGTCACTGGGTGGGTGGAGAAAAATGTCCAGTTCTCCTGTTAATTTAGTAAACATGGTAATAAATGTTTAACTGTTCTTTCATTTTACAACAGTTCATCTGGATATTTCTTAAGTGTTCTCCCTCAAAAATTGTTGTTAAAATGACCCTCTTTACATCCGTATATTCATGTTTGCTGATGTGAAAACAACACAGGCTTAAAGCAGATACAGATTCACAGCTCAGTGTTGTAGCTCCAGTTTTTCCCTCTCCTGAATTATCACCTTTGTGAACATGATAAAAAGTGACAGCTACTGCAAACTGTTTAGACTGGATGCCAAACACTCAGCTCACTGCTGATTAAATCTCTAACAACAAACTATTAACACCCAGGCAAATTGTGCCAAATAGGTCAAAGGAGCCTTGTCTGATTTAGTCCCACTGATCTGATCCGTCTTTGCTTCCACCGTGTAAAAAGGCTCATGTTGGTTTGCATAGATCTGATATCACAATTTGTCACACTTCCTCTCTCGCCTTTAGATTTGTCTTCAGATATGTATAGTATTTACTAATTTCATCTCATTGCATTCCTTATTTCACTCACCTTTACTGTCAGGAACTGCTGTTTCACATAGCTCAGTGTTCAGATTGACACCTTACTTTGCAGAGGTCACATTTGTTTGTTTGTTTGTTTGTACTTTATTCATTTCAAGTTAAAAGAACACAGAATACTATTTATAACAACATGA
>JARVGS010000761.1:4245359-4260797 GCA_031762315.1 Hypsolebias antenori | reverse complement strand
CTCCCTGCACTGGCTACCGGTTCATCTTTGAATCCAGTTCAAAATTCTCCTGTATGTCTACAAATCGCTGAACAGTCGCCGCCCCCCACCCACACACACACCTTATCTCTCTGATTTGCTATAGCCTTATGTCCCACCACGTTCTCTGAGGTCAGCGGACCAGTTACTTCTCACAGTTCCAGGAACTCATCTTAAGTGCAGAGGTGACAGGGCCTTCTCTGTAGCAGGCTCAAGACTTTGGAACGAGTTACCTCTGCTCGTCAGACAGGCCCCCTCCCTCTCTGTTTTCAAATCCCGTTTAAAGATTCATTACTATTCCGTTGCTTTCAACACCAGATGATCTGTTTGGTCGTTATATTTATTTCTGCGATGATTTTATGTCTATATTCTGTTTTTTTCTTTTTCTTTTTGTATGTTTCCTATGTGTTGCCTGTTGTTTGTTTGTTTGTACAGCACTTTGGTTGGCCTTGTTGCTGTTTAAGTGCTCTATAAATAAAATGGTATGGTAAACACCTAAAAACAATTATTTGTTTGCTCTACACTATAGCAAAGATGTGTCTCACTATATCGTTTGCTTAATAAATGCACTTCAATGTTCAAATTAGCTGCATTTTGCCAGGGCGATACAACTGATTTGACGGTCAGCCTAAGCAGCGAGCAGAACCATGGGGGGGAGACTATGGCAAGCCAATTGTATCATTAAAAGCTGATGAAGATTCTCAGTCATTCAGGACATGGTAAATTCAAAAAAGTTCATTAAAAAATAATAAAGTATAACAAATAAAGTCCAGCTGTTTTTGTCTTGAACTTTTTTGAATTTGTCATTATAGCCACGTATACATATTACATGATACAACAGCATGCCATACTGCTACTACTACTCTGTTGCCATCGAGTGGCTGAAAATGGTACTGCTTAGATTTTTTTCAGTCAGAATGAACGAAAACTGTCATAGCTCAGCCAAATATTTGTTTATAAACATGGGAAATAATCCATAAATATGTCGCTTTGGCCTATAAGTCGCAGGGCATATAAATTATGTAAAAAAGTGTGACTTATAAGGTGGAAAATATGGTACACCATGACTCGAAATTGCTAGAAAACAGATGAAGTTTCAGTTGCAGTTTGACTGAATGTGAGTGTTTGCAACCAGTTAGCTGTGGGGCTGTGTTTTGAGTGAATACTTTATGAAAATCATGGCCTTTTTTAGTGTGCACATCTTGTAACACTGTATTTTATGTCTGGACTTGTTGCCTATAGGCCATGACTATGGACAAAAGTAATTTGATGGATGACAGCCTTTGTCTCAGTTTTCTTTGTGATGAATGTAAAACTAAAAAAAACTTTAGATAGAAAATTTTAAGCACAAAGTTAACAGAATGGACTAGGTGCTCAGTACAGTACTTGAATCCTAGTTTCTTGGAATGGTTTCATGTCCAGTACCAAGCTCCTCATCCTGCTGGCTGTCTCTGCAGGTCACGGAGCGCGAGCTGAAGTCGGGCGGCTCCCACCTGCAGGTAACTGAGAAGAACAAGAAGGATTACATAGAGCGAATGACTAAATGGAGAGTGGAGAGAGGAGTGGTGCAACAGACTGAAGCGCTGGTCAGAGGCTTCTACGAGGTAATTCTTTCTGCTCTCACATGGTTTATAACTGAGATAAATTACTGTATAAGTAGAGAAAGGACAGGAAGCAGGAAGTTAAAGCTACAAAGAAGAGTTTTGTGTTACTCTGTGATTGAGTGTGACAGCCTGTTAGCTATTTGGGAGGGTGTGGGGACTGTTGGAATAATGATACATACCCATGTTTATGGCTTCAGCACCAAAAATTCAACATGGTTGCACCCAAAAAAAGATAATAATGGTTCCAATAACACACTACCTGATAACATGAAAGCAGCATGATGTTCACCTCTCAGCTGAGCAGGACGAAATAGAGGTGGAACAATGTCAGCCATGTGGTAATTTTTATTCTAATTTGAGTTGGTTGTCACAACCCACATTCGTCAGAGTTGACTCTTGCTAATGTCTGTTGTGTAGATAAACCTGACTGCAAAACCTAACAAGGTTGAGTCAGGTCTTCTGGATGGGTTCTTCTTTGTTGAAGCAGTTTGTCTTTTATCCAAAAGACTTCTTCAGTCGGAAGACAAGCAAACTCAGTCATAAGTTATCATGTCCAAGAGAGCAATTCTTCTTAACACAACTACAAAGTTCAGTCCCTTAGCAAGGATCTCTGTCTCTGGCTGGGTGAGCTGTCTGCCTGACAGATTCTTCGCACACTTCTGTCTCCCTTGTATGTGACTGGCTTCCAATGTCTTTTCTGCCATTGAGTGGGTTGTTGTTAGGACCGAGATGGGTTTGATGAGTTGCTAGTAAATTAAATTTATTTTGTTATTGAGTCTTGGACTTGACATAAGTGGGCTAAGTGTTCCTATTCTTTGAAATCCATCATCTACTGGAATGTGGTCTGATCTAGGTGTGCTCTTAGTTTTTATTGGATGCATTCTTCTTTGGTGTCTAAAGCTTCAATGGTGAAATTGGTCTGTCTCACCCGTTCATTCAGCAACAAACCCTGGAGAAATATGGATATCCTAACTGGGCCTTCCTGAAAGCAGAAAATAAACTCAAACATGACTCCAGCCAGCCATCAAGTGGAAAGGAGGAACCCAAACTAAGACCTAGACCAGTGGGCATTCTGTATGTTGCAGGAGTTTAAGAGACACTCAGATGTTTATTTTCTAAACAAAACCTCCCAGTAGCTTTAAAACTCCAAACTACATTACGGCAAAGACTTGTCCATCCCAAAGATCCAGTCCCCTGGCACAAACAGAGTAATAATTATATAGTTATACATCAGGGAACCTAAACAGCCACTGGTCAAAAGGATGGCCCAGCACAGAGGAACAACAACATTAGGCTAGGACTCTGTGTTCTACACTCATTTACAAGCCTGGGGTCACTCTTTCAGGAATGAAGATTCAAGGTGCTTTATTGTCATTCATATTCCATATGGTACATGAGGTGGAACAAAATTGTGTACACAGGGTCCCAGTTACATCCAACAATAGCAAAAATATAAAGTATTAAAAGAAAAAGTCAATGAGGACCTAAGATATCAACTAAGGTATACGCTAAAAGAAAGCCAAATGTTACGCTAAAAGATCTAAGATATACGCTAGTCACTAATAGTGCAGACCAATACATAGAACAACAGCATCCCAATTCTCATAGGTTCAGTTTGGCTATAATTCACACACTTAATGTGAGTGAAGTTGGGCTTGGAGCCCCAAACCTAACATAAACTGGGGTTTATTCAAAGCATGTAACAAAAATACATAAACAAGGCACCAAAAGTAAAAAATAAAAATAAATCTACAGCAGCATGGTCCTATTGGCAGAGTGGTTTTGATGACAGTGAGGGTTCTCCTAGCAACATGGTCCCCTTGGCACCATGGTACTGTTAGTGGTGCGGTTCAGTTAGCGTCTTGGTTTTGTTAGTGGCGTCAGCAGGTCTTGTTAGCAGGTCCCGTCAGCAGCATGATGATAATAAGGACAGCACCAGCTGCCCTTCCAGACTGCCCCTAGAACCAGGTCCGGCAGACAGAGAACTTACCCCGTGGAACCAAGCGAGTCCGTAGAGTTTGATCCGTGCAGGCAGACGGAGGATCTTGTTAGCAGTATTAGCAGGTTTTGTTAACAGGTCCCATCAGCAGCATGATAATAATAAGGACTGGAGCAGCTGCCCTCCCAGAATGCCCCCCCCTCAACCGGGTCCGGCAGATGGAGAATGTCCAAGGTTTCCCCATGGAACCGAATGGGTCCATAGAGTTCAGTCCGTCAGGCAGGTGGAGGATCTTGTTAGCACGGTTACCAGGTATAGTTAGCAGCTTGATGGTAATAATGACCATAGCAGCTGTCCTCCCAGACTGCTCTCCCGAACTGGGTCCGGCAGACAGAGAATATCCAAGGTTTCTCTGTGGAGCCAAACAGGTCCGTAGAGTTCAGTCTCTGCAGGCAGATGGAGGATCATGGAGACAACCGCCATGACAAGTCTGAGTCCGAGGCTGTAAGGACTGAACCACAATGGCAGGATGGCACATTGGCAAGGCAGCAATACAGAAAACTCCACAAGTGTGTCGCGGTCATACCTGTACCGTGGATGTGCATTGTAGGTGCAAAAGAAAACGGTAAAACAAAAACAACAGTAACAAAAATAGATCAAATTCACCGGGAGCCTGTGAAGCTGCAGCACAGCTGAGTGCAGCCATCTTGGGACACAAAATGTGCACATCACTGATAGAGTTGAATTGGTTTGAGAGAGAAGTAAAGCAAGCCATCTCTGTGAAGAGAACCTGCCCATCATTAAACAGAGGCGGAAGCCTCCATGTGTGTCACCGTCTTACAATGCTGTTATTGATAGTATCACTCAGCCCCATGTGAATAGCAAGCTGCCATCAGGGCACTAACAATTGCTCATTAGGCTGATGGTCCTCCTTTTGCATGTGAACAAGTTTTGTTTGTCACCAGCAAACTGGTTGATCCATTAATGGAAATTTGCCACTGTCTCAACCCTCCTTGGCTCTGCATGGCACAAGACCAGTTAAAGACCTCTCCTCTGTCGATAACCACTCCACTCCACTCGGTTTATGAGACCACTTTGTTTAAGGCTCCAAACGGACTGCTTCGAGGAGCCAATTTTGACACAAGAAGAGGGCCACCGTTGAATGGCCAGTGACGCTGTGTCACTGGATGATCCTCTCAGCAAAACTGCATACTACATCTGGACTGCCACTTTTTCATCATGGTGATGAATAGTGCCACAAGAAATGAACACATTTACTGAGAGATATCGGAGATCACGGCGCAGCATGGCTATACCCAGACTTACAACCAGTACTAAGATAAGCTAGCAAAATTCAAGTCAGATTATAGGGCAATTAAGTACCACAATGGGCAGAGTGGCTTAGGGGCCATTTACACGGCACATATTTTGAGTGAAACCGCACCTTTCTCTCTGCGGTTCTGCCGATCGTTTACATGACACCACTGGCCCCCCTCTTTGAATCCGAAGGTTTTTGAATCCACCTTCCAAAATGGAAGTTTTTTGCTGACCCCCCCGGTGACAACAGAAACATCTCCCGCTGAGCTTTTGTTTGAACGCGGCCAGCCGGTGGGATAGAACACCGGCATTTCTATCAACATGGCGGCGGACACCCACCGCTTTCTGAATTATGACTGATGGAATATATTATGATTCTCATATTTAATTAATCTACACCTGAATGTAGCTGCTGTGACAAACATCTTTGTTGGAAGAGACTCCAGTCTGATTCAGCAGGCAGGAGGCAGGTAGGAGGAGATTTCACACGTTGCGCTGCACTATAACATACTAAATGTGCTACATAATAAGTTTAACAATAATAAATAGTATTTATGTTAGCATGGGAGATATATAAAGTTATCTGAACTAAATGAAGCTATCTGCACTCAAGTTACATCATTTAAACCATACATAACATGCTGCGCGTTCTTAAAGTTGAAAATGAAGACACCAGGTTTATTTTGTATTTTTTTATTCAACAGCACAAACTGTATGTCACAAAAACACTGACTGAGAATTAAACTGAACCCTATTAAAAACACATTAACTGAACTGTAAACTACATGAGCTGGACTCTCCTCTGTTTTCATCCTGGATACTGGTGGCCTGTTTACTCCAATTTAGTTCTCGTGGGTATGGTAGAGAGCCCCTCCGGTACAAAGCTAAGAGGTAGGAATTGACGCAGTCTTCACAGGTGGTTGTGTTAAGTCAGTACGTGGAGTGGACCGCTGATGTCCAGTTCCCTATCTGTGTACACAACAACATCACCAAGACGGTTTCCAGGTGGCAGTGGGCTCACTGCCCCCTGAGAAATGTCAAGCGGTGTACCATCAGGGGAATCATCACATCGGAGTTCCTGGTAAGAATGGCACGTTTCCTGTTGAAGATCTGGCTTGGTTGTGTAGTCATGCGGTGCTTTTAACTCAGGTATCTGCGCACCTGTGGCTGCCACAGACGACTCATTCCTGGTGTCCTTGAGTAATGGTTCCCATTATGTCCGTCAGAAGAGGGCTATAGGCATCAGGCCTTATGACTCAATTTGGGGGTCTGATGTGCCTCCGGCTTTTAAGCACTGGACCACAGGTGAGAAGGTCATGCTCTCACTCTTTCCATGGGCAGGTGTAGGTAAACTCCTTTTGCGTGTTGAGACTTTAGATTACCATTTTGGAATTTTCATTAATTCGACTGTTAAGGCCTTGGAGGGCATATCGGCTGAGCTGTCTGCTCTGAGGATAATGGTTTTGCAGAATAGACTGATTTTGGATCTGTTAACTGCATCGAGAGGTGGTGTGTGTGAGATCATAGGTAGGGACGCCTGCTGTACTTACATTCCAGATGAGAGTGGGACTGACCCACAGGCCAGAGTGACCAAGGCCCTATTACAGCTGAGGGAACTCAGGGAAGCGAAGGCGGCTGATCCTCCTGCGGGTTCGTGGGAGTTTTTGTCTTGGTTTACTACACTCTAAGAAATGAAATTTGGATGTTGTTCGTTTCATGTAACTGCTTTATGATCATATAACACTTAAAATTAAGTTTCTATGCTGAACAAAAGCAGGTTACGTTGTATTTAAACAACAACAAGAATTTTTCAAACTACTAAACAAAGGCGATTTAATCCAAAATAATCCTGTCATTTTAAACCTACACGCAAAATAATTTTGTCCATAGTTGCTTTCCGTATTACGTCATCACGTCTACAGCGTCCACCTCCGTGTCACACGAGGCGGTCGTGCGCATGCGCTTTACTTACCGCGCCATTTCGACGCTGCTGGTTGCTGATGTGCTCGTAAGTATTAAACTTTTATTAATAGGATATTTTAAAGCAGTATTATATCCCACAAATGTGATAAATAGTTACCCATTCCTACGATGCTTGTATGCATTGAAGAAACTTACCGTTATTTCCTGTTGTGTAACTACTAACTTTATATAAGTTAGCTAAATGTTTAAGCCAGTCCCCACACGAGTTTGTTTTACTTGTCGATTCTTACCATTAGACATTTTTTTTTCAACAAGTAAAGCATACTTTTTGTATTTCACAGTTTCTTGAAGGTAAATTTACCCACACATTTTTTTCCATGTTCTGAATGGATATTTTCCCTTAACAAGTTAAGGAGACGTTTTCTTAGCTATGTTATAATAGTAATGTCTTTCAAACCAAACATGTTTTTAAAAAAGATATAATGCGCATAAATGTTGTAACTTCCCATCTCTTTTTAATGGATAAAGAAGGTAATATATTTTGTTAGCTAAGCCATTATAACATGACTAAATGATTGTGTCTTAGCATCACATACTTGTTAACCCATAAACTAAGATCTGTTCACTGTGCATACTGTAATATATATTTTTTATTCTTTCAGAATTGCTGCAGGTTTAACTGTGTCTGTGGCTGAGTGCCAAGGCAGTAGCTGGTGAGTATTGAAGGCCCCTAAAATCAAAGTCAGTTTAAGTACTGCATTTAATTTTGATTAAAAAAAACACACTAGTTAACTTTTTAAATTATTGTTTAGTATACCAGACTTACATTTTTTTCTTGGTTGTTTCCAGTTTATGAATGTGGAGGTGCAAATTGTGCTCTTTCATTGTATCTAAGAGGTCCCGCTTGATAAAACATTATAAATTAAAACATTATCACTTTGGTCAAAGGCATTATTATCCATGCACATACTGTGAATGCCCATGCACATTTAAAACATTAAATGCGCTGAAATGTCATCTTAGTCATTACCATAGTATCAGTTCATATTCAACAAACAAATCTGTAGTCTTTACATGTAATTTATGTCCTGAAAGTTGTTTAACATCAAGTAAAGCATTCTTCAGTCATATTGGCATCCATCTGAAGTCTTATGAGACTGTAACATGCATGTTTGAGAATTGTTCTTTTCAAACAAATGTTTATGGTACTTTTCGATCACATAGGAATAGAAAACATGCAGGCTTTGCACTAAGTGATTTTAAACCTGGGGTCGTAAAAAACATAGTTGCTGAAGCATGTCATTTTTCTGAAGAACATTTCAGTGATACTGAGGACCTTTCTTGTGATCCAAGTGATCACAATCCAATAAATGCTGAAACTGAGGAGAACTTAGAGGATACAATAATTGAAAAATTTGCATCTCTTCTTTTGAAATTAGAGGTTGTGTCACATGTACCAAGCTCTGCTATTGATGAACTATTAGAAGAACTGCATTTTATTTTGTCTTCAGCTTCAGTACCCATATCAAATAGTACTATTTATGCTGTTCTTAGAAAACATAATCTTCAAGCTGATCAGGTATTAATAAGTGAACTTGAACATACTATTTTCACAAATAATCCATTGGTCAAATCTGTAGCTAAAGAAGGTCCATTAGCCTCAACTTTCAAACGGAAGCAATTTTACAAAGAAAACTTCAAGGTTGTTGAGCCCATTGAATATGTGCTAGAAACACATTCAAACAAAACATTTCAATATATCCCCCTGCTAAAGTCTCTTCAACAGCTGCTCTGTCGTAAAGATGTAGTTGATGAACTCATTGAGAAGCATACACAGGTACCTTTAACTGAAAATAAAAACCAGTATCTGTCGTATCAGGACGGAGAGTTCTGTAAAGGCAATTTATTTTTTTCAAGTGGTGATTTCCGGATTTCCTTGTGTTTATACATTGATGACTTTGAGGTTTGCAATCCTTTAGGCACATCACGTAAAAAACACAAACTTTGTGCAGTTTACTGGATTTTGGGTAACTTGCCATCAGGCAGAAGCTCAGCATTGTCTTCAATATACCTGGCATTACTGTGTAAAAGTAATGATGTGAAGACATATGGCTACAAGAAAATTTTTGAGCCTTTACTACACGATATTATAATATTGGAGCAGCAGGGGTTGTTTATTCCACATTTTGGAACACTAATAAAAGGCACTGTACAGTGTGTAGTAGCAGATAATCTTGGAGCTCATGGGTTGGCTGGATTTGTAGAAAGTTTTTCAGCAAAATATTTTTGTCGCTTTTGTACAGCACAGCTGTCTGACATCCAGGACAAAGAGGTGAAGACAGGAACATTTGAGTACAGATCTAAGGAAGTTCATCAGCTTCACGTCAGACAGGCACAAGAAACAGGGGTAAGCTGCTTTGGTGTGAAAACATCCTGCATTCTAACTGATAGCCTAGCACATTTTGATGTACTGACTGGGTTTCCTCCTGATATTGTCCACGATTTATTTGAGGGTATTGTACCAGTAGAACTGGCTAGGTGTATTGAGGTACTTTTGTCTAAAAAGTTTTTCACCTTTGATAATCTAAATAAACTCATTCAGTCATTTCCATACAAAGGTGTGGACAAAACAAATCGCCCACAATTATTACCTAAAACGTTGACTAAAAAACATACAGTGGGAGGCAATGCCCATGAAAATTGGTGTCTCCTTCGGTTACTCCCACTAATTGTGGGAAATTTTGTTCCCAACAATGAACCAGTCTGGCAACTGATTTTAGATTTAAAAGACATTGCAGAAATAGTAATAGCACCCATTCATTCTTCAGAATCAATTGCATATCTTGAAACCAAAATATCAGAGCATCGAAAATGCTACCAAGAACTTTTTCCAGGCCAAAAGTTATTACCAAAACATCATTTTCTGGAGCATTATCCTGAAATGATTAAGCGCTTTGGTCCTCTTGTGTCATTGTGGACTATGCGATTCGAGGCCAAACACAGTTTTTTTAAACAGGTCGTCAGGCATTTAAATAATTTCAAAAATGTATGTCTTTCTCTTGCCACAAAGCATCAGTTAATGGTTGCCCATAACATGCTTTGTCCTGAAAATGAAACTTCTCGCTTGGAGGTGTCACACGTCTCAAAGGTACCCGTTTATGTCTTGAGTGAGTTTGTGGTGAGCACACTTTCCAAAAAATACACTGACATCTCTGATGTAAATCTGGCTCAGTGTGTGTCTTTAAATGGTATCAAATACCAAAAAGGCATGATAGTTGTGCATGGATCATATGGAGGCCTTCCAGCATTTTCAGAAGTGATTCAGATATGCATTATCAAAGATAATCTGAATCTTATTGTTAAAAAAATGGACTCATGGTACAAAGAGCACTATCGAGCTTTTGAGTTGCATCCAACATCAGAACTGGCAGTGGTTGAGATAAACGAACTTGCAGACCCATATCCTTTGGCTCACTACAGAGTTGGATCTTCTCGCATGGTGACATTGAAAAGATTTGTGCTTTGTGACTGGTAAATATTTAGCATAATATTATGCTGTAATTGATTCTTTAGTGATAAATGTTATATTTTTAAACGTATTTATTTTATACTTGGAGATGGGCAATATGTTATTGTGTGCTATATACCGTCAGACATTCACCATGGTAATTATTTGTCATCTCGTGATAAAAACGACAAAATCCCACCGCATGCCGCCAGGCTTTACATGCCTCCCCGCCTGGTCAAACTTCGGTTGTTTACTCAGAGCAGACGTCGACGCGCAGAGCATGTGCTAAATTAGTAAAGCTAAAAAGCTATCGTAATAACTCAACGTGCAAAAACAGAGTCATAGTCATCTAAAAACTCTTTAGAGTTCAACAATACATTAGAAAAAGAAACAGGACAGCCAGCTTCAACTTGCTGGACCCACAAAAAAACCACAGCTCCTCCGTCTCCTCTCTGTCCCAGCAGCCACGAGCTGTGCGAGTAGTCTCCACTCACACCAGCTCCTCCCTCCCCTGAACATTAATCCTTTAGGGCACAGATATTATTGCTTTACTTCCCAGAGCAGCAAAACTCATTATTTTCAGTGATTAGTAAAAAAAAAGTATTTTCTCATGGTTTTATATTTTTATTATATTACTGAGATTTTACATGGGTTAGAGTTCTTCTGAGGTTTTACAAAATTACAAAGATAATAATTATTACAAAGAGGATGTGATTTGAAGATTTATCATATAAACTTTAGTTCATTATTATTGATAAATTTTGCTGTTTACACCCTTTAAAGGGATCCACGATTAGTTTTGACATTAGACTTTATTTGATAAACATGTACAGTATTTTAACTGTAAAATAAAGACTGTAAAATTACTGTAGGCTGTTTAGTTTTGTACATTTTTAAAAATATATTTTAACATGGGCGGAGCCATTTTATTTACATGCAAAGCATTCTGGGTAAATGATGACGTGGGTAAGTCATCGGTGCGAGGCTGCTAGCGAGCTATATCCACACTGAAGGTTAATCTTGGACAGTATCTGACGATTGCCTCTTTTAAATATAACCAGAGAGCGTTGACAGAGAGGTGAAAGCAGAAATGACTCAGCCTGTAACTGAAAATATAGATGAGGACAGATATTGTCCAAGATTGACTTTCAGGGTCGATATAGCTCGCTAGCAGCCTCGCACCGATGACCTACCCACGTCATCATTTACCCAGAATGCTTTGCATGTAAATAAAATGGCCTTGTCCTTGTAATATATTTTTTTACTTTTTTAGTTTAAAATTTTTAAAACTAAACATCCTACAGTATTTTTACAGTCTTTATTTTATTTTTATTTTTATTTTTTTAAATCAAGTCTACAACTAATCGGGGATACCTTAAAATTAATGTCAAATTTGTTCTCATATTGTACATTGCATATTCTTGTTTCGATGGGTGTCAGTTTTACAACACAGGTGTCCTACTTGAACTTAATACTGTATAGTTTAGTGGCTTCTAGTATATTAGAGCTCTCAAGACAGAATGTAGTGATAGATTGATAATACAAAAGATATATTTATTATTATTATTTTATCGTAAGTTATCGTTATCGTGATAAAACCTAGAAATTATCGTGATAAATATTTTAGTCCATATTGCCCATCCCACATTAGAAAATGTAAACAAATGGAAGGGAAAAGTAAAATTTGTCCAACAGTTACTGTTTTTCCCCTCAATATGTTTGCCAATTCATCTCTGTCTGGCCATCAGTTTGTCATTATAATGCACATCCACCAAAAAGTGCACAGCAGAAATATTTTTCTAGTATTTTACCAAATTCTGTTTTTGAAATTTGTTTTATCTTAACCCTGGCTATTGAAATTTCGTCCTGGGACCTTTTATAGCAGAGGTCAAGGTTTAAAGATAAATGAAAAGGACAATCCTAAATAGGCTTGTGAAATTATCATTTCATCTATTGGCATATAAATTATATTTTTCATTACAGTTTATGGTTTGCATGTTCATTTAATCCCTACCTGTTTTAAAATTAATTAACCAAAGATTCTTAAAGTTCTTACAATCACACCCTAAAAGTTAAATAACAGAAGTTTGAAGATTCACTTTATAAATGTTTGGAAACCTGTTTGTAAAAACCAATTACAACATACTTTTGTTTTGTCTTAGATTGAATCCAAGATGGCTTCAGCTTTACGTGTCATACTTGGGATTGACAACGCAACAAAACTACACCTTCCCAATGGGATACCAGATTCTGTGGAGGATCTTAAAGAAGAGATTCGGAGACAGCAAAATGTGTCAGGTCATTTTAGGCTTCAGTATAGAGATGCTGATTTTGACAATGAATATGTTAACTTGACTTCCACCTCAGAACTCAAAGACAAGGCCACAGTTAAAGTTGTTTATTCACCACAGACAGTGGACACAACTGATATAAACTTGGAAGAGTCAGTTTCATCGTGCTCAGATGCAACAGTAGACACAGACATACTTTCGTCCGCTGAATCTACATCCTCAGGATCTTGTCTTCGATCTCAACCGTGGCCACAAGATTTCAAAATACCTCAGTTCAGTTATGATGTACAGTTTCAGTTAGAAAGGGCCAATCACGACTTCCTCAGCAATGGAACTCTTCTAAATGTAAGTAACAAATTGAAGTCTGACATGCTAGAGGCTTTGGCAGAGGAAATTGTCCAATACAAGGTTTATCCATCAAGTGCAGAGTTTGATGATGTTGCTAAAGCACTGATCACCAAGTACCCTTGTTTAAAGGAGCAAGGGTCAGTCACTGGATACTATGGATGGAAAATAAGCTTGAAGTACAAAATGGCTAACTACCGCACTAGACTTCGAAACCTTGGATGTCCAGAGTTGGACATCAATAGTGCTAAGGAGAAGCGAGGATCCACAAGTCAAGGCCCTAATCAAGTAAAGAAACCACGAAAGGCCGAAGTCAATTACTGTCCTGATTATCCTGTTGGTGAAAGTAAAGAGACCCTTGAGGAAGAAAGAAAAGCACTGACACTTGAGGTAAAGAAGAGGAACAATCAACAGCTGATTAAAAAGAAAATGGAAAGGACATTTGCCTACAGACGACAAGAAGTCATCACAGATGTACCTTTCATAGCCGAGTTCAAATCCAGATGGCCAGCTCTGTTTTCTGAGAGTGAGGTAAGTTCTTTTCTCCAAATCTAATTGCTGGAATACTGAGAGTAAACAGGATCTTAAACAGCATGTCAGTGATTTGAAAATTGTACACATTTTGTTAAGATTATGAAGTTCTGTTTTTTTGTCATTCTGTCCACACATGCAACAGGCTTACAAAGTTGAAATGTTTTTGTGTCTCAATCTGCCAGGTCGATGGAGAATTCACACGGATCACTACTGTCCCTTTGATGTCAACTTTCATGTTTCAACTGGATCAGTATTCGAGCAAGTTGATCAAAGTGTTCAAGAAGAAAGGAGGAGCACCAGGGTGCCAAATCGTCCGACTGATGACAGGCCTGGATAAAGTATGTCTTTGCAAATTATTTTTACTTCAAAACATTACTTGTTAATTAATGTTACTTTTTTAATTAAATTTTGTTTTCCTAATGTTCAAAAGAGCAGCTATTAAAATCTTTGAGTGCAATTTTGAAGACTAAAAAAACTTTTTTACACAGAACCCCACCGTTGAAGTCAGACGAGAATGTATCCTGAAATCTCTGTGTGTGTACCTTAATGAGAAGCCTGGCGACCTTTTTAAAGAGTTCTTGGTAAGCAGCATTTTGATTTTGTAGTGCCATGCTGTAATGGTTTGCAAATGTCTGTAGATCAGTAGGCAAGAAACAGTGCCCAATGTGGACATATTGCCAAACCATCAGACCGTGTGGCTTTTGATTTCTTAAATGTAAATGGTGTATTTTGTTTGGATGTTGTATTCACTTAATTTAAGACCATTTATTATTCATGTTCTGGCATTTGAAATCTTGATTGTACAGCAATTTCCTTATGTCCTTATGCATCTCAGTAGTCCAAGATGTATTATAACTTTTTTCTTAGCAAAGCAAATTCAAGATTAAGAAATAAAAGTTTTAATTAAATTCTAGAACAAGTCATTTGAATAGGAGTTGACTTCATAAAAGCATAGAAGTTTTCAAAAAGTATTTGGCATAGTAGATGTTTGAGAAAAGAAAACTTACAAATATTAAGTTTTTAATTTTAAATAATTTTGTTTAAAAGCAAATTTCAAATACAGTTTCAAAGCATAAACCCCATGCCCCCGGTACAAGGGGCAAAAAAGCTTTTTCGATTTCTATTAACTTAAGATCTGTCAGTTGAACCTGGACATGTTTGGTATCAAAAGAAACCTAAGAATCTTAGCTAAAAGCTCATGGAAACTATTTTTACATTCACCAAACACAGTTCAAATGTCAAGCAGTTGAATCAGAAAGTAAACAAAATGGCCTCAGTGCAAATCACACATTCAAGCAACTCTATAAAGGATAGATTTTGACATTATTTTTAAAAAGCAAGTCAAAGCAGATACCTAAATATGTTGTAAAGTGCGTTGAAAGTTTTTTTTTTTACTTGTTTTTGAGGGAATATGAATATGAAAAACATATTCAGTTGAATGAAAAAAATTCAAAATGTATGTTCCATCCTTAATATCTCTAAAACCTCAGCAGCTGTTTTAATACTTCTAATAAAACCCCCCAGGTGTTAGCTTTATTTTGATACCAACATTATTTAAGTAGATTTTGTAAAAGCTGAGATACTCAGTTACATTTCAGCTAGGTATTTTGAGAAAAAAAAAAAGGTCAAGATAACCCCTTGGGGCTTAAAGGTCCACTGACATGATATTTGAACTTTGCATAAAATGGCACAACATATATATCTTGTATCATTGAACTATGTTTGTCTTTGCAAACAAAATGATAAATACATGAAAATTTCATCCAAAGTCATTTTAAATTTGGCGCTGCGTTTTTTCACTAAAAATCCTGCTTTTTCAGCGTAGACGTCTGTGACGTATGAACAGGAATGTCAGCTGGAACGCCCCCTGTAATTCAATGGTGAACAATATAGAAAGCCACGAATTTAGCAATTTAAATGAAGATTTTGAGCGATCTGTCTTCAGTTTGGGAAGCTGAA
>JARVGS010000761.1:4158047-4169329 GCA_031762315.1 Hypsolebias antenori | reverse complement strand
TTGTTTTTTGAATGTCCAGAGGACCAGACTTAGCTTTTTTAGAAGGCTGAGGTAGCTCGGTGGTTGCGCCAGGAGGGGCATCCGGCATAAAAATAATTGCCAAGTCTTTGTGAGAGTTACTTCGTTCTGGTGTCCCCTAAAGAAGGGTGCAGCCGAAAGAAGAAGAATAGCCTGGCTTTAAATAATTAAACGTAGCATTAAATAACTTTCCTTGAAATAAATTAATAGGAAAGAAAGAAAACAGTCATTTTATAAAATTTTATTCAGTTATTCTGATGGACTTAAGATCTACTATAATATTAATGTTAGTCATTTTTAGGTTGAAAGGTGCAATCAGTTAGATAATACAATATTCTCTATAACATTATTACCAAAATAATGTACGCCAAATGAGAGCCTGTTCCTCCTATACCCAGTTTAGGATTTTTGTGGGTGCTTGAACTCTTTAAAAGAAAATGCTTGATTTTTAATGTAATTTGAAAGGTTTTAAAATGTTAGATTTATAATTGAGGTGCTGTAAACTGCTCAAAACTAGTTGAATTACAACTGTTTAATCTTAAAATAGCTCTACGCAAATTAACTCAAAATTTAGTGAGGGAATAAGCAAAATCATTTACTAATCATCCCATCTTGGATAAACACAATAACATAAAAAATTTGTAAAAATTGTTCAGATTTGACTTAAGGAAATATGTAACAACCTTCCAAGCATGGCTGCACAATATATAGCGACTTTATTGTCAGTGCAGTATCAGTTGGCGCAATACCAATATTGCAAAGAACTGCAGTAAATCATGGGCCATTACATTTCAAGTCCCATGCATTCATGTTCATGTAGATGGTACGTTTGGTAAGTCTAGTGGACCCTCACTGGCCTTGATGCCCACTCCAGATAGTGATGATAGACGAAAATATGAGTTTGTTCAATTAATACTGAAGTATTAAATTATTTTTCTCGTTGCAAGTTTTTCTAATATTGTGCAGCCCTCCAAGGTGTAGCATCCAGGTGGCTTCTTATTCTGTTAGTTGTCACGCTTCCTTATGCCACTGTAAACTAAGACATGTGGTGCATGAGTACTGCACATGTAGAGGTCTGGCTAGACATCGCATGACACACATCAGATCTTTGCGACATGATTGTGAAATGCTCTTTTTCTTATGGAAAAGTCATACTCAGAGAAACTGGGGTGGGGGGAGATTTCCTCATAAAGTTGACAGAGTGGATTTTTATTTTCAGTTAATGATGGAGGAGTTATTAAAGAAGAACTTGTGTTTCTGTTGACTGAGGAGAAGCACCATTTTTAAAATGTTGTATTTTCATCTTTAAATAACTTCTTGGTCTGTTGCCTTCATATATCTCATCCTATAGGTCACCCCATGAGTGCAGCTACAGCGTGCGCTCTCGGGACACAATTACATGCAGTGTACCCTCAGTGCAGACCAAACTAGGCAAAAGTGCTTTCTCCTACTCTGCTCCTGTAACTTGGAACACTTTGCAAAAAGATCTGAAGCTCTTGACCTTTCTAAGGGATTTTAAACATCTGCTAAGTTCATGGCAAAAATTAACGCAGACATGTTCCTGTTTTTAGTATTTTACATTGCTTTATAATGTAGCTGTTTTTTGTTTTGTTTATACTGTATTTAATTTCTTCTATTTACATTTTCATTTTATATGCTTTTATACACTGCCTGGTCAAAAAAAAAAAAGTCTCCACCTGCATTCAACTAATCAAATAGGTACGAGCCTCCTATTGGATGATTACTGCATGGGTGATTATCTTTCAGCTGACAGCAAGTTATTTATTCCCAACTGGTGCAATGAGTTGCTTCTATTTCTTAAACAACCATGTTGAAAGACACATCGCGTGGTCATGGAAAAGATGTCAGTCTGTTTGAGAAGGGTCAGATCATTGGCATCAAGCAGAGAAAACATCTAAAGAGATTGCAGAAACGACTAAAAATGGGTTAAGAACTGTCCAACATATTATTAAAAACTGGAAGGATAGTGGGGACCCATCGTCTTCGATGAAGAAATGTGGTCAGAAAAAAATCCTGAATGATCGTGATTGGCGATCACTTAAAAGTTTGTTGAAATCAAATGGAAGAAAAACAACACAACAATAGCACTCAGGGCTATGTTTAATTGTGAAAGTGAGAGCATTTCCACACACACAATGTGAAAGGAACTCAATGGATTTGGGGCTGAACAGCTGTGTAGCCTTAAAAAAAACTAATCAGTGAGGCTAACTGAAAAAAAAAGGCTTCACTTTGCTAGGGAGCATAAAGATTGGACTCTGGAGCAATGGAAGAAGGTCATTTGGTCTGATGAGTCCAGATTTACCCTGTTCCAGAATGATGGGCGCATCAGGTAAAAAGAGAGGCAGGTGAAGTGATGCACCCATCATGCCTAGTGCTTAGTCATCAAGACTAACCTGTATAAATAAAGGTTGAATGAAAATTTAAAAAAAGAGGTTAGCCCAGAAGATGGTCTATGTTATGGTCTGGAGACAGTGTCATTGACAAAAAGACAGGAGAAAGAACTGGAAGTGGCAGAAATGAAGATGCTGAGGTTCTCCTTAGGAGTGACAAGGATGGATAAGATTAGGAATGAGATCATCAGAGGTACAGCACATGTTGAACAACTGGGAGATAAAGTTAGAGAGACCAGACTGAAATGGTTTGGACATGTCCAGAGGAGGGACAGTGCGTATACTGGTAGAAAGATGTTAGAAATGCAGCTGCCAGGAAAAACAAAAACAAAGAGGAGATATGTGGATGCGGTTAGAGAGGACATGGAGGTAGTTGGAGTGAGGACAGAGGATACAGAGTGAGATGGAGGATGAAGACTCGCTGTGGAGACCCCTGACTAGGGAAAAGCCCAAAAAAGAAGACCATCGGTTCGCATAGCATCAGCTGCATAACAACTAAACAAACAAACAAAACTTAATATCTGCCTTTACTTGGGTTCTCGTCATCTTCCATGTAATTGCAAATCATCCTTTTATGTCCAACTAGGTGTCCAGGTTTTTATATACCTTCAGGATTTCTTTTGTCAACTTTCTAACCTCAGTGCTGGGTTCACATAAGAATGAGAAAACATGACTTCTGATCTAATTTTAATCTCCATATCCACCTGTTTTTTGTTAGATAGTAAGTATTAGAGTCAAGCAAATAATTTGTATTTTCTTGTTATAGTAACAAATGTACAACTAGTGGTAGCAGCCATGTTGAGCGTTTTGCCATCCATGGTTAAATGGGTAGTGATGTGGAGGTGTGGGCATGCAAACAGCCATGTGGGTGACAATCACTTGAGTACACGACCCCTATGTAAAACCTAATCTATACGGTACACAGATTGCACATTTTCTTCAAAAGCAACAAGTAGCTTTGTAAATTGAATGTTCTAGCTGGGTAAATGCTTTCAGTTCAGGGCACTTAGCTTTCTGGACTTTAATGGGGCTTCATGTTCATTTTATCTTAGACTTCAATTTGCATAATTAACATTTGAAAAACAAATACATTTGATCACATTTAATCTCTGTTCAGCCCCTATAGTCTTCGTCCTGTCTCTAAAAGGAAAAATGGCTAACATCTGAAAACCTGACAAGTAAAAGCAACAGCTTATAAGCTGCATACCTTGCATTAGGTGTTCAGAGAATAATCATACATTACATAATATTACCACATTCATTATACAACTACAGTTAGAGGGTGGACTAATTAATTTTCTGGCAAATATTAAAGACAACTTTGCCTTTTTTTTTTTATTTATTTCTTAAGCTACACTTTTGTTACAAATACGCAGGCATATTTGAGGACAGCACAATGTTGATGCACTTCATATTACACCCTTTTGTCAATCAATGTCCCAGTACTGGTTTGCCTTCATGACCAGGGCACACCCTGAAGAAAGTTGATTTAAATATTATACTAACCTTTAAAAAGAATGATGTTCACTGGAAACTAATTTACTACAGCACATAAAATAATAGATTTTTACTTTTTTCTAGTAGATTGTAATTTGTAAAAATAAACTGTTAATTCACAAATAAACATTACAAAAAAAGCATTTCAGTGTAGACTGGAAACATTTTGCTCCGTTTTCATATGAATGTGTCTTTTGTCTCTGTCTCTCAGATGTCCACACGGAGGCGGTGCAGGCTGTGCTGGCACGACATGTAGAGAGGAAGATGGCGGTGCCCATGCCTTCCAAAAGACGTTCACTGGTGGTTCAGACCTCTATGGACGCTTACACACCTCCAGGTGACAATACACAAACTGAACTCCTCACCTGTTCTCACTCTACACCAGGAATTATCCTCTACCTCATCATAATCTATAGTGTAGGCCCAGTACTGGATTATGTCTGCTGAGGATTATCTTTTTTGATCTGGTTCATTTAAATTCTAAATTTAGCATGGCTGAAAGCAGCTTTTTCTCAAGGGTGATTCACAGTTTTCATCATTTACACAGGCGTACAAACTGTACTGGTGTACAACGTTCAAAAGGAAAAACAGTGGGACTGTTTTTGCCCCTCTTCATCTCGAAGCACTCAGAGCAGTGACACACTGAAAACAAATCACATGCACACAGCCATCACTGATCCCTCTTGTCGCTGACAGTCCCTCGCACCGCACCCCCAAACCTCCCCTGGGACTTTTGTAGTTAAAATTTAACGTTGTATTAAACGTGAATATATTCGGAGCGCCGTCATGTACAACTTGCGTACAAGTTTAGATTTTTTTTGTACACACGTACAGAATGGAATGACAATAGTTTTACCATAGTAATAACATCCCAGAGACGGTGTGTGTGCTGTAAAGGATGCTGGGTAGTCTTGTGACAATTATGTGTGCAATGTTTCTGACAGTTTATGATGTTTCTGATTAAGGAAATGTTTTTATTTTTTTTGTAAATGTCCCGTTCAGGTTTGCTTTGGCATTTATGTTAAAGTTTGTTATTGAATGTAAACAAACACCATGAGGTTGTTCTCGATATGTATAAGGCTCAAAGCACTTCCTGTTGGAGGGTGAAAATGTGTGCCACTAACCAGAGCCTGACCAATATGGAAATTTTTACTATCATTGATACTGATATTGGGAGAGGAAGGTGATTGCAGATAACCGATATAATGACTACATTTTATTAGCTTTGTCCACCCTCAAGAATCTAAATAAACAGTGAATGGAGTGGTGCTTGTTTATTTAGCACAGCTGTTAGCAACCATGAAGCTAAGCTAATCAGAGCCACGCTATATGTAGTGCCACAGTAGGTTTACAAGTGGTGCACTGGTCATAAATACAGTCTTCCTAATGTGTGTTCACATTTTCTGTCCTCTACTTTTTACCATCAAGTTATCAAGTGTGTTCCAAAAATATAAATTAAACAAAGAATTGTCCTTCTCTGTTCATTGTTTAAACAGTCAGTCAGTATGGTGATGGTCTAATTAGTTTTTATCGCAGCAGTGTTTATTTTTCTTTGCAGAGAAGTAAAGATTTCAGACAAACTATGCATTTAATTGAGGACAACAAATATAATGTTACTAACACTAATATATTTTACCTCTGAATTAGATTTATTGTTCTGGATAAAGTTTTACAAAGCACTGTCCTATGTTAGGTTATCTAAACATTAGCTTGCTAACTTGAGAAGCACATAGCTAATGACAAGTGGGTTGGAGGATTGAAGATAACATTATTGTTGATTTATTTTACAGATCAGTTAAAATAAACTTACCATGATCTGTTCAGTAAAATACACTGAAGCTTGCTGCTTCGTCTGCCCTGAAAGTGAAACCTAATGACCACTACTTGAAAGAATTCTTCATTCGCCCTCTGCTGGATACATTGTACAATTACAGCTGGTTCCAGCATTTGCAGCGCACCTGTTTTGACCTGGAATTAAAAATAATATATTTTGTATGCTTGTAAAAATGTTAAAATCTGTCACCTTAAGTGATTTGTTTTTGTCTGAATTTTAGTTAAAATTTACCCCAGAAAAGCAGCCCTCTGCACAGACAGGGTTACACTTTAATATCAGCTTTCTCAGCCTGGGACAGGAATGCTCATCCCAGCAAAAACTGCAAACATGCACATTCTCTGTGGCTTGCAAACCCACTGACAGTGTCTCAGGGAAAAAAAAACAAACAATCAAATGCCACAGAAACTTGTAAAATTTGCACCCAGTCAACTTACCCAGCAGCGGCCTGCCTCTGAAAGCAGAACCAATAGAGATTATTAGTATTATTTTCAGGGCTTGGCTCATTCTACATAAAGAGAATCCAGTCTGAGAGACAGTGGCTCTGACGTTCACCTCCAATAGGAGCCATTTGATAGTTCATAATCAGTGCTGATGGAATAATTTTAGTGCAGATTAAATTTTAATAAGGGAAATAAATTACTTTGCTAATTTGCTTCTTAACCTTTGAGAATATTCTTAAGTGAACTTGACATCTCCTGAAATACCCGTGTAACCTATTAAACATTGATTGTTCTGACATCTCTGTTATGCTGTTTAAATTTAAATCTTCTGCCCACACCGATTCTTACCCGGTCTCGTCTACTTGTGTTAAAAATGATTAGCTCTTGCTTAAAGAAACAAATTCAGACTTCTCTTCAACGTGCAACCTGAAGCTTGTTGTCAGTCAATTGGTTCTTGTGGCTCTTGCACAGAACAGCCACAAGAACCAATTTACTAATCATTGGCATTTTGTGTCTAAAGGCTCTTGAGCTTGTTGCCTCGGTCACTCAAAGGTCACAGAACTGCAGTGATTAAAGCAATGAAAAATACTCAACAATGAATGCATTTTTAATATAATGAAGCTCAGATGTAGAAAAATAATGATACTGTTGTTGAGGGCTTTTTAAAGTGTATGACACATCAAATTCAGCATGGAAAATAATTTTTAAAAAGTTAGCACAGCAAAAGTTCAGGTTCAAGTTTCTTTATTCGCATCACGTGTGGTACATGAGGTGGAACAGAATTGTGTACTCAAGGTCCCAGTTTAAACACCTTGATAACAGTTTATCTGTTTTAACTGTGCTATAGAAATAAAGTTGACTTGACTTGACTTGACAGTTATACCCAAAAATAGCAAAAATGTAAAGTATAAAAAGAAACAGTGTATAAGTATCTAAGATATACACTGATATATATTAAACAAACGCCAAACGGTACGCTAAAAGATCAAAGATGCACGCTAAACACTAAAAATGTAAAATAATTTGGTGTATTGAACAGCAGCACAAACATGAGTCTGTAGTGAGCAGATGGGTATGAATGAATACAGCAGCATGAGATAGCCAGCAGCATATATAGCAGCAAAATATACTTTATATATTTGCTATTTTGGGGTGTAACTGTGACCTTGTGTACACTTTTGTTCCACCTCATGTACCACGTGATGTGAATGACAATAAATGACTCGAACTTGAAGTATGAGATCAAAAGCAGTTACAAATGACAGATAATGGATGTGTAGAAATTCTCAAATATTATATTAATAAGATTAGTTTTGAAACTGGCAGCAGGATGCTTTAATTTATTTTTGTTTGCAATACTGTCAGTGAAGTGTAACATCCATTTTCTTTTAATCTTACATGCTCGTTAGTTCGCTTTAAAAGGTACAACTTGTTTCACAACACACTACCACATTCCTCTGGTTCTTACACAGGAACTAAACACTTCCACAAAAACTCAAAGAGGTTCACTTCAAAGGACAATCCAGAGTGACCACAGTCAAACTACACCCACAGTGATTAATATCAACAATGTAGACACACAAAATGGAAACTTGTGCCAAGAATATAATTTCCTAGTGTTACCCCAACATCCACCTGTGGTTAAAATATTCTGGAACAAACGAGTTATCTCTTCAAGAATCCGATAACTATCAAATATGGACAAGTCTGTTTAGGTAAACAGATGCAACATCAATATGTTCATATATACCAGTAATGTAAAACTTATTTAGCAAACAATTAGTTTAGCTTATAAAGCCAGTATCTCACTGTTGGAGAAAAATATTTTCACTTATCTTACTCATAAAGAACAATAAGTTCCGGCTCTAAGAATATCTTGGACTACAGAAACAATGTTTATCACAAATCATAGTTGCCACAGAAACAAGTTATTAATATTATACATGCTAACCAGCACTTGTCTACACTACAACACTACATTTATTTGCTGGCTATCAAACACTAAATCATCAATCCCAGGTGTTGAAGCCAGTTTTCTGATGTTTTCTTTTTGCAGCAGACAACCATTAAATGCTGTCTTCAACTTTTGCAACAACTGAGGACTAAACGTTAACCAGCACCCACATAGATGTTTGAAACCTGACGTCTTTTTACCTGAAAGGAATCACCTACAACAGGATGACTTGATAACTTGATGACATACCAGCTTTTTGAATTGGGTGTACCATTTTCTCTGGGAATATTTCATAGGTCTTGTGACTTTGAATTAAGGATCAAGGTGACACACAGGATTTTTGAATAGGAAGTAGTACTGGGAGATGTAACTGGGCCTCATTAGTATTCATTTTGTTTCCATGAGTATTGGTAAACTGATTTAAATTAAAGCAAACACTTCTCCTTAACAGTTGAATTCATTTATTGTTGTCATAAGGTTTTCTGTTGACAGATGTGTCTGCTGCATTCTGTGCTTGCTGTGTAAAAATATTTTCTTAACAAATAACGGAAGCTTCTGACTCTCACTAGGTCTGTCCCCGCTGTGCTCAGATTCGTCGTCAGGCTCCGAGGAGGAGGCGGGGCCGGGCGACGACATGTCGGGCATGGAGCACTGGATGGGCCGCCCCTCACAGCTTGGCCCCGCCCACCTGGGCTCTACTTCCTCTTCGTCTTCTTCCACACAGAGCGGAGGCAGTGGAAACGCCGGGCGACTGGCTGACTCGTTGGCGCACTCGCACATTTCGCACTTGGCGCACACACACCTGGGGCACCCTCACCTGAGCCAGTCGCACCACCTGTCACAGTCGCATCACGGTGAGACTTGACGTCTGTAACGTGTCCGAGAATAAAGAAGTAGGATGATTTGATCATGTTGAACAGCCATCTGCTGGGAGGCAGAAAGGTTTTGGTCTAAGTTCCTAAACAATAACGTAAATATCACAGTTGGTTCTCTCCTGCTTATTTCCAAAGATAGTTTTTATATAATTCAAGGACTATAAATTCAGTTAGCTACTTATTTACCATATTTATGTGCCTGTTGGCGTTGTTTGCATCTCATGTCCTTTCTCAAACCGATCAAAAGAAACCTGCTGATATTTATCTTTTTATTGTAATTAAACTGTATTATTTGATGTTCAGCTGCATAACCAGCTAAGATCACCATGAAGGGGAACACTACTCCTGATTGGAGATTTGATCTGTCATTTCTAACCCGAGCCCGAAGCCTGGTCCGGCCCGACCCTAATTTGGATTGGGCCATAATAATGTGCTTAATGTGCGAACTGGGCCGGTCTCAGGCTTTGATGTGGTTTTACGAATCATACAGCACCAAGTAAGGATGCACAATTTAAAATTGTGTTAATCTACTTGTTGAGGAGGAGGAAGGTCCGACAGGCCGGTTGAAAAAGCTCAAATAAATGTCCAGTTAAGCTCAGAGGGATCAGCTGATCACCGGCCGCACGAGTCTCCACACCTGCTGTCGTGCAGTGAAGTAGCAGCATCGACAAAAGCCGACGCGAACAACGCATTCAGTTAAAATAGCCTTGTTCTATATTTTTCCAAATAATTTTGTTCTAAAGTTATTTTTGTTCATCTGTATAATAGTCTATAATAATCATTTGTTTTGTATATTAATATCCATTTGGTTATCATGCTTACAAAAGCAGTATAAGCTTAATTTAAAATAAATGTTTTTTTTTTTTTTTTCAGTTTCAGGCCTGTAATTACAGTTAAACGATCGGGTCAGGTCAGGTTCGGACAAATGGCTACGGGATGGGGCCGGGTAGGGTCTGACTTTTTAGGCCCAAATGCAACTCTATTGCAGATGCCATTTATTTTTTTAAATAAAGGTGCTGCAGTCAGAACTGAAATAATGGACAAAACTCAGATTTTTTTTTTAATTTATTTTTACAAAAACGTTGATTATTGATCATATATTTACACATAAGGCTCAAACTAACAGCAACAAATCATGGATAAAAAGCTAACTTAACAGATTTTACTTCTTTAATTGTACCAGTACCTTTCTGCAAGTTAATGCAGTTCATTCTCATCCCACAATTTGAGGGCTTGACCTCCATGGTCCAGTCTAAAATAAAAACTTATTATCTCAGGAGGGCAAGCCTGTCAGAAACTGCAGGATGCCATGTAACGCCATTCCTTCATGCTGCTGGAGCTTGCAAACTTGTCTCCTGATAGTAATGGTAGATCCTATTCAAGTAAAGCTGCTTCGGTTCTGTAGTTGCCTGAGCACTGAGGGAACACCTCAAAAATGACTAATGTTAGTGCCTTTGTTTTAATATTTTTATTTAAGCTTGTAAATGTTTGTACAAAAACAGTAATATATTCAAACATTATGGGAGGAAGTGTGTTAGTCTGAAAAATACTACACCCCAGGGAGGGCATGGATCAGAGCTGATCCAGTTTATTTTCACTCCTTGTCAACCATCAGTCAGGAAAATATATCATTTAAAAATTTCTGGAATAACCGTATTTTAACTTTTACTTTGTAGGTTTGCTTACATAAATGTTGTTGAATAGGTAGCATTATTTATTAATCCATATTTAACCATTCAAATCACAGATTTCTTTTGCAAGGAAGGCTGCTCTCTACTCTGGCTGATGTGAAACAAAACTACAGTAGTCCCTCGTTTATTGCGGGGGATCCGTACCCTGAAGCCTAAGTGAAAAACCGTGAAGTAGGAATAGTAGTACAAGTAGTAAGTAGTAGTTTATTTTAGTACCATATTTTCCACCGTAAATGTCAAACCACCCTATAAGTTGCATCAGCCCAAATATGTCTAATAAATGGAAAATCTATAAATATGTGGCTTCGCCATATACTCTAAATGCTCTAAAAGAGCACAAAATGTCATGATTTCAGCTCCCTGCCACCTGCCAGCGCTCTTGGCCACACCCATTTAGATCAGCTGTTCAGCTGCAAATCATCTTTGCATCGTTTACAATCTGTCCAGAATGCTGCAGCTCGTCTTTTAACAGACACTAAAAAATTTGAACACATAACCCCTGTCCTGGCTTCCCTCCACTGGCTCCCTGTCCACTTCCGGATTGATTTTAAGATTTTATTGC
>JARVGS010000761.1:4146495-4157947 GCA_031762315.1 Hypsolebias antenori | reverse complement strand
CACACACACACACACACACACACACACACACACACACACACACGTGCGTGTGTGTGTGTGTGTGTCTGTGTGTGTGTGTGTCTTTGTGTGTGTGTGCATATAAATGTTTCTGTTCAGTGTCCTGAGATGACCTCTGATGTGACTTGGCTCTATATTAATAAACTGAATTGAATTGAACAGTTGGAGCCAGTCCAGTTCAAGATGGCTGCCACAGACAACATACCTTAAAAAGAGATAAAACATGGAACTCAGTTATTTTTTTATTTTTTACATATAATGACAGATAAAAATAAGAGTACCGGTAGTAGTAGTTGAGACTGATCCCAAACACTCATTTTGAGTCCTAACAAACTGCGCAAGAAATCTTAAAATGTTGCTATTACCTATTTGGACTCAACTCAGTCTGTCTATTAGCAAAATATCTCGTGAACCTCTGAACAAAATGCTTTGAAACTATGTAATTTTTGGATGTACCTGTATGATTAATGAACTTTCGAAGGTAACACAACTAAAGATGGCCACCACAGCCAAATGATCTTAGAAAACACAAAAAAACACAAAGATATAATTCAGACAGTTTTGTAGATGTACTGACATTTGGTGTGGTAGTAGCTGGGAGTGATTCCCATCATTTACGACTTCAGCAATCATTCAGCTAATTCAACCGTTCACGTGTCAGAATGTTCAGCTCATTCGATGTTACAGCCATGAAGTGAAGGTTTTGTAACTTTTAGAATTATTGTAATATTTTATTTGATTTACAAACGTTGTACGTTTTCCTCTGAAGAACCTAAATTATTTAAAAACTTTTACCTTATGTGAAATTTACTTTAGTATACTTGTTTGTAAAATTTAGCCTGAAGTCACTGTTCTTCTTAACTTAGCTTTTAGCGTTTGTTTTGCTAAGTTTAGCTCATGTTCAGATTGTTTCAAATTGTTTTAACTTCAGTTCTTTAAACACCCATCAGCTGTTGTTCAGTTCTCAGCGTTCACACTGCAGTTTTGGGATAAAGTTTTTTTTTTTTTTTTTTTTTCTTTTTTAGTTTCTAATTAAAAAAAGTGAATGAAGCTTTTTTTTTTTTAAACATTCCAACAATCATTGAAGTGATCATTACATGCAGCTCCAACAAAAACTGATGGGAAGTCTTTTGCATTCCATCATTTTTGCAACAAGTGTGAAAGTCTGTAAG
This sequence comes from Hypsolebias antenori, assembly GCA_031762315.1. Taxonomy (NCBI): domain Eukaryota; kingdom Metazoa; phylum Chordata; class Actinopteri; order Cyprinodontiformes; family Rivulidae; genus Hypsolebias; species Hypsolebias antenori. Next base: position 4,156,757 of record JARVGS010000761.1, on the reverse strand, counting down.
ATTATCATTGTTATTTAATTTTTTGTTTTTATAGACTATTAATCCCCATTGGGCTCTTGGTAACAGATGTGAGCAACCACCTGCCTGTTTTTACAGTTTACAGTGACTATTATTGCATTAAAGGAGATATTGCTACTGTGAAAAAAGAGAATTAGATCAATTAAAGCCTTAGAAGCATTGAAAGATGACTTTAGAAAACAAAATTGGGATACAGTATATGTATATGATGTAAACAAGGTATATGACTCTTGCATGATGATACTGAAAATACTTTATAATCAAAATTGCAATATGTGCTGTTTTTCATCAAAGAAAATTATCGACAAACCATGGATGACAAAAGGATTAAGAAACGCCTGTAGAAATAAAAATTATTTATATAAATGTTTCATAAAATTAAGAATAAAAGAAGCTGAAGAGAAATATAAGAAAAATAAAAACAAGTTAGTTTGGATTTTTAAGAAAATGTAAAAATAACTATTACAGTCATTGAGTAAAACTAGAAAAAACACGAAGACTCGGTGGGTATAATAAACAATGTGATTTAAAAAACTGATAAAAGGCAAACGTTTTCCAAATTATTTTGTTAAAGATAGCTCCGAAATTTCAGATAAAAAGAAAATAGTAGATGAAGTCAATCATTTCTTTGCCTTGCAGCAAATTTCCCCAAAACAAAGTTTGATTACACTAGATGCATTTTTACTCTTTTTTTTTTTTTAAATCTGTCTTAACTGTAAAGCACTTTGGTCAGCTTCTGTTGTTTTTATGTGCTATATAAATAAATTGACATTGACATTGACATTGACAGCTGCAGGAGGAAGCTTCTCCTGCATGGACTGCACAGAGGTGCTAAATAATTTAAAATAATTTCTTTTAAATAAAAATCCATGCCGACCTTGTGGCTCATCCATCAATCAGCCAATTGTGTGTCATGTCCAGTCTTACTTGGAAAAAAAAACGCAAAATAGCGAGTCCACGGTAAATGAACCGCGAAGTAGTGAGGGACTACTGTATAAAGAAATGAGGATGATTGACAGTGTCCCAGTATCACATTAATTCACAGTATTATATGAGTTTTTATTATATGTTCAGAAACGGAAGTAATGTATACAATACACCGTTTAGTAAATAATATAAATACTTACACATTTTTATAAATACTGTATTAAATACTAAATTTTCTTAAGCAGTTGACCATAAAAAAATGTATGGTTTGTTACACTATACAGGTAGTCCTCGGTTAACATTCGAGTTCCGTTACAATGACCCGGTCGTATACCGATTTGAACGTAAACCGAAACTGAAAGCACATGGCGAATGGTAACGGCGTTTTAAACACGTTTTTTTCAATGTAACACAACAACAGCATACTTAAAACATCGTTTTGCTGTATTTCCAAGCAGTTAGCTAACAAAATACCCTCAAAAAAAAAAAAAACATAAAATGCTGCATAAAAAAGTCAAAGTGAGGTGTGATGACGTCACTGGGGAGGCGGTCGTAAGTCCGAAATGCCGTAAGCCGGGCGTGACGTAAACCGAGGACTACCTGTATCCCAAAAGTGATTCTCTTTTACATCATGTATTTTTCATTCATCCTCTTGACTTAAAATGTGTCCGTTTTATTTAAGATGTCCTGATTTAAAGGTTGTGAGTGTGCCAGGACAGTAGGACAGCTGTGTTTTGTACCTGCAGGCATCGGCCACCTCTCCCTGAAGAGGAAGGGGGCTCTGAGTGTTGCTGAGAATGGTGGCTCTCTGAGGCGATCCTGTGAGTTTGGATCTGACATGTTGTGGCCGCCGCCGCTGGAGTCAGAGGGTGGGTCCAGTCTCAGAAACAAACCGTCTCTTTAGACTGTTGTTGCTTCAGTTTTGTTCCAAGTGGAGCTTTTATTAGTTTGAAATGTGAATTACTCAGAAATAAACTTTCTCAACATTTAATTTTTGTTCATTTTATATAAGGGTCATGTCCTCATTTATGACTTCATCATAATATAACAAAACAGCTGTGTTGTTCCTTATAGAGTAGATTAGAGGAGTGTTATTTTATAGAGGACCTCATTTGGAAAATGAAAAGTCACTTTTAATGATCGTTTACATAAAGAGCCATGAAACTGTCAGTGCTACACAGGAGCTCAAATATTCCAGACCTCGCTGGCTCTCGTGTTTGCCAGGGATGTGACCCAATTATCCCTGAAACAAAATGACCATCAAATGGGTCTAACTGGCCGTGGAGATAACTGAACATGGCACTTGAGCAGCAGCAGCAGCAGCAGCAGCGTTGTGATCCAGCTGAACGATGAGTCACGACGAGGCTTTTTGTCTGTGTCCATCTGTCGGCTTCACTCTCCCCTCTGTCTTCAGAGAACCACTCAGCTCCACCGGACGTGACAGGATACTCGTCGGACTCGTCCCACTCCCACACCGAGCGCCACCCCATGTCCAACATGGGGACAATTGCCAGGAACACGCAGAAATACGGCAACGCGGAGCGCATGGAGACAGGCGACGGTGAGAGTCTCCCTGCAACACAAACACTGACAGTGAGCAACACGTCAACCAGGAAGTGACATCACACTGAAGCTGCGCCATCATGAACTGACCACTTACACCAGGGGTGTCCAAAGTGTGGCTCAGGGGCCATTTGTGGCCCTTGGAGTGATTTTGTGCGGCCCACGACTACAATTAAAGAATGGTACCATTTTGATCCACAGGTTTAAGAGGTTGATGCAGATGTAGACCTTCTTTAAATTTAATGGTGATACTTTTAAAATGTTTGGGTTCAACAGTAAAACAAATTAAAATAAGCTTCTCAAAATGATCAATATTAAGTACAATACAAATATTTAGCTATAATTAATCCCTTTATTCTACAAGAAACCTTCACTGACCTGCCAAAAAGTAGGATTTTGGAAAATAATTCACAAAATTTGGCCAAATATAACAAGTGTTTTCAAATAACATAATTTCAGTTGATTTAATAAACGATGGAGAGAAAATGGACATTTTAAAAATAATTTAAATTATCATCGACATACGAATTGATCAGCTTTATCAGTATCCCCTCAAACCTTCCATGAATCTGTTTTAGTGACTGCCAGCTGTTTTCAGAACTTCAATGACCCATTTTTATGTTGTCCATGGTCCAAACAGGTGTTTGAAGCTCCACCCCCTTTTGTAAATTACACTTTTTAAAAATGTTTTCTTAAATTCAACATTTTCTGGCCCGTGAGTCCTTTCTTCTAGAGTCTAGTTGAAACTCACTGAATGGACCTGGCCTGTTTTTTAACCTCCACTGTGTGCTCCAACCTGACAGAGCTCCTTTTAGCTTCACATTCACCGCTTCAGTTCAGGACAGACACAATCTGAGGTTCTCTCAGCAGCTCTCAGTCTTGCTCATCGATGTTTGACAATCATTTTTCATTGTTGTTCTGGGCCCAGCTCACTGTATTCTGTCAGGATTGCTGTTGTAAGGACTACCAGGCGGACTCAGGCTTTTCTTTCCATTGGGACTTGTGTGTGTTTTCCAGGTGTTCCCGTCAGCAGTCGTGTGTCGGCTAAGATCCAGCAGCTTGTTAACACGCTGAAGCAGCCCCGCAGGCCACCGCTCAGAGAGTTCTTTGTTGATGACTTCGATGAGCTTCTAGAGGGTCAGACGTTCTCTTTCTGTTTGCATGATCTATTCTTCTGAAAGCTGAAGCAGCAGAATATCATTTATAGTCTAGATACTACTGGAGCAGTTCTGGGTGAACTAAATGAGATGTTTCTGATTATAATGATGGCTGTTTAACCTTTGTTGGATTGTTACTTAAAAATGATGTCAAATTAAGATTACACATTTTCATGTACTATACAACAAGCATATAAAATTCAAATATAACAATAAACTCAGTAAAGTCATTCAAGAATATTTCATACTTTGTATGGATAAACTGATACCATTATTCATAATACTGTAGTATTATTATCAGCTTCTTTCCGTTCACATGCGTCGTCTCCTGTCCTCCTCCTGCAGGTTGAGATTACATCCTTTATTTTTGACATTCTCATTTTTTAAAATAAATTACACCCTACAAAATGATATATTTTCTACCATTTCTCCAATAATCAGTAGCATGAGAGGTGGTAGGTAAAATGTGTTCCTGAATAAAATGCTAGGTTTTGAATTCTTCCAGAGTCTGAGCACAATGAGATAAATGGTGATCTTCTGTCTGGTTATGGACATCATATTTCCAGATGCTGCCGTGAAGACCAGTTTAATTTAACAAAAGGAAGACCAACAAAAGTTACTCAACTAAACAACTGGACTTTTATTCTGAAGCTGAAGATGTTTCTCTTCCCATCCGGGAGGTTTGTTAATGTTAAATAATCTGGAGTGTGTGGAGTTCACAGCTTTAAATAGGCCAGGTGCTAGATCCAGCTGCATGTTAGACTGGAATTACAGTAGTCTCTTGATTATTGCAGGGGTTACATTCCACCCCCACCCCCCGCAATAGGTGAAAAACTGCAAAGTAGGAACTCTATATTTATTTTAATATTTATATATATATATATATAAAGGATTTATAAACCCTTCCCACACTCTCGCAATGTTCTAAACACTTAAACCTACGTCAGGTTAACAACATACGTTTATGTACTGTACAGTACTGTAACATTTTAATCACCAGCTCTGCAGACCAGCAGCTCATGTCTGGTTCTGCACACCTCCCCTGCAGCATGAAGTCCACCGCCCTGTCCAGGTTCATGTGCACGTGGATAATTGAGCTTCAGGATTATTTGAGACTTTCCTGCCAGTTCTGTGCTCTTAATAAATAGATTGTTACTTCTGACTTTGTGTTGCTAAACTTTCTCTCCAGTTCATCAGAAAGCAGCGGCCGGAAGCACTGTTGGCTTCTGGGTAGTGTAGTTCTTTAGACTGGAGTTACAGTGTAGGCTTGTTGAAAGATAACTACAAAATGGTGGTGCCTGTTCAAAGTATTTTTTCGTTAACTGTTTAACTCGTACCGTCCCAATCACGTGAGTGATATTAAAGTTGACAGTCATTGAAAAACCGCGAAAGAGCGAGTCCACGAAAGTCAAACTGCGAAGTAGCGAGGGACTACTTTACTTGCCTTGCTCATTTAGAGGCTCATCAGGCTAGACCAGGGGTCGGCAACCTTAAATGCTCAAAGAGCCATATGGATCGTCTCCCACAGGAAAAAAACAAACAAACACAAAACACCTTTGACATGTACAATGAGGTTTTTTTATCTGTTTTTTTTAACCTCCATGTTAGGTGTAAAAATGTGTTGCATTTATGAAATCAATGAACTGCAACACAGAACACAACATTTTATTTCTGCATGTAACAAAAACATTTTGAACTCCAAAAAAAGATGCTTGGTTGATGATTACTTTCACATAAAATAATGTCTATTTGAGTTCTCGTATTTAAGAAATAAAAATCCAAACAATTATACACCTGCAGTGGAAAAAAAATGCATCTGCTTCTGTGTTCAATCATCATTTGATCGGAAGCACTGGAACCTGAATCAAACGGGATTACCTGTATTTCACTTTACACTCTCAAATATATATTTGTAAAAATAAAAGCCAACTACAGTATTTATTTTACCTGGCTAATGGGATTTTTGCTTGTCTCGGACTCAACCGCATTTGGTCTCAGTCTTGTCTCAATCTCAGATATTGAGGACTCTGGATTTTATTTCAAGACCAGTCAAGACCACAGCTGTGGAAATATCACTAAATTTCCAGAATATTGTCCAGTTTATTTGTGAACATCTTGTTTTATTTGATGTATAATTCAAATGTACTGATTCAAATCTAAGTTATAACGTGACTCATTACTAAAGGCATGTTTTTGTTACCGCTGTCACGCCCACCCCCTTTCACTCGCACGTGGTTTTGTACCATCAGAACAATACAGACAAAAGAACGTAGCAACCAGGGGTGAAAGTAAGCCGGTACGGTACTGCATACCAATAAAAGATTCTGCGCCGGTACTCAGTACCTGGAAGAGAGAGGAGCATCTGTCTGCTGTAAAGCCTCATTCAGAACCAGTCACGGCTGCACTTTGGGTCAGAATAGACTCACTAGCAATAATCAGTCTAAAACACGACTTAATCAGTTAATAAATATCTTTTATTTCTCATTTCAAACTGTTTCTGAACTGTTCGTGCTCTACTGGAGCCTCAGTCCTCTACTACAGTGAAGTTAGTTTTACGTTGGACATTGGACAGTCAAGCTCAGTGTCCTCAGTGGTGTGTTCCTCTCATTTGATCTGAAGCAGGCAGTCTGGTTTCAGTCTGCTCGTCCTCTGAGACGTAACGGTTCGCTTAGTGACCGTCAACAAATTACCAAACCAAACACTCTTCAGAAACAAACATTTATGTATTTTACATCATTTGACCCACTGACACAAAACTAATGTTAAACTACTCTAATAGACCTGACACACAAGACAACATCATTTATTAATAATTTTAAAGCACTTTCTAATGAGTTATTGAGTGAAAACCATGATTTTTGAACAAATAAATTATGTAAAATTAGAAAATGATTTAAAATAATAAGTAAATTAAGGTGTCTTGTCTGTCAGGTCCAGCAGAGTAGTTTAACTTAAGTTTTGTATCAGTGAGTCACATGACATGAAAATTATTGCGCAAAAACCACTGAATGTCTGACTTCTTTGTTACGTAGCTTTGAAATTTTATAAAAGCTGATACAGTCATTCAAAAGTAAACAAAATTGAAGTATGTAACTTTTATTATTTTTTTTTATTTTTTTTTTATAAAAGTTACATATGTTTTTTACACATTTGTTAAAACTGTTACTATGTCATGACAGTATACTATAAGACAGATAATCTTTGAAAAGACTGAGCTCCAAGACTTGAGGTCTTGGTCTCGCACTCCCTCGGTTTTGGTCTTGACTTGGTCTCGGACCCCGAAAGTCTTGGTCTTGACTTGGTCTTGAGTTAGGTGGTCTTGACTACAACACTAGCCTCCTGGATGAGAAGTGAAACATCATCAGCTTCAGAACAGAAGCCCAGTTTTGTTTGTTAACTCTTTTTTTAATTGACCATGACCTGGATGACTGAGAACTAAATGCAGAGATCAAGAACTTGACACTTCAAATAAAACATGAGAACCTGTAGCTGTAGGAACTTCCTGTCATGATGTGAGGGTTCAGATTCTGTTTTGAGTTTTATTTTAATCTCTTCTAGCTTCTGTTTCCTTTTTGTTCAGTTGGTTTCTTTGGCAGCCTGTTGGTTTAGTCATTAAGACAAACTCTCAGTTCTAACTCTTCAGTGTAGCATTGTGCCTCATGCCTGTCTGGTAGCCCTCAGTGTCGCCTTGTTACATTTTGTTCAGTTGTATTTTTGTGCCATGTCAGCTTCTTGTTTTGTTTTGCTACTATTAGTATTAAACTTGTTAGTTTTCATGTTTGCTCGATGTGTCAGTCTGTGTCTCTTCCACCATCTGCGATGCTTAGAGCTTGTGTGTGTCAGTGCTCTCAGTACGACAAGCTTCTAAAGGTGATATCTAGTTACTGCAATCCAAACAAAGATTATAACGCAGCCAGATCAGCAGATAATGAAACTTCCAGATGCTTTGCTTCATGGAGGCTGGGTTTTAAACTTTGCATTCAGCTCAGTGGAGGAGGTGGCCACAGCGCCCTAATTTCAAACCCGTTTGTTGATTGTGTTTGTTTTGTGAACTGTGTTTCTGCAACGAAGTGGCAACGCACAAACGGCTGCTTCCTAAGTGCCAGGCCAAGCCAAAGTGCCAACATCTTTCCAGAACAGGACCTGTGCTGTCTACCTACAAGCTGCCAGAGACCCACGTTCTTTAAGTTGATGGGATCGTTCACCAGAACAGTGGATTAATGGCTGAATGGACTTGCCAGATGACATGTTTTATTGAAGTATGTGACATGGTGCGAACGGTCCACATCTGTAAGCCAGTGGTCCTGGTGTTCAGTTTTAGCTTCACTTCAGCTCAGAATGTAACTTTTTCTCTGAAGTTGGAGAAATGCAACACATGAGGACAAACATTTTAAAGTAAGTCTATTAGGCTCATTATAAATATTAACTATTCCAAAAAATGTTTTCAAGGAAAGAACAAATAAAAGAGCAGCAGACTGGACGGTTTCTTATATTTTATTCAGTCTAGATTTTTTTTAATGTTTTATTTGCTAGTGATTAAAATAAGGCTTTGTGTTTGTCCTTACTGCTCAGTGGCACTAATGCTTGTCCTTGAATCATTTTCACAGATTAGTGTCTGCTTAATTAACATGTCTGCTGTTTCTAGACCTGATTGGTTGGCAATACTTTAAAAGGAACAAGTTCTGCCTGCGGGTTGGGGGGGTGGGTGGGGTGCTGGACTTGGCCTGATGTCTGTTAGTGCTGCGCTCCATCTCCATGCTCACTCCTTTGATTATAGGTGCCAGCTCTGCACCATTTGTTACGTATCTTTGTTGGTTGGAGTTGGGAGTTAAAGTCTTGTTTGTTCTTTGTTCAGTTTGAAGATGATGAGTTCAGGGGAGTGGTCCAAATCTGAAGAACCGCTCAGTTTGTTCAAGTCTTCTTCTCTGTTTCTTTTATCTGGGATTCCCAGCCTGTTCTGCCTGTGATGATTGTTTCTATAAAGATCCTTTGAAATGGCTACAGCTGCTGGACTCCAGATGTTATGTGTCCTGTAAACCACTCCTAGACATACAGACCATAGGTCTTGTCCACTCCTATTGTGGCTTTTGATATTTGATTATTGCGTGTTTGTTTTGCTTGGCGAGTTTGGACTCACACCTATTTGTGTGATTCAGTGTTGTTTTGCATCCACGTTGTTGTAGCTGTTTGAATAAGATACAGGATTTAACATTTCATTGATACCCCCACCCCTCCATGTTTGTGACAGTGTATGTTGGTGTTTTCTGGTGTCTGTTAGGAGTGTCTGTTTAGTGGTCCAAGCCAGAGAAGGCATGAGAACACAGTGTATGTTGAAACTTTCTGTTTTTTAATATTTGTCTTTTTCTTCTGCAATTAAAAGTCATGCCGCAGCCACAAGTTGTACAAACATGATATTTACATGATGGTAACTATTAGGGCTGAACCCGTTTTTAAAATATGGCAAAAAAATTTTTTTACCTCAATATTGCAATTTCGATTTAATATGCGATTATTTTTAAATGTCTTCTTCTCATGCATTTTTCAACAAACACGAGGAATGAATCTGTTTCAGTTTAAAAAAAAAAAAACTTCACTGTTTTCAGCTCTGCTGCAACTCTGTTTCTGCATTTTTTGTATATCTCCAGGATAGCAACTTGGTTAAAATGTGTGCACGATGGCGTTCTGTACTGCTTATCCACTGTGCTTACCAAAGCTGTAAACCCATACTTGGTCACTGTATTTATGGGCATCATGTCTTTCACTATGAACTCCGTTACTGAAAGAGTTATTTCCTCATGTCGTTTCAAATAATGTTCATACAGAGTAACACCTTCGAACAGTTCGGTCAGTGATCGCTGTCAGCTGCTACTTTGCTTACTTGAAGTTGGAGCACTGGTCGTTGGCATCCTAGCCACGCAACTATCGTAAATATCTTTGTGGTGTTTTTTTAAGTGTTGATAAAGATTTGTGGTGCTACCTCGAGAGGTCGCAACCGCAGCAAGGCAGGTTCTGAACAATGCATGTTGTTATGCAGCGTCTTCTTTTAATATAATTCCAGACAATGAACGTAACCAGATCACTTGACCAGACAAATTGCAGCCTTTAAAAATAAATCTCATTTTAACGTATCGCAATATTATTGCAAAGTTCTGAACAGAAGTGTACAATGTCCACAGGCCGTCTATTCCTAACATTAATTAAAACAGGTAGGTTAATTAATGGGCTGATTGTGAAGCAGCGGCCATGATGGGTCATGGTGACGATGACCTGTCATCACAGAGGAGCTTTAAATGATGAAGTATTATGGTCTGTTTGATTATATTTGTCTGTCACATTTCTTATAGGACAGGATGTGCTGCAGCTTTTATCTTAAAGAAATGTTTCCCTGTTGATATTCGGTTGTAGAGCTGGACAAAAATTCGATATCGATATATCTCGCGATATACTTTTTTTCGATAACGATAATATGAATTTAAGCATATTTTCGATATTTCAATAGGATTTTACAGCGTTTCATTGACGCTTTTCTTTTTCTGTTCGGGTTGAAGCGGCTGCTTCAGTAACCCGGACAGAAAAAGCTGCGACACATACGTAAGT
>JARVGS010000761.1:4088462-4101413 GCA_031762315.1 Hypsolebias antenori | reverse complement strand
CGTACGGCGGTATCGACCTACGAACGGTTCTTAGGTCCGGAACCCGTTCGTAAGTCGAGGACCACCTGTATATATATAGTGTACGTATATACAGTATATAAATACTAAAATAAACTACTACTTATACTACTATTCCTACTTGGCGGTTTTTCACTTATCGCGGGGCTTCAGGGTACAGATCCCCCGTGATAAGTGAGGAACTACTGTATCTTCTGTAGCAACAAACCATCTTTGATGTTTGCTTAAGTCAGGAGGAAGTCATGTTTTTTATATTTTTACCATGCTCTTTCAATTTTAGGCTCACTGAAAGGTGAAGACAAATGTGGAGGTTTCAGTGTTTTCATCAAGTTAAAGCCAAAAAGTCTGGCTGTGTGTTTTATTGGTGTTGCATTATTTTGAAAAGCCCATGTGTTGGTTGGCCGTAAGAGACTCAGACTGCAGCGTTTGATTTTCAGATTCTGCCAGGAGTTCGTATCATCATCGCCAACCCGGAGACCAAAGGACCGCTGGGAGACTCACACCTTGGAGAGGTCCACAGACTGAAACTTCCTCCTCTGTGCTCTTTTTGGCTCATTCGTCTTTCATCTCAGTTTTATTCATCTTTCTTTGCTTTTCTTTTCCCTCTGAGCTGTTCTTTGGTTTGTTTTTATCTGTTTCCTTCATGTCTAATGTGAATTTATAGCTGCACAGAGGTAAACTCTTAATTTATTTATCTCATGTTTTGATTGGCTCGTGCAGATCTGGGTCCACAGTGCTCATAATGGCAGCGGGTACTACAGCGGTTACGGTGAGGAGCTACTTCAGTCGGACCACTTCAACTCCAGACTTAGTTTTGGAGACACTCAGACGGTTTGGGCCCGGACGGGTTACCTGGGCTTCCTGCGCCGCACTGAGCTCACTGATGCCAACGGAGGTGATTGTCTTTTCCTCTCTGCACCCTAATATATTTTACTAACAGCAGGACTGAACCATGCTTCTGTGCCTGAACAGAGAGACACGATGCTCTGTTTGTGGTCGGAGCGCTGGAGGAGGCCATGGAGCTGCGGGGGATGAGGTACCACCCCATCGACATTGAGACCTCCGTCATCCGCGCACACAAGAGCATCATGGAGTGGTGCGTTTACAATCACTACAGTCTGCATCATTTTGTCAACATGAATATAAATAACAAAGACTACATTTACTGCGTAAATATACCAACTGAAAATAAATAGTTTAGAAATCTGTCTTATTCAGATAAAATAGACTTTACTCTTTTGTTTCCTACAAAGGGTTTGGTTCAATGATTATTGTGAGTCACAGCCTCTCTGCACGTGGGAGAGTAAAACATGTGACTCAGGCCAGTTCAAATTAATAAATTAATAATCTGAAATCCTTTAAAAAGCACATAAAGTCCTAAATAGATTGTTTTATTCTTCCATGGTGTTCATCAGTCCATCTTGTTTTTTGTACATCTCTTTGCAGTTGGCATAACGTCAAAACACAGAGGTGGTTGTTTGGATAATATTGATGGGTGAAGGCTAGGGTGGGACGACCACATGCCATACCATGCCATGCCATATTATACCATACCATACCACACCATAAAATATCACACCACATCATACCATACCATACCACACCATAAAATACCACACCATAAAATACCACACCATAAAATACCATACCATACCATAAAATACCATATCATTGTCAGGATTTACTCAGGAGGCAGGAGCGAACCCAATTGCAGACAAGACTCAAGGACGCAGGAGGTACAAAAATAGATATATTTAATGATAGTAAATCAAAGAGCTGACGTGGCAGCAAACTCACACTCAGGAGACTGAAGCACGACAGGACACAACAAGGGAATACCCAACGATGACACGACGCAGGACAAGACTAACAGACAGACTTAGATACACAGATAAGACAGGACGTAATTAGAAACAGCTGGGAACACAAGGAGGAATTAATCAAGACAACAAGGGTGCACAGACAAGGGATGCCCACAAGATGGTGCCATCCCTGCAGTACCCCCATCCCACAAGGATGCCCCCTGGCGTCCCCAAAAAGCACCCCCCCACCACCACCACCACCCAAAACACTTGGGTGGGCAGATGGGGGGAACTGTAAGGATTGAGGGCTCAAGGAAGAACATGAGGGCAACAAACTGACAGAAACCAAAACCTGGGAAACACAAAAACACAAACGGGGACACAACAAGGTCAGGCGGGCGGCAGGGAGGCTGTCCAACACAAAGGGCAGTCTCAGGAGGGCAGTCGGGAGTCCGTCCAGTGCCAAGGGTCAGTGCAAGGGCCTTGGGTGCCGCAGCTGGTGACCTGGAGACCTGGGGAGCTGCAGCTGGCCACACGAGGACCTGGAGAACTGCAGCAGGAGACGTGGAGGGCTGAGGAACCACTGCAGCAGGCAACATGGAAAGTTGAGGAGCTACTGCAGCAGGTGATGTGGAGGTCTGGTATGCCGTTGCATGCGATGCGGGATCCACCTCGGGGGCTGCATGCAGCGAAGGAACCTCAGGGACTGCATGTGGCACGGGATCCTCTGGAGAAGAGACCTTAGGAGCTGCAGGCGGCAAAGAGACCTCAGGAGACGTGGAATCCACCGGAGGCGACGTCAAGTCGTCGGCGGACCGGGTACCTGTCACAATCTCGTGGTAGTACCCTCTTTGGACGTCGAGGCATTGGCGAACTGGGGACCCTCTGTGGAAGTTGAGGCGTTGGCGGACCAGGGACCCTCTTTGGACGTCGAGATAGGGTTGGGCAAGTCCATTTAGCGCTTTGAAAGCAAATAAAATAATTTTTAAATGAATCCTAGAATGTACAGGAAGCCAGTGCGTGGAGGCTAAAACAGGGGAAATGTGGTCAAACTTTCGTGTTCTAGCTATAAGCCATGCAGCAGCATTCTGTACCCTCTGAAGCTGAGAGATACACAAACCACTGATTCTTGTATAGAATGTGTTACAGTAGTCCAGCTGAATGGTCACAAAGGCGTGAACTACTGTTTCAAATTGCTGTTGAGAAAGAATTGACTTTACTATAGCCAGCTGCCTCAGATGGAAAAAAAACTAGTTTTAACAACAGCTCTGATGTGATTTTCTAATTTTAGTCCAGCATCAGCAATGACCCCCAGGTCTGTAACATCCATCCATCGATCCATCCACTTTCTTCCACTTACCTGGGGTCGGGTCGCGGGGGTAGCAGCTTAAGTGGGGAGGCCCAGACTTCCCTCTCCCCAGCCACGTGGGACAGCTCCTCTGGGGTAATCTCAAGGCGTTCCCAGGCCAGCCGAGAAACATAGTCTGCCAGCGTGTCCTGGATCTTCCCCTGGGTCTCCTCCCGGTGGGACGTGCCTGGAACACCTCACCAGGGAGGTGTCCAGGTGGCATCCTAACCAGATGCCCGAGCCACCGCAACTGGCTTCTCTAGATGTGGAGAAGAAGCAGCTCTACTCTGAGTCCCTCCCAGATGACCAAACTTCTCACCCTATCTCTAAGGGAGAGTCCAGACACCCTGTGGAGAAAACTCATTTCGGCCGCCTGTATCTGTGATCTCGTTCTTTCGGTCACAACCCAAAGCTCATGACCATAGATGAGGGTAGGACCGTAAATCGACCGGTAAATTTAGAGCTTCACCTTTTGACTCAGCTCTCTCTTAACCATGACAGACCGGTACAGCGCCCGCTTCACTGCATATGCCGCACCTATCCACCTATCGATCTCTCGCTCCATTTTTCCCTCATTTGTGAACAAGACCTCAAGATAATTCAACTCTTCCACTTGGGGCAGGACCTCCTCCCCGACCTAGAGAGGGCACTCTACCCTTTTCTGGCTCAAGACCATGGCTTCAGACTTGAAAGAACTGATCCTCATCCTGGCCACGTCACACTCGGCTGTAAACCGATCCAGCGCAAGTTGTAGATCACGACCTGATGAAGCCAGTAGGCCCACATCATCTGCAAAAAGCAGAGACGCAATGCTAAAGTCACCAAAATGGATCCCCTCAACACTTTGACTGCACCTAGAAATTTTGTCCATAAAAGTTATGAACAGAATTGGTGACAAAGGGCAACCTTGGCAGAGTCCAACTCTCACTGGGAATGAGCCTGACTTACTGCCAGCAATACGGACCAAGCTCAGGCCAACTGGTAAACAGTCTGTAATTGTTGGACTGATATACTGGGACAAGGAACCAACATCTACACCGGGAGTCTCAGTGGAGCTTAAATAGACCATCACCTCAGTCTTTTCCTCGTTAAACTTTAAAAAGTTCACAGCCATCCAGACTTTTATGTCCTCCAGACATGAAAACAGAGGGCTCAGAGAGTTAGAGTCCTTTTTCTTTAAGGCGACATTTATCTGTGTATCATCCACGTAACATTGAAAGGAGATCCCATATTTATCACCACATCACACTGGAGACAGAGTCCATAGGTTTGAGTCTGGACTGTGACACTGAACACTGCACAGCAAAGCTCCAAGTGTAGCTTGTTATTGGACCCCATGAAGCCCTCGGAACAGGACACCTTCAGTTTAAGATGGAGGTCGTCAGGAACATTCAGCACGTAGCTGGGCCCAGACAAGTCTGTTTCAGACAGCAGGACGACCTTCATCAAAGAGGCTGTTCACATTTATCATTACCAATCTGTTTAGGTTGATGTGACTGCAAGTGGTCAGCTGTGAAACATCCATTCCTTCTTGGTAATAAATAATTTATCTCTCTTTGCAGTCAGAAGTCAACTCTCTGCACTGAACGCACAAAAACACACAGCTGTGTGTCATCACACAACCTGTCTGCTGATGTTTCTGGAATAATTACAATACGAGATGTTTCGTCCTTCATTCAAAGGACTTCATCGATGAAGTCCTTGATAAACTTTATTACCTAACTGATGCAGGAGAAAGTAGACTAATCAGATATCATTTTAATAATATTTAATCACATTAAAATAGAGAATATTGCTTCACATCTGTCAGAGGTGAATATTTGTACCTTTTTTATTTACACATTGAATACAGTTACACTGTACAGCTGTAAAACTGTATAAAATCTGTTTCTGCTTGTTTGCTCAGCCGTTTAGAAAGTTAAAATAAGAACTTTCTGCTTTATTTCTAAATATGTTTCACATAAAAGCGTCTGTACAGTGTGTTAGTTGAATAAAATGTTTTGTCTTTGTGTTTGTGTCAGTGCGGTGTTCACCTGGACCAACCTGCTGGTGGTGGTGGTGGAGCTGGAGGGCTCTGAGCAGGAAGCCCTGGACCTGGTTCCCATGGTGACCAAAGCCGTGCTGGAGGAGCACTACCTGATTGTGGGCGTCGTTGTGGTGACGGACATTGGCGTCATCCCCATCAACTCGCGTGGCGAGAAGCAGCGAATGCACCTGCGTGACGGCTTCTTACAAGACCAGCTAGACCCCATCTATGTGGCCTACAACATGTAGCCTGAGAATGTGTGTGTGTGTGTGTGTGTGACAGAGAGACCGTGTGTGTATGCTGTGCATCTCGCTGTCATCCTTGGTTTCCTCCTGAAAATCAACATGTACTGTATTTCTGAACGTGCGGTGTGCTCTGCAGTCTGTTTTCTTTCACGTTGTGACGGTCGATGGATCCCGCTCTGAAACGGACCGGTCGCTCGGTGGCGATGCAGCTTGTTTTAACCCCTCCCACCGCTCGACCCCGTGACCGTTAGTACGCCTTCGAGGGACGCTGTGTTCGGGGCGGCAGCTCGAGCGGTTTAAAACCAAGAGAACTGAAATCTGAGCCCGTCGACACGTTCTGCAGGCTGAGTGGAGAAATCCCCAATCTGTGATTTTTATTTCACGTCAGATTAGGGGCGTCCAGATTAATGTAAAAATATAAATACTGTACATAGACATAATAATCTATATGGAGAGGAAGCTAGAACACGTCGAGGTATAGTCGCCCCTTTATGCAGCTCTCTCCTGCACCGTCAGAGTGTGTGTGTACGTGTGTGTTCACCCGTCTTTTGTTTCTGAGCCACAGGGACGTCACGTGCTTTGAGATGCAGAATAGTTCATCTTCTTTACAAACAGGAGAACATTCAACCACAGTGCAAACCAGCTGCACAGGTCCTTCTAATCCAAAACACGTTGTGTGTGTGTGTTTGTGTGTGTGTGGCTGTTTTACAGCTCCTCTGTAGAAAACAGACACACAAAGAAACATACTAATCATTTACTGAGTTCACTTGTGGAGCTCAGCCCTAAAGCACCCAAAGCATCCCAACAAGCCAAGTGCACTGTGTGAATAAAAAAGAAATATAATTTAACAAACGTTTAAGAGGAAAATAGGTCGTTTAAAATGACAGCGTGTCAGATTTTGCTGCAGAAGCTTTACTTTGATCAGAGAAGGTTGGACTGTTCATGCTGTGATCATTCATGTTAGATCAGATGTGATTAACGTCAGACAGCCTGAAGCTGCTGTGGAGAAAGTTCAGCTTCAGATCTGTAGCTCTGCAGAAGCATCTGAACGCTGCTGACACAAAGACACGTTTAAAGCTCATATTGTAGCAATAATCCTCCAGAGGACGTTCTTTACTGCGGGGCGGCTCCAGACAGCTTCATGTCTGTGAAGATGCTCTGACATCATCACCTCTCGTCCACGCTGCATCTTTAAAGGTCCAGAGCTCTGCTGTGCAGCCGCCACGTGTTCGACGTGTGTTTACGTGTTTCATTGCATCAACAACAAAACTAAAAGCGTCAGATCAGTTCTTCACATACCAACACCTCCGTGTTTTTAAACCAAACAGCACCCAGTTTCTTTGATTTAGTTTCATAGATACGTGCGTTCACATATTTGATCTGGTTGTAGAAAAGCAGCAAATGATTCTTGTTTAGATGATCCGTGTGTTGCTGCAGCCGCAGGTCTGTAACTGACAGACTCCACCAGCTGAAGAGATGTCTCTAGAGCAGGGGTTCTCTGGGTTCAGAGAGGAGAAAAAGTTTCAGGGACCCCCTCATAACCTCATGTTTATTAAATCATTTTCTTCAATTTGTCTCTAATGCAATGGAAATATTTGTCTAACATAAATACTTAAGGCCTGTTCTTTATTAGTGTTAATGCAATTTTTACACTTTTAAACATGGGGTACTTTTCATCCAAGACACAATTAATTAACAAAACATTTAATTTCAACTTCCAAAAATTACAGTTTTTTTTTAATTAACAGCATCAAAAACCACTTTAAAACATTATCTATTCATTTAATGAACTTAATAAATGTATTTCCACTTCTTCATATTTTTACAGAAAACTCTTTACATAAAGGATCAGAACATCAGTCAGATCAAGTAACAGGACTTAATCTGGAAACTGATTGAATGCAAATAGCAGGTGTGTGTGTGGGGGCGGGGATGTCATCCCCCAGAAAATTTGGAATAAAGTAGATGTCATTTCCTGCATTTTTGTGTATTTTAACAAGTTGTTAAACATCTACGTGCTTAAAGAAGTGGATGGGCGTTTTCAACAAAAACACCACAAATTTGCATTTGTAATTATTTGATGTGTATTCACATTTTTACTTTATAACTCAGAACCCTTGTCTGTTTCATGTTTTTGCCCCACCCAAAAAACAACAACAAAAAAAAAAACAACGTGTCCATGTGGGTGGGGGTTGCAGATAATGAAAGTTAAGTCCTCACAAGTCCTGCAGCTAAACACTCATCTATTGGAAGTGTCATACAGAGATGGCTGCTGCTGCTAATTCTAAAAGACAGTCTCTGTAAAGTTAATTTAACGTGGAGGGGACCCACAAATATTCTGACTTTGATGCTGAGCACACCACTCACTATAGTTTCCACTTTATAATCCTTTCAAAATAAAGTATGATGACAGAAACACATGCTGCAATGCTCAGTTGTTCTGAAACTCCTTGGCACTGTCCATTCTTAGTCTCAAACCCCTCTCATTGTTTGAGAGAGTTGGAAAGTGAGACAACGCGTGAGGATTCAGCAGCTTATTAAACAAAGTTAGAGAAAAATAATAACTTGTGACTGATTTAAGGAATAAATATACACTTTGTGGCTAAAATGTAACCAAAAGTTTGACATGTCATTCTAGGAATGTGGTGCACATAAAGTTACAAACATCACAGTTTTAGTGTGTCCAGATGTCGCAGCATCAGGACTGGACAAAACAAACGTCAGTTTCCAGTTTTGACACCAGATGTCACTTTATTCCACTCAGACTGCGCCTTTAAAACCCCAAAGTGACTCCAAAGTTTATTTTTTATTAAAAGTTATTATTTGCTGAGGTGCTTTAAATTATTCCGTTGACAAGTTTTCAGCCTGTGCAGAAAGTTTTGTTTGTTTTAATCAGATTAGTGATTTTTTAAAAGGAGAGATTTGTGTGAAATATTTCAGCTTTACTCACCCACCAGTCAGCAGATGAGAAAGAAGGATCACACAAGTTACATTTTGTATTTGTTTCTTGTCTGAAAGTATAAAGGTGCAGTTTGTTGTGCACAACAATGTGTCAGTCTGAATGACTGTGCAGCTAAATTCATCTCATCATCATTGCTACAAATCTAATGAGCTGAAAGTAAGAAAACTGTTTGAACTGGTTTCCTGCACACGTCCCCAGTAAAGAACGTCCTGCTCTGCAGTGAGACAGCCGTGCACAGACTCAGACATTTCCTCCGACATGCATTCAGCTGACACCAGTTTAAAGATGTATCTGTCCCGCGAGCTGTGGCCTGAAACCTGCTGAGGCTGCAAGTGTCGACGCGCTGATGTTTAGAAAAACGTCTCGTCTAGGAAATGAGTTGATATGTGTGTGTCTTCTCTGATTCACACCCTCAGAGGGACAGAAGAATCTTTATGCACGTCACAATCTGCTCAGCACTGGTTTGTAGGTAGCAGCTTCATGTTTCAGGCCCTGACTGTGAAACCAGGAGGACTCGCCTGTGTGTTCAGGCTGAATGGGAGGGAGGCTGCTTGGTGTGTGTGTGTGTGTGTGTGTTGTATGTACATAATGTTGATTTTGTATGGTTCAAGTGTGTGTATGTGAGACTTGTTTTGTACACATGATGAAAAGAATAAATGACACTTTTATAAGAGCCTGGTACGGGCTCACCGTCACACTATACAGTGCAATAAAGTGCTTTGATTGGCTAAAAGTCAGCCTGCTCTGGTTTGTTCTTATGTGACTGGTGGCAATGCTGGTTTTAAAGAAGTTCTCAAGACCAGCAGGTGGATATGAATATGAACATTCATGTGCCTACAGCTTTCCACAAAAGTGAAGGTAAAACATCTTGGATAGGGGAGTGGACGTGTTGTTTTTGAAGCTAGAATCTGTGTTCTCTGGATGATGGACTAAAAAAGTTTTTCCTGGACAGCGGACCCCAAGTACTTGAAGTCCTGCACCTTTGTGACCTCTGCTCCTTGTAGCCTCACTGTTCCACTGGCCTCCCTCTCATTCACACACATGTACTCTGTCTTATTACGGCTGACTTTCATTCCTCTTCTTTCAAGTGCATACCTCCACCTCTCCAAGTTCTCTTCCACATGTTCACTGTTCTCACCACAGAGCACAGTGTCATCTGCAAACATCATTGTTCACGGGGATTAATTCCTCTGGACGGATTCTTCTCTGTTGAAACATTTCATCTTTTGTCCAAAAAACGTCTTCATTCTGAGGAGCTGCAACAAACTCAGTCTTATAAATAGCATCTTCTCATAATATAATAAAACTATATAACAGCATTAGTGTGGATGTTTCCATAACCAGCTGACAAACAGCTTTCACACTTTCCACTCATCATCTGATAAGGGTTTTTCTAACAGCATTAAAAAGCATCACAGTTTTTGATTTTATCGTGTTTAAAAGTGGAGGGGGAGTACTTTACTGACTGTGGTATCTTTTCAGTTTCTCAGGTGGATGTGTAAAAGGCAGTGAGAATGTGATGAAAATGTTCAGTGCACAGTTCCTTCCTCTTACACCTTCAGGTTTTTACACCAATAGTTAAGAAAGCTCTTACATCCTTAATGAATACACATCACATTATACAGAGGTAAATACTTTGTATTAATATTAAAGGAAAGGGAGAGTAACAGTGATGCAAAGAACCAGTGGGGAAAATGATCTCACTCCCTACACTCACTATTGACCCCATGACTTTTTCTTAGGTTTTATGCAGATCATTTAACAGTTAAGACTCCTGTTCTTGAATGCTTGGTAAAATTGAGAAGAAAATAGTTTCTACTATTATTAACAGATAAATTAATGACTGAGGATGAGGAGTGCCTTGTACTTCAGATTTTTTGTTTTAACCTAAAACAAAAGAAAACTTTTTCAGCTGTTACCTTTACTTATCACTTCACAAAAATGAAGCGTGTTGAAAACTGGGTCAGCTGTGGCTGAGTGGTTAGAGCAGTCACCCTCCAATGGGAGTGTTGGGGGTTTGATTCCACCAGCAGTCACATACTGAAGTGCCCCTGGGCAAGACACTGAACCCCTCATTGCCTCTGATGTGTGTCCAGTTGGTGTATGAATGTGATAAAGCACTGATTATTCTTTGTATAGATATAGTAGTGATGGGTAAATGAGGGTACAAATTGTATTGTAAGGAGCTTTGAGTATCTTGATAAGCTAGAAAAGTACTATATAAGTACTGTACAGTCCATTTGCCATTTAAAAACTTATTGCATCCTCTCACAACTGCTGAGTCCTGTCCTGTCAATGTGAAAGACACAAAATATGCTGCAGGCACTAAAGAACCCGGCAACTAAAACAACATTTCGGTACCTAATTTATCAAGAATTACCACAAGTCATGGCTGCTAAGTGACAACTGCGGTCCAAGTTTAACACAATCTGCCTGTTGAGGGAGCCTGCTGACATTTCGATTAGTGGAAACTTTTTTATAAGTTTTGAGATCATCAGAGGTCTTTATTAGACAAGTGAGGCTTGAAAGACACAGACATTTCAAAAAGATGACTGCTTTTTTTTTTTTTACACAAAATGTAAAGCAGATGTTATAATCAACAATAAATGGGAGTTTTCATTGTCACCTCAGCAATAAGGTTGCAGTTTTGGATCTGGTGGTTCTTTCTGTGTGGAGTTTACATTTTCTCCCTGTGCTTGTGTGGGTTTTCTCCAGGTACCCCAGTTCAGCAACATGCTAGATTAAATGGAGACTCTAAGTTGAGTTGGCTCTGTGATGGACTGTTCAGGGTGTCCCCCATCCTCCGCTTTGTTTCTAAAAGTTCTGCCCATCCATAAAACTACACTCTCCTGCTCCTCAGACAGCCCAGCCATGGCTGCAAACGAGGCAGCAGGGGCCTGCAAAGATGTTTATGTTTGAGCCCATGATTGTCTTCAATCATTTAGAGTTGTTTGACAGGTCGCAGCACTTCCTGGCCTCTGTTTACCTCTTGCAATTTCTGTGAGGCTTTGTATGCACAATCAGTGCAGCTCTGAGAGAATCTGCGAGGGAAAAAAAATCCTCCGCTCCTTTCTGCGCAGCAGCACGGCGATGTAGACCAAACGTGCTGTAAATGCTCATGTTTGACGAGCCCAATCAGGAAAAGTAAACTCTCTGGTGGAACATGCAGGTCACGTTGAAAATACATGTTTGATTTTGAAAATTGTTCACCTAATTTGAGACTCGATGACTTAAAAAAAGTGACTGTTTGCATATTTTTTTTCAAATCCATCCATCCATCCATCCATCCATCCATCCATCCATCCATCCATCCATCCATCCATCCATCCATTATCTTTACCCACTTCTTTCAAAGGGAAAGAAATCAGAGAAACAATTTACCACATTCTCGTGTCATGTTTGTCTATTTTGATTTGATGGCATTTAGGAACTTTAAGTCCTATTAGTCTGACTTTGATTTAACACAGCAGTCTCCTCGTTGTTTGGCCGACATTTACTCTGAGATCTGGAACAGACAAATGTTGGTGCTGGCAGGTATTTAGACAAGCCAGTGGTCTGGACTGTAGCGCTGGCCTGAGAAGCGGTAATTTTGGAAACAAGTTCAGCCTCCAATGTTAACAGGAAACTTGCGCTGCCTTGAATGTATACACACGGCCTCAACAAATAAGCGACATAATACAATTCCAATGCTGGGGCTCTGTAGAAATCTGCAATACAAAAAGAGGATAAAGAAGAAAAATGGATCTTTAAAGAAAGGGAATGAGAGGACAAACATGTGGCGTTTGCCTCTCAACAAATTCATTTGTATAAATGTATAAAGGAAAATCTGAGTCATAGATTTACACTCACAAACAAACATCTATATTTTAACATCTGTGCACATTCGCTCACTTTAGTGGAAAATTTGCTATTTGAACTGAGGAGGGCCCTTGTGGGGGGTCTATTGGAAAAAGTGACACACTTAAAGGTAAGTACTTACTAAGCTGTCCAGACTTCTTGTTGCTCACCAAGACCTCCTTTTTAGTCAAGACTCGGCAACACGGTAGCTTCCCTCGGTGGAATTCACGCTCGTAAAACAACCAGCATCAAAGTTTTTAAGGGGAAATTTAATCTAGAGTAAGGGTCATAGATGCTTAACTACTCTGACAAATATCTTTCACTGTTTTGCTTCAAGTATGTCCAAAGAAAATTGCGTACTGAGAACGATCTTGTATTAATGAAGATGACTGAGTATTTAGCACCTGAGCTTTCTTGAGGTATGCCTAATGGCATAATCAACTGGTAATAAAATGATTTTCTGTCAGTTTCTCTAAAAGAAATTACAAGCTGTGTTGCCTGGATCAGATTTTATTTCAACAACAGGGAGAAAATACATTTACTGATGACCTGTTATGAGAAAATACCATCATTCCTTGAGGAAATACATTTCAGGTGGTTCATAAAACATCTTGCAAGGTTTGCTGGCACTTGAAGTATGTTCATTCAACCTTTATTTATACAGGCTAGCCTCGTTGAGCCACGGGGACTCATTTACAAGAGGGACCTGTTGC
>JARVGS010000761.1:4019097-4029586 GCA_031762315.1 Hypsolebias antenori | reverse complement strand
GTGAAATTTTGAATCAACATATTTTTCCTTTAAAATTTTACATTTACTCAGATTAAACTTTTGATCTGTCATCTATGCTCTGTTATGAATAAAATATTGACATTTGCCATCTCCACCTCATTGCATTCAGTTTTTATTCACAATTTGTTTGGTGTCCCAACTTTTTTGGAATCCGATTTCTGAGATTGTACACGACACACGACTGACTGATTGATAGAAGGCGACCAACCAGAGCATCGTGCTCTGTATCCCGGGTTCTGATTGGTTCAGGAACCGTAGCACCAGTCTGTCTGCTCTCATTTACTGTGCTCTTTAAGGACCGGGCAGTCTGGTTCCCGTCCGGGGATTGTACCACCGGTGTCCATACGGCCCTTCCCACCCTCCTTCTCTCCCCGTCTGCACGCCTTCGGGCGCTCGTTCCGGGGTGCACCTTCTCCCATCGAGCCTGGGGTGCTCACGGGACTCGGTCAGTTTACAGTAGTTGAGCTAAAATTTGGTGTGGTAGCTGAAACTCATCCGCATCACATACTCTGAACATATTTTGTAAGAGTTTGTAGTTTGGTATGAAACCTGGAGAAATGCTTGGCTGTTAATCTGGGAATGTGATTTTTAGAGTTTTTAGGTTGAACAGGACTCAACATGAATCGGTATTCAGCAGCTGAATTAACTTCTTCAGTGCTCAGCTCATCTGCTGCAGGATGAACACGCCTCGGCTGATCTGACTCTTCGAAAGCTTGTCAGCTTTTGTTGGTGCTACGTGACAGTGTTTCCATCCTTACTGGTCAACGTATTTCTGTGAAATGAGAAAAAAGCCTTGTTAAAATTTACAAGAATCCTGGAACATGTTCTTCAACAGAAAGCCTAAAGCTTGCCCCAGAACAAGTACACAAAGTGGAAATCATTACATCACTTCTGCAACTTCCCTCTAAACAGGAAGTCCTGAAGATACGTCTCTGTAGCCACAGCTAGACTTGAGCAAATAAATACCAAACAGTTAATCTAAAAAAAGCCTAAAACAAAATTTGACAAAATTGAAATTAATCTTAAACCTATTGCCTGGGAATCATTAGGGTCACCATGGTAACTACACACACGTGTGTCTCACTCCCTGACAACTAACTCAAACAACATTCACTGTGTGAAAATGTCTTATTTAAAATCCTTCAGCTCAAAGTGACAGAAGCCACTGATGATCTCATGTGCTCAAATTTATGTTTTTTTTTCCAGTGAATGACAAGTTAAAAAAAAAAAAAAAAAAAAAAAAAACACCTTCATGTCACTTTTGTGTTAGGTTTTTGTATAGATATCCAGGAGTTTGACCAAAAACACGAAAGAAACAAAGCTAAGTGACTTATTTATAAAGTGAAAACAGAATGTGAACACACTCATGAAGTGACTTGTTATCAGCTCCTGTCTCACCTGTCCTCAATCCTAATCACTCCAGGTGTTCATCAGTTTGTCTTGTCAACCTCCCTATACTACTGAGTGCCTCTGTGTTTTTCCTTTGTCTGTGGATTGTGCTTCCCAGCCTGTCACGTGCTGTTCCTCTGTCATTCTATTCCTCCAAGTAAGTTTTTGCTGCCCTGTCAGCGTGTGTTTTGTTTAAATAAATAAATGTGGTTTATTTTTACCTTGGAGTCTCCTGTTGTCTACCTGCATGTGGGTTCAACACTTAAATCACAGACCATGTCAGAAAGATGTTTAAGTGCCAGTTCAGACAAGTAAACTTGAAGTTCTGGGACACTGTTTAAACTTTCTACTATAAAAAAGAAGTTTGAGCTCCAAAGAACTGATTTTTCTTCTGTTTCCCTGAAAACACAATTTCTTCCCCAAAGCTGCTGTCTATGGGGAATTATTTCTTTTAGTTATTATACTGTTCTGAACTGAGCTACACGTGTTGATGTATTTTCTGTACACGTATTCAAAACCATAAGAAATTATATGAATGATGACAACAAAACTGACAGATTTGATGTTCACTGTTTTGTCTCAACACAAGTTCTATCTAACGTTTCGTTGTTTGCTCTAACGACCTGGCTTTAGTTGCTTAATGGAAAACAAAAAGCAGTCATTTATGACGGTGCAGATCAGGTAGGAGCAGCCATTAATCTTGGCTTGTCATCGATTTAAGATGTGCGAGGTCGTTTCTCAGAATGATAAGTGTGATGTGGTGGTTTTCGGGACTAAAAGCTGTTGCTGAAGAATGGAGGAGGTGTGAAAAACACAACGAACAAACAGAAAATCATGCAGAGATGCACGTCATCAAACCCACCTTGACATGACCAATAAATACGTGGAGGGGGCTCTGCAGGCAGAAAACCTCCAACATGTCCACCAAGGTCCTGTTTGTCTGTCTCTTCCTGCTCGCAGCATGCCAGCTCATAGACTCAGCAGGTAAAAGCTTCTATTACTTCCATTCCCTCTTTTATTAAAAACAACATTTATTTTAAATGTTTATTTGGTTGTTTTATGACTATTTCACTCCAGGACTGTCAGGAAATTTTAGGTTGGGGACGTATGTTTGTGCTGCTGCTGTTTGGCGTTTTGTTTTTGCGCTATTACGTGTTTAGCGTATTCTTCATTCATATCTTAGATCTTACTACTGCTTCTATTTACAATTTATACTTTGTTGGATGTAACTGGGACCATGTGTACACAGTTTTGTTCCTTCCACCCTATGTACCACACGAGATGCGAATGACAATAAAGAAACCTTGACTGTGACCTTGACCTTGATTAAATGTTTAAATGCAGGTAAAAGAGTTATTGAATATTTTTGCCCCAACTGTTTGAATAAATTAAAATTGTTCCTCATAACGGATGAGAAAGGTTGAAACTTGTCGTGCAGAGCCACGGCACAGTGGTTCAGTTGGTACAGTTGTTGGCTGTCATCGAGAAGGTCGCCAGTTCAAATCCCAGCCCGGGACTTTGCTGAGTGGAGTTTGCTTGTTTTCTCCATGCATTCATGGTTTTTCTCCGGGTACTCCGGTTTCCTCCAACAGACCAAAAACATGCGTGTTAGACTGGTTGGTAACTCTAAATTGTCCCTAGGTGTGTGAGAGAGTGTGAATGGTTGTTTGTCTCCCTGTGTCCCTGGGATGGACTGGAGACCTGTCCAGGGTGTCCCCTGGGTGCACAGTGACTGCAGGATATGGGCCCCAGTGACCCAAAAATGAAAAAGTGGATAAAGAGGATGGATGGATGGATGGATGGATGGATGGCTGGATGGATGGATGAAACTTCTTGTTTTGCTTTCGTTTACTTGTGTTTGATCACTTCAGGAACTGGTCATTGTTGATCAAGAGTCTTTGCTACAATCATTTTGTGGTCAAGAGGTTGAAATGTTTGGGAATTTGAAAAATGTTGCAATATCTTTCTGGTGGTTAAAATTTGTCTAGTGGTTCATGAGATATTTTGCTAACAAACACTGACTGTTGCAAAGGCTAAAACTGGTTTTGCAGAAGATGCAGGTCCATTTTTAGTAACATTTTGATTAGTTGGTATAATCAGTGCATCTGTTTCTAAAATATTTTATTTACTTGAACTCTGATCTGAACACAGATTAAAGATTTATCTGTTCATTTAGGCAGAGCCTAATCTGTCTTTGTGTCATTCTCAGTTCACTACCCGACAGGAAAGAATCGCCCATGCTGTCTTGAAGTGACCAAAAAGAATCTGACCAGTCGCGTTATTGGGGACCAATATTACGAACAAAGACGCCGATCTCACTGTGTGCATGCTATAATGTAGGTTTACACTTGACTTCAACACAAAAGCATGCTGTATCTTTGATTTTTACGTGTTTATACAATATATATGCAGATTCAACACAGATGGAGGACTGCTTTGTGTTCATCCTCAGGCTCCATGGGCTAAAGACTGTAAGTCATCTCAACAACAACACATGAAATATGACATTACCTGAATTTAATTCTTTGGTTTGTTCATTTTCTTTAGTGATAACCAAAATGACAAAGGGGATATAAATTTTCATCGCATGTCAGAGAAAGAAAATCCTGCTGCCTGTCAACAAATAATTTTTTTAATTTTTTTTGTATTTTGAAATTGTCACTGTGTTTTAAAAAAAATTGAAACGAATAAATTAAATAAATATATTAATTAATAAATAAAAATATATTCACACTCAACATGTACATAAAGTACAACTGAGTATTAGGGCCATGCTAAAAAAATTATGAGAAAAAAGTCATACAATTAAGAGAATAAAGTCCAAGTATTACGAGAATAAAGAAAACAAGAACATTTTTTCAAGGACTATCTGGCAATATCCACGGACAAACTCACCGCCTTCATCGGCCTTCCTCCTGAATGTATGTATTATGATGTCATCAGTATGTTGCTGTTTCTGTGCTGAGTTTTTTTGTTTAAATTTTGCAACTTTCACACTGTGTACTGTCTAGGACACAGAGTGAGATATGATTTCACACACACACACACACACACACACACACACACACACACACACACACACACACACACACACACACACACACACACACATATATATATATACCTACCCTTTCTACGGTTTCTCTTTTCCTATCTAACAAAAATTGCAGCACCTCCCATGAGGCCACAGCCTCAGACTCTCCGTCTTCCCATGTCTGGTATTTATGTTTTACTTGGACAGGCTGTACTGTAATGTAATTTCATTCTGCTTTGGTACAATGACAATAAAGCTGATTCTGATGAAGTCGTAATATTACAAAAATAAACTTGTAATACGTCCTGTGTCAATTCGGACCTGCTGTGGACAACTTCAATGTGAGTCACTTTGTTTATGAAGTAGTCCACGATCACTTTTGGGTCACTGTTTGTGAACTATGCTTCCATCCACATTATGTCATGATTAAATCTGTCAATGCAGCCCTTAATTGCAATGCCATAGGACTTCATTTTATCATAAGAAGCCATATGCAACAGTGCAATGGGCCCCTGCTGTTGTACAGCAGACATCAACATTCATCATTTTAACGCAGTTGTTGTGTCGGAGTTCTAATAATATTACGACTTTAGTCTGATAATATTACAACTTTATTTTGGTAATATTACGACTTTATTCTGGTAATGTTACGACTTAATTATGGTAATATTATAATTTTATTCTGGTAATATTACAACTTTATTCTGGTAATATTACGACTTTAGTCTGATGATATTATAATTTTATTCTGGTAATATTATGACTTTATTCTGGCAATATTACGACTTTATTCTGGTAATATTATAACTTTATTCTGGTAATATTACAACTTTATTCTGGTAATATGAATTTATTCTGGTAATATAACATTATTCTGGTAATATTATGACATTATTCTGGTAATATTACGACTTTCTTCTGGTAATATTACAACTTTATTCAGGTAATATTACGACTTTATTCAGGTAATATTACAACTTTATTCAGGTAATATTATGACTTTATTCTGGTAATATTATAACTTTATTCTGGTAATATTAGAACTTTATTCTGGTAATATTACAACTTTCTTCTGGTAATATTACAACTTTCTTCTGGGAATATTACAACTTTATTCAGGTAATATTATGACTTTATTCTGGTAAATTATGAATTTATTCAGGTAATATTACGACTTTATTCTGGTAATATTACGACTTTATTCAGGTAATATTGTGACTTTATTCTGGTAATATTATGATTTTATTCTCATAATATTGCAACTTTCTTATTGTAATATTATGAGTTTATTATCGTAATATTATGATTTTACTCTGGTAACATTACAACTTTACTCTCGTAATTTACAACTTTATTCTCTTAATTTACAACTTTCTTATCATAATATTATGACATTATTATTGTAATATTATGACTTTATTATCATAATATTATGACTTTATTGCCATACAACTTTATTCACGTAATACTATGACTTTATTCTTGTAGTATTAGGACTTTATTTGTAACCTTTTATTTAACCAGACAAATACCACTGAGATCACAGATCTCTTTTGCAAAGGAGGCCTGGGCCTGAAGGCAGCCTAACATGCATGTTTTTGATCTGTGGGAGGAAACGGGAGTACCTGGAGGAAACCTACGCAAGCATGAGAAGAACATGCAAACTCCACCCAGAAAGACCCCAGGTCCAAACAGGGACCTTATTGTTTTACAACTTTATTCTCGTAATACTACGACTTTATTCTCATAATTTTATGACGTTATTCTCATAATACTATGATTTTATTCTAGTAATTTATGACTTTATTTTCGTAATAATATTACTTTGTTTTCGTACAACTTTATTCTCCTAATATTATGACTTTATTCTCGTTCATAATGTAAATTTTTTTCTTAGCATGGACCTAATACTCTGTCGTAATAAAGTGATGGCTTTTAAAGTAATATTTATTCTGAAATTGTATACCCTCCTTAAATCTGAGTTCAAAGAAATTATATTAATAAAGTTTTTTTTAAACAGTCAAATCATTCCATTTTTATTTTTAACAAACAATTCTTGCATTTGTCTTTAAAGCCCTGTTTCATTTAGTTTTACTGCTCCAGCAGCTCAAGTTTTACAATTGTTTTGTATGACCTTATCCAAACTGGTGTGAGTTTAATCTGCTGCAACATTTCACAACCCAAAGTAAACATGATCCATAACCCAGAATAAAACCATGTTCTTTTCTTTACTGTTTTTTTTTTTTTTTTTTTGCCAGCAGACTGCCGTGCCCCCAAACCGACATTTTCTTTTAACAACGCAGGATTTGCAATGTCAGTGTTTAATCTGTCTTGTGTCAACAACAAATATTTTCAGCCATTACAAGAAACACAAAAGAAAAAAAAGTTCCTGGACAAGATGCTTTTGTTGTGAGAGCGTTGGTTCAAAGATAAACATCAAGTGCAACTTTCAATGGATTGAAGAGAAATATCTGCTTTCAAATACAATTTATTGTTGCTTAAAATTGATTTTTTTTATATATTTTGAAGGATATTTTAACTATCATTTTTGTTTTAATAGAAGTTATCTGACTAGGTGGCTTCTAAACAGTCATTTTCTTTAAATCCTGTTAGAAAAAGCATAATCCACAAAAATTATGTACACAACATTTCAAAACAAAATGTGTATAACTCGCCACTTTCTAAGAAATGGTCCTACATTTGAACACATTTCATCAGTAAAGCCATCAAGTGACATCATATCTAAAGACACGACCAGAGGTTGGAAGCTGAAGCCACAAAGGACACGCCCTCTAGTGGCCAGCAGCAGAACAGTTTTTAAGTCATGCTTGTTTAAATAGGCTACTCCTAAAGTTCAGAAAACCAGAGTCATATTTTGCTGTTTTTATTGAGTTTCAGCACTTTGTAGTTTGATACTGTGGACTGAAGAGGTCTGCGTGGAGGTCAGCACATTCTCACAACAAGTCTAAAACACGTATATAGGTATTTAAGCACACTTTCACGCAACATTCATTTTGGTACATCCTGACATATGGGTGGAACCTGGCTCATGCTAGCTTTTCGTGCATATGCACCATGGATACATGAGGCCCCAGGTGCACTTGTTGATTCTCTGACATGTTTTCAGATGTGAATTTAGGAGTTATTAATGCTCCTTGTTTCATCATGTTACAGAGATGGTGTAGAGGTACAGCAGCCAACTCAGGACCCGAACATCTCATGTTCGATCCCCAGCCATGCCCACAAGTCGTGGTGTCTCTGAGCAAGACACCTAATCCCTAATTGCTCAACGGGCAGCTTGCATAGCTGCCCACTGCTCCACCTGGGTTTATCCCAGGTGTAATGGGTTAAATGCAGAGAACCAATTTAACCATTGTATGGGAACATACAATGATGACAACACAAAGCACTTTATATTATTATTATAGCTTCATTCATAATTATCCTTCTAGCCAAAACAGAACCAAATAACTTACTAGTTTTCACAAAGCCTTTAGTTAAATGATGGAAGTATTGTTTTAGATGTAAAACAATGACACAATAGCAACGTGGAGTCAAAGTGTCTCTTAAACATGGTCAGAGTTTATTTCATTATTTAGTTCAACTTAAACAGTTGTGGTGGAAGTGTAGCTGCCTGCCAGTGAGCAGGTGATGAGCTGACATGCCTGCTGAATTTCATTCCTCTCCAGCAGATGAAGTCACCCACTGTGTGGGCAGAGTTTGTACACAATCTCCATGGGTTTATTTAACGAGGAAACTTGTCTTTCATGTCTCGTCATCTTCACTTCCAGCTGATCATAAACCGGCTGACTGGTACGGAGCAGATCCAGTCTCTGCAGGCTCATGTTGCGCATTTTCTTCTCCTCCTGGTTGCAATTTAACATACATGTATTTACGTTCACATACTTTGTATTTTATTTACTAACAGGTAGGATTTCAAATGTAACTAAGTAAAATATTTAAATAACACATACTTGAGTGTAAGTATAGTATGGCGTTAATAGTTTAAAAAGTACAAAGTACACAAAATTCATTTTGGAATACCAGTGGTGGGCTCAGCTAACCAAAAACTTTGCTTCATACCCCCATTCTGCTAACAAAAAAAAATTGACTTCGCTAACACTAAACTGCTAAACAGGTTAAAAAAAACATTAGCAGAAGCTAACGCTAAACCACAAACTGCTAAGACAGCTGTCACTCAGTCTGCTTCACATGTTTTCATCTCCTTTCACTTGAAGCAGCATTCACCATTCGTGCCTTGTCACATGTAGCAATAGCATGCCCAGCAATCTCTGAGACACACCCATAACACACAGGAACAAGCATCAAAGTTCAAGCTCAATAATCCAGGTAAAAACATCTGACAAAGTTCAGTCATGTCCTCTGAACGGTTCCTTTTTTTGTTGAGACATTTCATCCTTCATCCAAAGAACTTCATCAGTCCAAGGAGCCATAACAAACTCAGTCCCACAAGCAGCACAATCCCATAGTGGGCCAACCAGTTTGCTGGTGATAAGATGGTTTCTGGGGCCACCCTCTCCCCCGTCGACTCCCCTGAGGCAGCCATAGCCAGAGTGGTTCAAAACATCAAAGTTCATGCTCAACAATCCAGGTAAACAACAAAGTTAAGTCAGTTCATCTGCTTGTGGGACTCTTTTTATAATGGCTGGCTCCTCAGACTGATGAGTCCTTTGGATGAAGGACGAAATGTCTCAACAAAAAAGGAAACCATCCAGATGACCCGACTTAACTTTGTTAGACATTAACAAGCTTTTGAATTTTGCTGGCAGACTTAAAATTGGTGAAACCTAATTTAAAGCTAAATGTAAAGCTAGCTAAAAGCTAAATCTAATAACAGTTTCCAAAGTTAGTGAAAACACAAACCTGCTCAACAAAAAAGTTTGTTCTGCTATTAGCTCTTTGCAGATTAGCAGAGCGGTGCCCACCACTGTTAAATACGTAACACAAGTAAATGTAATTTGCTTCCCTCCATGACTGAGTCTCTTCTTGGCCCAACATAAAATGATGTCTACATGCAGAAATATTTACAAAGCTAAATAAAGTTGTGTGTGTAAAAAGATTTTTGGAACCAATGCACGGAGGAGCGATTGTGTGAAGATGGTTTTCAGAGCAGCACACACCCACAGAACATCAGCAGAGACTAAATGGTCAGACATAAAGATAGAAGTGACGGGAAAGACAGCTGTTGATGCCTCTCATCCAGTAATGTTATACACCGTATATTGTAGATGAATTACACAGTATTATTTTAAATAAAATCCTTAGCCAACTGGAGGGGCACTGATCTGCTGGTGGTGCACTTCTAAGGCTAAGGCATTTCCAGCTTTACATTTGTCAAGAGAGGCAACCCTAGAATGGAATCAACCTTGTGATCATGCTAGCCCACGAATACATGTTTGTGGGCCTCCAAGCGTCAGGCTCCCAAGGGCTCGTGCACACATGCGTGCCCACAAAGAACTTGTCACTCCTGTAAGCTCATTGAACATTGACCATATCTGAAACCAGATACACATATTGGCTTCTCCTTTTCTAAGCTCACAACAATCAAAGAGGCGACCCTCTTCATGGAAAAAGCTCACTGCACTTCGACCATGTCTGAAATCAAATGCACACGTCGGTTTCTCTTCTGCTCATGATAGACGAGTGTGAGAGGAGAAAGAGGAGTTTGACTGTGGAGAGATATTTCTCAAAAAATTAATACTTATAGTTTTAAAGGTAAATACAGGTAGTCCTCGACTTACGACTTAGATCCGTTCTCACGGCGGCGGCGTAAACCAAATTTGACGTAAGTCGCAACATACGTACAAACTGCACCATATACATGTACAGTACTGTATTACCAAGTACTTAGCCTATCCTAACATGGTACCCTACATAATTATTTAAAAACACATACATTTGGGAGCCATAATGAAGGGAAAAAAGAGTTAATTTCCTACTGGGATGCTGAAGCAGTTTTCCTCCGTCCCTCCTCTGTATTCACCATTGAGTTTACGTCGTAAAACCGCCGTCCATAAAACAGCT
>JARVGS010000761.1:3857670-3873384 GCA_031762315.1 Hypsolebias antenori | reverse complement strand
GAACGTAAGTCCGGATTTCCGTAAGTCGGATGATCCGTAACCCGAGGACTGCCTGTATATTTCAAGCAAGATCTAATCTCTGCCATTGGCTCATTCTTTTCCCATTTATTAATTTTTCAGATCCCTTCACCACCTCAGAGTGGCCTGTGATCAATGGCAGCCTCCGTCCAGACTCTTCCTCTGACTCGTGGGCCCAGCCAGAACTTCCACTGTTTCCCAGCCTCTCCTCTTTCTTCACATTGCGGCATGGGCAGTGTAGGCAGTCTGGTGGAGAGGCCAGATGTTTCTCCAACTAAAGGCAACCACGCCGTGCCCCAGGTGAGACCCAAACAGACCAACGGCCTCCTGAAGAAAGGCCTGACCCAGAGAGAGATACTGAACTACCTCAACATCACCAGGTGGGAAGTGCCACAGAGACGCTGATGTTTGTAGAACATCTCACCAGACGTCTTCTGACCTCCTGTGCTCCCAAACAGAAAAGTGCCAAACGGAGGGTCGAGCGCTGACGGCAAGAGGGACGTCATTGTTGGCCAAGAGGAGGACGACGTTTACGCCAAAATCTACGCTAAAGATGGCACTGAAGTAGACCTGACTAAAAACTCACTGCCGAGTGGGGGCAAGTACGAAAAGGTACGTTTATAATCAATTTCTATTAAATTGTGTTTCCTCCAGAGCCAAATCTGCAAGAATAAAATAAATATCCTAAAATGTGCTTTATCACCAGTGATTTAAATCAAATAAAACTTTATAAAGCAGAAGTTCTCATTCATGGATGGATGCAGATGAAAGTGCTCCCATTGTGTTCCTGTTATTAAATGATCTACAACCACTGAAAAGCTGCTATAGGGCTGAGCTCCATTGATTGGTATCACATTCAGACATCTCCAGCTGCATGATGCAACCCTGCTACAGGCTGTAGCAGCAGCAATCAGCCTCAGCTCTTCCAGCTCACCCCCACAGATTGGGAATCTGTCACTCGCCATGCTCTAAATTTATTGCAGCGATCAAATATCAGCTGTTTCCCACTTGAATTCATCAACGCTGGAAATACAGACGGGGTAGTAGCATTGATTTAATAGCAACTTTGTGATTCATGTTATGCAACCCGGCCTTTATTGTTGTGAGTGACAACTTTCTCTCCACACCTCGTTCTATTCCATTCTGGGATGAACAAGCGTAAATCATGTCGGGTCTCGGCGCTTCTGTTTTAGATCCGTTTCAGGTCTTCTGCCTTCAAGCTCGTCACCCCTAAAAACTTCAGCTCCATGCAGAACCTCTACCCGTCTTCCAAGTCGGAGGATATGGATCGCAGCCTTTCAAACGGACTGCACAGAGCGTACGGCCACGTCCCCAAAACGCTCTCCACCTCGTCGTCTTCTTCGTCTCCCTCCCGTCACGGAGGACCAACGTCCGGGGCAAACCAGGTATCACAACATGGGATTACAACTTTCACAGCTTGATGTATTTTAAACTGCGCTCGACTAGGTGTTAACTACAAGTTTTCAATCCACGCCTCGGTGGGGTGTTTAAAGCTCGGGATAGTGTTTTATACCTGACTTTGCTGTTCCTTGGTCTTCATGATGCTGTTTGATCACTCATGTTCTGTAACAAACGTCTTAGGCCTTCACAGAACAGCTGCTTTTCACTGGATAGGCAGACTCCATTAACCAATTAGACAACTTCTGAAGGCAATTTGTTTCAAAGGCACACCACATTTTTTAGATTATTATTTTATTTTTAAATAAATTTAAAAAGTGTGTGTGACTTTTTCTCAACTCCACAATGTTTCATTCATTTTCTTGTGTTTTCCCCCCAGTAAAATACTCTGGTTTGTGGTTGTAAGATAAAAAAAAATGTAAGAAAATTAAAAGAATATGCAAACGTCTTCAGTTCTGTAAACCTGACAGGAAGTTGAGCCTGGCAAATTAGATCCAGCGATTTCCTGCGTAAATTCAATATTCCAGAAACTTCTGCACCGACTTTTTGTTGAATTTCAGCTCGTTCTTCTTCAAGGTTAAAGTTGGCCTCTTCTCCACCTGAGTAGCTGTGCGTTTGTGTCTGTGCAGACCCTCCCCTCGGCACGCGTGATGAGCCAGGAGGATGATAACCTGTCGGACTCGGGCCATAACTCCATGAGCAGCCTGCCGCCGTACCGCCCCCCCTTCCGCCCACATCTGGCTCACATCAGGTCTGCTGCGATGTCTCAACTGCTCATTATGATCAGTGCTGCTATAAAGATGTTTTTTCTAACAACACTAGAAGAGATTTTATATCGCTTGATTTCACTCTAGTGCATCAATGGGCCATATCAACAACATCGGCTCTCTGGACCGAAAGTCTCAGGGCCTGAAGGCCGTGGGCTCAGGGGGCGTGGCCATAGGGGAGATGGCGTGTCGAAGCATGGCCACTCTGAGCCGCCTGACTCCATACGGGGAGGCTCCACCTCCTTATGAATGGACGCTGTCCCTCTCTGTGGAGGACGTGGTGAGTGTCAGACGAACAGATGAACAGACGGGATGGCGAGCAGGTCAGCAGGTCGTTTGTCCATTTGTTCCAGGTGCGGGATCTGGAGGAGCGCCTGGTGGAGAAGGAGCATGAACTGAACCAGATGAAGCGGAACCTGGACGAGAGCGAGGGCGCCATCGCTCAGGTGACTGTCCGTTCCCCCGCCGTCAGTCTGCACGTTTCCTCTCTGCTGAAGTCTCGCCCTTTACCTGTTCTCGTGCAGGTGTTCGAAGGGAAACAGCGTCTGTGGGAGAAGGAGGTGGAGGAGCTGAAGTGCTTGTACGCTGCGAAGCTGCGCCAGGTCACCCAGCATGCTCAGCGCTCGCAGCGCAGCTTCCAGCTGCAGCTGTTTAAGGCCGAGCAGGAGAAGAATCGACTGCAGGAGGAGCTCGACAGCCTGAAGAGGGAAATGAGCCGAGAGGCTGCAGCCACGCCAAAAGTAACGAGTCCCACTCTGGAGGAGACGCAGTGGGAGGTGAGGCCTTCAGTCGTGAACAGATGAGACAACTCGATTTCCTTCTTGTTTTTTCCTGTTCAGAGTGTGAAAATAGTCCCTCGAAGTGAGAATAGTCCAAAAATATATAGTTTCTGTTGCAGGTTTGTCAGAAATCAGGGGAGATCTCGTTGCTGAAGCAGCAGCTGAGAGACTCCCAGGCAGAGGTGACCCAGAAGCTGAGTGAGCTCTTCAAGCTGAAGACGCAGCTCAGAGAAACCAGAGCGGCGCTGCGCGGCAGAGACTCTCAGATCGATGCTCTACAGCTCATGCTGCAGGGGACACGGCGAGAAAGGTTCTCCTCTCCAGGCCCACGTGAGAACGGAAAAGAAGCCGAAGAGAATCCATCGGCTGGAGGAGTAACAGGTATCTGGGCTCTAGACCTGTGGGTTCCCAAATGTTTCAGCTTTCGACCAACAAAAGGAACTCATGACCTGATTAAAATACAGTACAAACCTTGCTTGATAAAAGCCTCATTAACCATTTTTAATCCAATCATGACTGCTGTTTTGTCTCTTTTCTAACATGTGAGGCTGAAGGTTCTTTATGTAATCATTTTTAAAGTTGATTTCATTTTCTAAGACATTGCCGAAACCATCCCCACGTGGTGATTCACCACCCACAGCGGGGTCCCAGTAACTAGATCAAAATGGAAAGGCGTTTTGTCCACCTGCACTCTAGACAGCAGATAAATCTTATTAAAATTGCTTTCCTTGCAGGAGGCTCCATAGAGGAGCGTCTGCGAGCAGAACTGCTCCTGGAGCGACGACAGAGTGAAGCCCAGGCCTCGGCTTTCGAGGAGGAGCGGCACACGTGGCAGACGGAGAAGGACAAGGTCATCCGCTACCAGAAGGAGCTGCAGGCCAGCTACTTGGAGATGTACCACCGCAACGAGGCGCTGGAGAGGGAGCTGCATCAGCTGAGGGCAGGCAAAGGAGGGGGAGGGAGCAGAGAGGGGACGATGGAGAGGGACACACCTGAGCTGAAGGCTGAGAGAGCAGGTGAAGACCACGAGGACACGCCTTCGTCGATGCTGCCGTGGATAGAGAGGATCGAATCATCAGAAATTTGAATGAGACACTTGTTTGCAATGCAAACCTTCCCCACTAAATGGAAGAGCAGCTACGGAAGACTATTTCAGACAGGAAAAGACTAAATAAACCTTACAAATCTCTAAATTTCAAAGTGGTACACTTATGAAATATATGAATACACAGAATAAAAAGTTTACTTTGACAAAAATATTGGAAAACCAACCAACCTGCCAATCATATCTGTATTTTTTTTAACCAGTTCTGATAGTATGTGATCTTTTCTTGACAAGAAAAACATGCAATGGTTTATCCAAACTACAACTTATCTTTGATAATTCAAAGACAATTAAAAAAAGAAAAAGACCGAGAGCTTAACGTACAGTTAGAAGTAAGAAGCATTCAATGTTTAAAAGTTCCTTTTATTCATTTGTTCTTCTCCTGGTAGTAAAATGCTTCCGTGGTCTGCTCTCTAATCTCTGCTTGTTCACTTCTGTTGGATTTATGAAGCCCCCATCCTGTAAAGACCAGACCTACAGGACCCGCCTGAGCACAGCTGAGTCCGTCTCATTTCCACCTTTGCAGAAGAACTTGTAAATGTTGTAAAAATAACCACCTAAACTGCCCTACTGAAGACTTCTGTACACAAACTGATGACTGGAAGTGTTTTCTCTATTTGGACTGATGTCACGTCCTCACCATAACCAAAGCATTTAAATGGATTTAGTGGTGTCCAAGAACGACCTGAAAACTGTTTGTCTGCAGAAAGAAGAACACGGAGGTTTCAGCTGAGCCCGTCAACATTTAAACATAAATATGAACAATTATTGATGTGTGTTGCCTCTGTACACAATGTGTGTGTACTTAAAGCAACAGTTCAGTTCTTTTGGAGCTGGGGGTCTATAGTTATGAACAATTAATAGCTTACCTGTTGTAGATGGAGCTTTGAACAACCTTAGTTCAACAGTTTAAATCCAACCAGACTGACAAGCGAACAGCTGTTTTTAAACCATCGTAAGGATTCATGTGTACACTTTTACATGTCTGTACATTTTAAATTATGCAGTAATGTTAATAAAATATGTGGTTGTGCACGAGTGCAGATGGTCTTTCCAGAGCAGCCTGGGAGTATGAATATAACTCTAATTCATGAGGTTTTAAATTAGTTTCAAATTACCTGGTTCATCTGGCAGAAACACTGTGTTGGAAATGCTACAGCTAGCTGAATGTTGCTGCTACGGCAAATAACCAGTGAATTTTAATTAAATATTTTTGCTACACAGAATAAATTGTAACGCAGCCTTTGCACGAACCAATTTAAAATTTGGGATAGAAATATCTGAGAAAACAAAAGCTGTCTCTAATATGCTCAGACTATGGTTAGCTTGTCAGTTTGGTCAAAGAGCCATCTGCAACAGGTAAAACATTGATTGCTCATAACCTCTCCACTTCAAAAGATCTGAATTTGCTCCTTTACTGGAAATTTCAACTTTTCCCACTCGTCACGTCTTCTTCAGACAAGATCCTCATATAGTGTACACAAGTTTTATTCTATTGAGCTTTTGAGGTTGTGTTTCAAATCTGTGTACTTCCACATATTTTAAATCCCATTGAAAGCAATAGTAGCTGTGAATGATTCCTGCTTGCTGGTGCAGTTTGTTGCAAAAAGTTGTTGCATGACGTGGGTGGAAAGCCACTCAATGTATTGTTGATTAACATGCGAGTGTTAAAACAGCTCTCCCTGCAGATCTTTGAACAGACCGACCAATTGAAATGATTAAAAAAAAATGTACAGCTTAAGTTCTGTCGTTTTTATCATCCATGGTGTCTGGTAGGAGTTTATTCATTCAACCTTTACAGGTGCTTGTCAAAAAATTAGAACATCATGAAAAAGTTGCTTTGCTTCAGTAATCCCATTCAAAAAGTGAAACTTGTATATTGTGTTCATTCATTACACACAGACTGATATGTTTCAAATGTTTATTTCTTAATGTTGATAACTGACAACTAATGAAAAGCCCAAATTCAGTATCTCAGAAAATTTGAATATTGTGAAACGGTTCAATATTAAAGAGACTTGGTGCCATGCAGACTCTAATCAGCTAATTAACTTAAAACACATGCAAAGTTCTTTAAATGGTCTCAGTCTAGTTCTGTAGTTTACACAATCATGGGGAAGACTGATGACTTGACAGTTGTGCAAAAGGCAACCACGGACACCTTGCACAAAGAAAGACAGAGGTCATTGCTAAAGAGGCTGGCTGTTCACAGAGCTCTGTGTCCAAGCACATTGAGAGGTGAAGGGAAGGAAAAGATGTGGTAGGAAAAAAATGTACAAGCAATAGGGATAACTGCACTCTGGAGAGGATTGTGAAACAAAACTCATTCCAAAATGCCAAGAAGAGTCACAAAGAGTGGACTGCAGTTGGAGTCAGTGCTTCAAGAACCACCACACACAGATGTATGCAAGACATGGGTTTCAGCTGTCACATTCCTTGTCAAGCCACTCTTGAACAAGAGACGGCGTCAGAAGCGTCTCGCCTGGGACTGCTGCTGAGTGGTCCACAGTTATGTTCTCTGATTAAAGTAAATTTTGCATTTCCTTGGGAAATCAAGGTCCCAGTCTGGAGGGAGAGAGGAGAGGCACAGAATCCATGTTGCTTGAGGTACAGTGTCAAGTTTCCACAGTCGGTGATGGTTTGGGGTGCCATGTCATCTGCTAGTGTTAGTCCACTGTGTTTTCTGAAGCCCGAGGTCAACGCAGCCATCTACCATAAAGCTTTAGAGCATTTCATGCTTCCTGCTGTTGATCAGCTAACCAGGTCTCTTTTGTAAATGAGTCATTGAGGCTCACTGGGATTAACCTGCCTAAATAAAGGTTGAACTTTATGGAAATGCAGATTTGGTTTTCCAACATGACTTGGCACATAGTGTCAAAATTACCAGTACCTGGTTTAAGGACTATGGTATCCCTGTTCTTAATTTGCCAGCAAACTCACCTGACCTTAACCCCATAGAACATCTATGGTGTACTGTGAAGAGGAAGATGAGATACACCAGACCCAACAATTCAGAAGAGCTGAAGGCCACTATCAGAGCAACCTGGGCTCTCGTAACACCTGAGCAGTCACACAGACTGATCGACTCCATGCCACGCTGCATTGCTGCAGTAATCCAGGCAAAAGGAGCCCCAACTAATACTGAGTGCTGAACATGTTCATACTTTTCATGTTCATGCTTTTCAGTTGTCCAACATTTCTAAAAATCCTTTTTTTAATTGGTCTTAAGTAACACTGTAATTTTCTGAGATACTGAATTTGGGGTTTTCATTAGCTGTCAGTTATAATCATCAACATTAAAATAAATAAACATTTGAAATATATCAGTTTGTGTGTAATGAATGAATATAATATACAAGCTTCACTTTTTGAATGGAATTATTGAAATAAATCAACTTTTCCATGATATTCTAACTTTATGACCAGCACCTGTATTCCTGTCAAGACACAATGTAAGAAACTACAACCTAATGAAAACAATTGTTCAAACCAGAATCACTAATGTTTTAACATGTTCCCAGCTGCTTTACATTCTGATCTTTATGACTTCAATAATTATAAATAAATCGAAGAGACGCGAACAAACTTCATGTTGTACCTGCAGGAGTTGTTGCAGCTTATCTGCGTCCCAGTCTCGGAGGTAGAAGAGACAGTCTCGGGGGTGATGAGCATGCAGGCCATTGTACTTGCATCGAGGCATTTTACAACAAGTCTGCAACAAATTATTACAAAACCAAGACATGCATGTTGAGGGGATGGCAAAAAATACAACGTTTTAAGTGAAGCCTGAAAGAAAATGTGACTCCCTGTGCAACAAACACAGCCTGTCAGTCTCCTTCACCGTATTTGATTAAAGCAACCAAAATATATTTTAATGACAGTTTTTCTGAGCCCACTGACAATCTGGGGACTGGGGCCCCACTGAGAGCAGAGGAATGCCAAGGGAGGGGTCTACAGATGATCTCCAGAAATAATGTCAGATTTAAAATGTATTCCCATTAGCATGTTTCTGTGGTAATTGTTACAAGAGATAAAAGTCATCTTAAAGGGATTAAAAAATAGATAAATGTCTGCTAAGACTGTTCTCACTATTTGTTTATAATCGATGTTTGTTAGTGATGTTGGTAGAGACAGTCGTGGTTTCAGGTCTCTGTAGTGTTGTCTTGTGGATCAGAGGCAGAAAACAAATCATGTTAAATTAAAGTTATTCTAGTGTGGAATAATTAAGTTCAAAGTTCCTAAAATGAAGAATTTGTTGGTTGACTTCGTTCTAAATTTGAGTAAATTGCATATATGTGGACGGTTTATTGGATGAATTGTTGCTTTAGCTCCATTGGCTTGTTCAGGTTTAGTGGCTGGCTGAATCAGGCAGGTTAAATATTTGTTAGGTGTGGCCCCAGACTGCATGTACATCGTAACGCACATATTAAAGGATTGTGTTGCAGCTTCCACCTTTCCACATGTATCAAACCCACCTTGTAGTACGGGTTGTTGCAGCCGCTGCAGAACTCGTATCTGCACTGCGAGCAGCTGAAGTGCATGCAGCCGCCTTTCGTCAGAGCGTACTGGAAGTTACACTCAGGACACGCTGCAAGAGAACAGGAGTACACACATCAGTTCCAGATGTTTAGATGTTTAGAAGTTGCAATGAAACAGCTGCTAAGAGCTTTTTGTTGGTATAAATTATGGAAACATCCACCTGCTGTTTAAGAAGGGAATCAGTGATGGTTGAACCTCTATATAAACTCAGACTGCTCTTGCAAATTAAAACATCAGTTAACCTTAAGTAAAGACCCATTAGTCGTCAGGAGGTAAACCCATTTAACAAATTAATTTATATATTTTTTCATTTTCAGAATCAGTAACTTCAGCAGCAGTTCCAGTCAGTGTTTCATCAAAAGCAAAGCTCTTAAGCAACAGACACTGTTTCACCATGTCTTTACTTCAGCCTCTGTTTCATAACGAACCAGCTTCGCTCCTTTGATTTTCATCACTTTATCCTTGACCTCATGCTCAGTGTGTTAGTTCAGTCTGGAAATGCAAAGAGAGCGCCTGAATCTAACACAACAGTTTTTAATGAACACAGTACCATGCCAGTTGATCCAAACATGTATATGTTGTTGTTTCTCTTTTGGTTGCTCTCTTCTGCAGAAGTTGCCACAGCGAGCAAAATAAGATTTGGCAAGTGTTTTATGCTGGATGCCCTTCCTGACACAAGCTGGGCTCAAACCTGCTGCCTCAGGATTACAAGACTGTGGCACTGACCACCAAGCTACTGCAGCCGTCCATACAAACATGTTTATATATTCTTTTCTTCAGGCAATTTATGCAAACAATTATGTTAGTAAAAAACTAAACAACGAGCAATGAGTTGCATTCAGGAGAAACTGAGTCAATTTAGTTTTAAAAGGTTTAAAGTATTATTATTATTATTTTCCCTAATTTGCTTCCAGAAGAACTTGTTACCTGAAAAAGAGACACTGATGCTTTCTGAATAGTACAACAAAAAGCTAAATGCTGAGATCATGTACAGAACAATACATTTAAAATGTGAGACGCTTTTAACCAAAGGAGCAGGCAGCCACAAACCGTCCTCATTAGGCATCCTTATGCATGCTCAATAACCCAGGTAGAAAAATATAAAAAGGCTTAGTCTGGTCCTCTGGACATTCAAAAAACCCCAAAAAACAAAACAAGAAAATAGAAAGTAGAAATGTTTCATCTTTCATACGAAAGACTTCCTCAGTCCTACACACCGTGGAAGCTCGGGCACTAATTACACTCACAGCTTTCTTCCTCAGACTGAGGAAGTATTTCGGACGAAAGACAAAATGTTTCTACTGTACTTTTCTTTTTTTTTTTTTTTAAATGTCCAGAGGACCAGACTTAGCCTTTTTAGACATCCTCATCAGGATTGACTGCGGAGGCGGGGCTTTCAATTATG
Organism: Hypsolebias antenori; assembly: GCA_031762315.1. Classification (NCBI taxonomy): domain Eukaryota; kingdom Metazoa; phylum Chordata; class Actinopteri; order Cyprinodontiformes; family Rivulidae; genus Hypsolebias; species Hypsolebias antenori. The sequence continues at coordinate 3,863,352 of JARVGS010000761.1, read as the reverse complement.
AAAAAAGTAAACAAAAAGTGAACACCTAACTGGTTCATCATGTTTCTGTCTGCATTGGAGCTTTTTGAAAGGTTAATGTTACATTTTAATGCCTTTCTGTCTCAGGTCATGGCGCCTCCAGCTGCTTCGTCTGGTTGATGAAAATAGTGCAATGCAATATTCTTTCTGAATACAGTAACAAGACAATATTTCCTACACGTGTTTGTATGAAAGCCATAAGATGTTGCAATGGACTGTGGTCTAATTACTCTATTCATTTTAATTGTTCAGATGGAAAATAAAACAGAAAGTAGAAAAAGCCACTGAACTGAAAATGCTGAAATAAGACCAAAATAAACCTGACGTCAGAGCAGTTTGAAGAGTTCATTTCATGGAAAAAGTGACTGTCTTTGTATCTGTTGACTTCCTGTAGAGAAAGTGACTTATTTTAAACTTAATAAATAAATCTATTAAACTTCAGAGGTGCAGTTTGTGGCTGCTGGATGAACTCGAGCCTTAACCTGCTCGGTGAGGAGTTCAAACACAGAAACAGATTGAGGTGTGTGAGGCTGACCGCTGAAGGTCACAAGAACAGGAAGTGCGACTCGTGGTTTTGTCGGTGTCTTACTGATGCCGTTGTCTCTCAGATAACCAGCCAGGCCTTGCCTCTGGTATTCCGGGTCGTTCTCCCTCTTCCACAGCTGGAACTGTTCACAGGACGCGTCCTGGTGCTGAGGCTCCCACTGAGACACAAACAGTTAATGAAGGGAGACGTTCCTGCTCTGAGGAGCTGCCCGAGCCCCAAGGCCAAGCACCTGATGATAATCTACTGCAGGAGAAGCTGAGCACCTCCTCCACACTGTGGAAGCTCAGGCACTGATTACACTCACAGCTTTCTTGCACTGAGCGCAGAAACTCTTGCGGCACATGGTGCAGGTGACCTTGAGCTGGTTTCCATCGTTGATAAACCCATTGATGCACTGAGGAGGAGGAAGACAAACACTTCTCAGCCTTGATGCTGCCATCGGTTTAAATGTTCAGGCAAAAATAAATTTATATGGTTTTACTTTAATTACATTAAATGTCTGCAGCGGTTACAAACAAAAACAATAGTCCCACGCTACTTCGTGGACTCGCTCTTTTGCAGTTTTTCAAAGTAAGATTGGACTTGACATTGGACTTGATTGGACTTGATTGATGGACGAGCGGCATGGATTGTTTATTTAAAATAAATTATTTTAAATGATTTAGCACCTGCTAACTCATTAAGTGCAGAAGAAGCTCCCTCCTCCACTGCACTCACACTCATCACCTGCTCCCAGTCTCCCTCCTTCTGTGTACATAATTTAAACTAACATACTGTAACATTTTAAATAAACAATCCACGGTGCATGGATTGTTTATTTAAAATTGATTTGTTTGTTTTCATTTTAGTTTTTGTAAATTTCTGTTTTTTTCCACAGAATTTCTACTTTTATGTGCGCATTTCTGAGTCTTTCAGCACAAAAGTGCTCTCTCCACTTTCTTCTGGTAATGTAAGCTTCTTTCTGCTGTTTCAGCTATTTCTTGATAATTTCAGCTGTTCTTTAGCTAATTTACTAATTTTTCGAGAAGGGGTTCTCTGCAGACCAAAAGTGGGCGGTTCTGGAGAATAGGTGTTTGTAGAGAACAAACACTGATTGGCTGTATTTTCATCAGGTCTTTTTTAAAACTGAAGGTTTCTAAGAAACAGTGTTATACCTGCTGTCAAACACAAGAAGATTCTCGGGTTGTAGGCTGCACCTGACACAGGTCAGCTTGAGTCTGGTCTGGGTACAATGAAATATGAAGCATCTGAAGTGAAACCTGCTCCTATTTGTCGAAAAGTCTGGTCTCAATTAAAGATCATGAGTCCTGTAACGAGATAACGGCCCAAAACAAAAGCTAAAAACTAAATATGTCTTTAGACGTGTTCTTCTATGAGATGTGATCTATGAAAGGAGCTGAAACGTGGAGTAGGATTGACCCTTAAAATGTGAGACAGCTGAGTTAACCAGTAAGCAGAAACACCTGCTCCAGTGTCAGAAATCTGACAGAAACTGACATCCTTTGTCCCAAAGACAGTTGAAGTATCATTATTATTTTGGTTACTTTATTTTTCTTTATTTTCACTTTATTCAATAACCAAAATGGATTTAGTTTTTTAATATAATGGCTAGGTATTAAAAAACAAACAGTTAGCCCTCCCCACTACCCATTTATGCGGCTGTTATTTTGAAATGTAACCGGAAGTTCAGTGTTAAGAGCGCCGCTAATGTCGAACCCGTTAACAACATAAACATGTCTGTGGTTAACACAATCTGCCAATAATGCCTTTTTTTTGTCCAATAAGATGTGGCCCTCCAGATACGCCTTTGCTCTTGTTGGCCAATCAGATGTGGCCCTCCTGACACGCCTTCCGTGTTTGTCTGCAGAGATACCTACCGGTACATGAATTTTTTCATTTCTGCTTATTTAAACCAAATTCAGCAAATATGTGTTCTTTTGGCTTCTACTAACTCATTTCAGCATGTTTTTACCTACTTTCAGCTGTTTTTACCTAATTTCAGCTGTTTTTACCTACTTTCAGCTGTTTTTCAGCAAGTTCTTCAGCAATAAACATTCACACAAAATGCAATTTCTCCAGTTAAAGTTTAAATCCTAAAAATGTCCATTTCTGCTCCGTGCTGCTGCAGCTTTGTGATGGCCCGCTGCACTTCTCTTCTCTACAACTTAAGTTTAAATACTGTAATATTTTAAATAAACAATCCATGCTGCATGGCTTGTTTATTTAAAATATTACAGTATTTAAATGTAAACTGTCTATTTAGACAGAAGGAGGGGGACTGGGAGGTGATGAGTGTGATAGCAGTGGAGAAGAGAGGCTGGCAGGTGGCACAGAAAGCTGAGATCATGACATGCTGTGCTCTTTTAGAGCGTTTAGAGTTTATAAACATTGGTTTGAACATTGCAAGAGTGTGAAAAAGCTTTATAAAGCCTTTATATATGTAAATACTAAAATAAACCAGTACTACTACTGTTTTTCACTTAACGTGGGCGGGGCTGGAACATAACACCCACAATAAACGAGGGACTACTGCATTGAAAAGAAAATCACACATTTCTTAATAAACTATAGAAAACATACAACTTGCAAACCTAACGTGGGCAGAGGTGGAACAACAACATAAAACTAAAACAACAACAAAACCTGAACAGCCTAAAATACAGAACAAGTCATACATATAAAAATAAGTCTTAAAAACTGACCTGTAAAAACACACAACTCACTTGATCACAAAATGTTTATCTATTTAAATATTTGTTTGATTTTGTTGATATAATTAAAGAGGAAGGCTTGATCATCAAAACAAGATTTAGAAAAAAAAAAAAAGTTTCTCTCAAACAATGACAAAACTATTCTGTCATGAAATTGAGAAAGCTATGCAGTTTTGACTTAACTTTAAAAAAAGCCAAAATAGGAACATTTTCCCAACATTTACAATCTGCAAAAAATACAAAAAAAAAAAAAATCAGGTTTTCAAGTTTTAAATGACTGAACTCAGGCTTAAAAATACAGACTTCACTAAAAAGACTGTAATGGAACGCAAAGCCTCCAAATTCAAGGTGGATGAGGACATGAAGGATGACAGAGAGATACGCATTAAAAATAAAATCTTTTTCTGATGTTTATAAAAACTCACATGGTAACACCAAAGGAACTTTGGGTCTTTCATCAGCGTGTGCTCCATCAGCTTCTTGTGAAACAAGTCGTACACTTCTATCTCCAGGCAGTCCCGCAGCTAGAAGACAACAACAGCATCTCACTGCTACATCTGTCTCCTGCTTTGATTGTACTGTACTCCCACAAAAACTAACATAAACGTGGTTTTCCTTCTAAATGTTTCTATTATTTCAGCTCTTTTCTAAAAGTTCTCTACACGTCGTCCTCTTCATAAGTACCACCTCGTTGGAGCAAACAGACTCTTTAACTTCTAAGTAGAGTTGAGTTTTCGCTTGGAAATGTTTAAAATTGTAACTTTTAATTCATGTTTTATTATTTTTACAAAAGCATTGAAGTAAACAAGTCATTCAATCATCTTGCCCAGCTCTTTGTGATGTAAAGAAGCTGCATAAATGCTCACCTGGATGTCCAGCGTGGAGAAGTAGCTGTCCAGCTGTTCTGGGTCGTTGATGTCCGGCTCGCCGCAGACAGGACACACCATGTCTCTGATGTGTTTGTCTCTGATGGCGATGGTGAAGTGGTCTCTGAAGCAGTCGTGGCAGACGGAGCACTGACAGGATGTCAGAGACTGCATCTGCAGCGCAGGCAGCGAAACAAACAGCAGCTGCAGTTAAAATGTTGAACAACTCTCCTTCATTCAAAACACAGTTTCTACTGGAAACACGCTGGTTTACTGCCAACAGGAACCACCATCGGTCTGAAATCATCTAATTTCCACATTCAAAACATTTGTAGCACTGACATAAATCTACTTTAACCTTAATTTATTTTAGTTTTACTTAAAAAAATTATAGCATCTGACCTGTTATGGTTCAACAAGCTCACTAATAATTCAATTTAAATATTTATCTTTAAAAAACATTAACAAATGCTCCACAAATACAAGAAACATTTACTTCTTATACAGCTGCATGGTGTTATTTGAAGATGACAAATCTACCTTTAAACAAACGTGAAATCTTATTTAATAATACTTTTTTAAAAATCAGCTGTAATTTATTTGCAGAGAAGAAAACCAGGACTCTGTAAAACACGCCAGCTGTTTATGAATTTATGTTTGCTGTAAGAAATGATACAGGATAAAAGGTTTATTGTGAAATCTGAGCCATGTGGAGACTTCAGCTGCATGGTTTTTATCTGTTCATCACGCCGTCTCCCCAATTGTTCATAACATTTTCTTACAATCTCTGCTACTTTTTTGTTGCTTTCTTTCCATTACTTCATCCCTCAATCAACGGATAGTTTTGAACATTGTTTCTCACTTAAATAAACATAAACCCACATTTATTTGTCTGTTTTATTTTCATTCATTCTGTCCTTTAGTTCGGACATTTGCATACTTCATTTTTAGGTACCACTTTACATTAAGGCTCCCCTTATAGATGGCTAAATTATAGTTAATAGCTATGTTATTAATTCATAATAAACACTTTACAAATAATTAATAACTGCTTATTATGCATTAATTAAGGGTAACAGAGACAAAACTGACCAGTTTGTTGCCAAATCTGTTCACCTATATATTTCATCTAGAGTTGGTATATTAAACATTTCAGACTGAGTTACTATCTTGTGAGCACAATAGGCATTTGTAAACCTATTTTTTTAGCATACAATATTGTACTTTATCACTACATTATAAATATCTACAACTAATATTTATATCCTTAAAAATAGGTTTACAAATGCTTATTGTGCTTACAAGGTAGTAACTTAGTCTGAAATGTTTAATATAATAACTGCAGATAAAATACAGGTAGTCCCCGACTTACGGCAGTCTCGACTTATGGCGATTTGACTTTACGAACGCGCCCGTTGAAAAGCATTGCTTCCAGTTACGGCGTTTATGCAACGTTACACCAAAAATACAGTACCAAAACGAAACTTACAGGAGAAACGAAACTTACAGGAGGGAGGGAGAGAGGGGGTTGACGCGCTCA
>JARVGS010000761.1:3846056-3857363 GCA_031762315.1 Hypsolebias antenori | reverse complement strand
GCTCCTAAATGTATGTGGTTTTTGAGGATAGGCTAAGTGCTTGGTAAAAATACAGTACTGTATGTATGAGGTGCTTGTATGTATGAGGTGCTGTTTGGACGTATTTTCCGACTTATGTCGATTTTTGAGTTACGAACGGGCGTAGGAACGGAACTCGTTCGTAAGTCGGGACTACCTGTATATAGATGAACAGATTTGACTCACTATTTGGCAACAAAACTGGTCAGTTACCCTTAATTAGTGCATAATAAGTAATTATTATTGATTTATAAAGTGCTTATAGAGGAATTAATAATGTATCTATAAACTATTTATTATCATCTATAAGGGGAACCTTATTGTTAAGTGGTACTTTTTTAATTTGATCCTCAGTTGATTACATCCTCGTGCCAATGAGCTTAAATTATTTTATTTTCTATAAACTATAAAAAGGCAGCTGTAAACGTTTTCAGTGTTTCAAGATGTCCAGTTAAAGTTGAGGAATAAAAGATGAACGCTGATGTGTTTGATGTTCGAGTCATCTCCGCCTCACCTTGCTGCGAGGGAAGATACTCAGACAGCAGGGACACTCGTTGTTCAGGAGACGTCTGATGAAGTCCTTGTCATGAGACTCCTTCACAGCCTGCACCACGTCCTCCAGGGAGTAGGAGACATCTGGCTCCTGGAGCAGAGACAGGACGAGCTCACAGCGCCCCCAGCTGGGCAGGTTGTACAACGCCAGCAGTCGCCTGCACGTCCTCTGAAACGAGCAGAAACACGAGTTTACGTTGTGCTCGTGTGAGAACTCTAAACCTGTGGACCTGCAGCTCCAGCTGACCTGTTTGTCCACGTGTTTGGGATCAATCGGCGGCTCGGGCTGATCCATCCAGATGTGCTGGTGGAAAGGCTCCATGAGGGGGCGCTGGAGCAGAGACAGCGCTCCTTTCATCTCCCCTCCGCTCTGGTGCAGAGCTTCCTCACACTGAGAGACGTCCTGGAAGCCCAGAGAGTGGAGCTCCTTCATCTGAACACAGCACGAGGAGAAAACAGCTCGTAGTGATTATACAAGAAATGATGTCTAAAAACACCAAGTTTAAAGAAAACATCCTGAATAAAGTTTGAAAACCTTTAACACGAGGACGATTTGTCAGAGTTTGTGGGTCCACTGAGGGTTAAAGAACTTGGTGCAGGATTTAAACATGAACAAACATGAAGCTGAACCAGAGAAGTTTGAGTTCATGTGACGTCGTGGTCCACAGAACATTTATCAGAGAAACATTAGGAGTGAACTCTGCTGAGAAAATTTTAAAATACATCATTCTGCCCCAAAATTTTAGGTTTTTACTGAGACATTTTACAAACTGTATATCTTTGACAAAATGGATGAAGACCATGTTTTAAAATGTAGATTCTGTTTGCAGTTGTTTCAGATTATCATTATTAAAAATCTGTTTTACGATGGTTTTGTTTGGAAAATGAACGTGTTGAGAGCAGGATGGAGATTTTACAGAACTCGGCCTTTTCAACGTGACACTTCGGTGTCTAATTAGGAAATTAAAAATTTATAACTTTCATGTACTTACATGCAACTTTCCCAACAGTCCCTGTAATATACTGTGTTGAAGATTTTCCAGTAAAATTGAATTTCCTGCCTTCAGATTAAAACATCCTTTCTTTAGATAAAGATGAGTTTTTACCAGGTCAAAGGTTTGTACAACCTGCCACACGTGCTTGTTCATAGTCCTCATATCATATTAAGCTATCCTGATGCTGCTACAGTCTGAGACTGCTGGAAGGACTGGTGATCTAGTCTGCTCTCCTAACAGAAGGTAGGAGGGTGAACCATGAACTCGGCCTGCACGTCTGTGTCTGGTTTTATGTTCTTACCTTGGCCTGTCTGTCCCTCAGCAGCTGTCTCACAGCTTTTTCTGTGTCTCCTCCTGCGGCCAGCCAGGCCAGTTTGGCCTCGGCTCTGGACAGCTTCACTCCTCCTGCAGCGTTCTGCTCTAGGTTTGCTCCGTCTCTGTGTACGATGGTGGGTGTCAGCTGGACGGAGGCAGCCATGGCGCAGATCTCATCCAGCAGGTGAGGCAGCTCTGACGTCAGCCAGTCACAGGGGTTGCTCCCACCACACATGCAGATGGCTGCGTACACCTCCTCTGGACTGACGCCTCGCTTCTCTGCCTCCTGACGACAAAGCACGAGTCAGTGTAGAGCTCTTTATTTAAATAAATGTCTTCACTCACAAACAAAACAAAAAAAGCAACATTATGACACAAAAATACTTTTTTTTTCTTTAAATCCTCTTAAAAGGAAAAAAAAGCTTAAGACAAAACAAAACTAGAATAATAAAATAATGATCAGTTTCAAGCTGTTAGGGCATTTCTGGTCAAGGTTTCATGGATGTTTTTAACTATTATGGCTGAAAAGGTTAACAGCCCATGAACCATGTGTTTGAGTTCACAGAGAGCTGGAGCTGATTTGAGGCTTCAGCGAGCAGATGTTGCTTCAAGGTCACCTCCGAGCCTGTGAGCTCAGCTGAGCTGATCAGAGTATAAAAACAAGCTTCAGGCGCTGCGGGGCAGGTCCTCCAGACTGCTCTTCATGTGTAAACTCTCTGTATATCTGTGTAACCTGATGTGAAGATCTGACATGCACCAGTTAAAAATCTTCTCCTGATGTCAAGTGTGGCTCTTTTTGAGTATGTGATACGTGATAATACGTGATAATATCTTTATTCCAACACAAACACCTCTAGGCATCGGTTTGGATGAGGATCGTTAAAACAACCAGAAGCTCGTCACTGAAGGATCAGCTGATCAGCTCAGGACATTTTCCTTCAGATAAACTCCAACTCTTTTAGTCCGTTGTGTTTCTGATGTCTCCCTGCAGGTGTGGCTCTGACAAGTTCTCACTCTTATCTGGTGGACGAGCTTGAGCCCGTCGTCCTTCATCGTCTTCTGCCTCTTCAGCTCCAGGTTGACTCGGGGCTTCGGCTTCGGCTGATCTTTAGCAACAAACGACACCCGCTGCAGGGACTGAGGCAAAGAACCTGCGGACGAGTCTTTACAGGACAGGCTGCAGACCTCACACACTGGAGAGGGCTGAGTGTTGACGTAGGTGCAGTACTGGCAGGTCCACTGTCACAAAAAGAAAACGTATGACGAGAATGATCAAAGTATGGAAGAAATGGCGTCAAAGGTTTACTGAGGTATCTAAAAACGAGGGAGAGAGGTGGTAGGAATGCTGGAACTGTTTAAAAACGATGAAGGAGCTTTAGTGCTCCACATGCTCAGTAAACTCCTGTCTCTGTCTCTGATGTAGAATCATGCAGAAAACAATCACTTTGAACGTTCTGTTGACGTGAACCAGAAGCTGGAGTTTATTCCTTGCATCATACGAGCTCTACAGACACGTTTAGTTACAAAGGACTCAGCAGAAAACTAGTCAGGACCTTTGTGAAAGGCCCTGGAGGTTTTGGAGACGTCATTTTATAGAAACAAAAACAGATGTTTTAGTTTTAAATCAGACTGTTGTCCAGATGTGTGACAGAGAATCGCAATCAAGATACGAACGCTCTGAAAAGTTGAGCTGTTCAAATTTTAGTGACATTAACAGCTTAAACCATGAATGTGGGTTTTAAGTTTCTCCTTGCTGAATATACAGTGTGGCAAAAAAAAATTTCAGTCAGCCACTGATTGTGCAAGTTCTCCTACTTAGAAATATGAGAGAGGTGTGTAATTTTCATCATAGGTAAACTTCAACTATGAGACAAAATGAGGGGAAATAATTCAGGAAATCACAGTGTAAGATTTTTAAATAATTTATTTGTAAATGATGGTGGAAAATAAGTATTTGGTCAAGCCAATACTTTGTAACATGGCTTTTGTTGGCAATGACAGAGGTCAAATGTTTCCTGGAAGTCTTCACCACTGTAGCTAGTGTTTTGGTCCATTCCTTCGTGCAGATCTCCTCTGGATCAGTGATGTTTTGGGGCTGTCGCTGGACAACATGGACTTTCGACTCCCTCCACAAATTTTCTATAGGGTTGAGGTCTGGAGACTGGCTAGGCCACTCCAGGACCTTGAAATGCTTTTTACGGAGCCACTCCTTCGTTGCCCGAGTGGTGCGTTTGGGATCAGTGTCATGCTGGAAGACCCAGCCACGTTCCATCTTCAATGCTCTCACTGATGGACGGAGGTTTTAGTTTAAAATCTCATGATACATGACCCCATTCATTCCTCCCTTAACACGGATCAGTCGTCCTGTCCCCTTTGGACAAAAACAATCCCAAAGCATGAAGTTTCCACCCCCATGCTTCACAGTAGGTATGGCATTCTTGGGATGCAACTCAGCATGCTTCTTCCAAACATGACAAGTTGAGTTTTTACCAAAAAGTTCTATTTTGGTTTCATCTGCCCACATGCTGTTCTCCAAGTCCTCTTCTGGATCATCCATATGCTCTCTGGCAAACTTCAGACGGGCCTGGACAAGTACTGGTTTAAGCAGGGGGACACGCATGGCACTGCAGGATTTGAGTCCCTCTCTGCGTAGTGTGCTACTGATGGTAGCCTGTTACTTTGGTCCCAGCTCCCTGCAGGTCATTCATCAGGTCCCTCCATGTAGTTCTGGGATTTTTGCGCACCGTCCTCATGATCATTTTGACCCCAGTGGGACGAGGTCTTGCGTGGTGCCCCCAGATCAAGGGAGATCATCAGTGGTCTTGTATGTCTTCAGTTTTCTTACAGTTGCTCCCACAGTTAATTTATGCACAACAACCTGCTTCTCTATTGTAGATTCTCTCTTCCCAGCCTGGTGCAGGTCTACAATGTTCTTCCTGGTGTCCTTCAACAGCGATTTGGTCTTAACCATGGTTGAGTTTGAGTCTGACTCTTTGAAGCTGTGGACAGGTGTCTTTTGTACAAATAATGAGGTCAAACTGGTGCCAATAACACAGGTAATGAGTGGAGAACAGAAGAGCTTCTTAAAGAAGAAGGTACTGGTCCGTGAGAGCCAGGATCTTAATTGTTTGTTATTAATCAATTTTCCACCATAATTTACAAAGAAATTATTTTAAAAATCCTACAATGTGATTTCCTGAATGATTTTTCCTCTTTTTGTCTCATAGTTCAAGTGAACCTATGATGAAAAATACAGACCTCACTCATATTTCTAAGTAAGAGAACGTGCACAATCAGTGGCTGACTAAATACTTTTTAGCCACACTGTATGTACCGGTATTCAGTATAGCATAGTATTTAGTATAGCATAGTATTTAGTATAGCATAGTATTCAGTATAGTAAAGCATTCTGTACAGTATATGTGTTGAGTACAGTATAGTATTCAGTATTTAGTATATTCAGTATCCTTTAATTGTGTACATTTCTTTTGTTCTGCAGCATTACGTATGAAAAACTAACTTCTAAACAGCACTTTGAACATTTTTAATTACTTTTTTAAGGTTGATTCATGGATTTTTTTTGTAGTAGGTGATATTTTGCTGTTACAAACACACAAGCTAAGATTTACACTTCTATATGAAGCCGGTGTGGATCGTCTCCAGACTGAACACTGACATTACAAACAAATGCTCTCTCGTCATTTTCAGCTCAGTCTTTCACTAAACAAGAACATCTGTGAGACGCACCAGTCAGCAGGTAAATACTGAGAAGATCAAAAATCTTTATTATCAGCTGTAAGACCGACCTTTTCTGCGGAGTCAGACCCAGATCCTGGACTTGAGGCGACAGGCGGGCGAGTGGCCAGGCGGGGGCGTTCACAGACTTCACAGAGGATGCTGCTGCCCTGATTCAACATGGTGCAGCTCTTGCACTGCCACTCTGAGGGGTTAAAGGTCACAACCCAGTAAATAATCTATAGCTCGACCCATATATCTATAGGGCCAATATTTTAGACCGATACAGACCTTTGGGGACATATCTGTGATAACTGGCCCAATTTGCACTGATACTTCTAATTTGCGCCCCTAAAATGCTGGAACCAGCTGTAATTGTACAATGTATCCAGCAGAGGGCGCATGAAGAGTTTCAAGTCATGCCCCCTGCTGCACATTTGTCTAACATAAATACTTGAGACCTGTTCTTTAATAGTGTTAATGCAATTTTTATACTTTTGAACATGGGGAATTTTTCATTCAAGACACAATTGACATTTTTAATTTCAACTTCCAAAATTTACAGTTTTTTTTTAAACTAACAGCATCAAAAACCATTTAAACTTTATCTATTCATTCAATGAACATTATAAATGTATCGCTACTTCTTTAAATTATTACAGAAAACTCTTTACATAGAACTGAACAGAATCAGAACAGTAGTGGTCAGACCAAGTCACACGGCTTAATCTGTAAACTGATCGATGATGGAACATAAATAAGGGGGGGGGTCTGGGTGATTTAGAAAGCACCGGCTCGAGGACCCCAGGGACCCCAATTTGAGAGAACCACTGTTTTAGATAACCTAGCATAGGCTATTGCCTTGTTTATGTAAAACTTTACCCAGAATAAATCTAATGTGGAGGTAAAACATATATCAGTGTTAGTAACATTATCTTTGTTGTCCTCACTGAAATGTATTGTTTGACATCTTTATTTCTCTACGAAGAAAAATAAACTCTGCTGTGGTCGATACTAATTAGACCTTGACCATGTGTGACTGACTAAACAATGAACAGAGAAGATTGTTTCTTTGTTTAAGTTATATTTTTGTAACACACTTGATAACTTTATGGTGAATAGTGGAGGACAGAAAATGTGAAAGCAGACTTTCAAGACATCAAGTGTTAAAACAGATCTAAAAATGTCTTAGATTCTTATGGGTGGACAAAGATAAAAAATGTACAGCCAGTATATCAGTTATCAGCATTAGCCTTCCCCTCCCAGTATATGTACTGGTAATAGCCAAAATTTCCATATCGGACAGGCTGTAAAATAATCAACACAAAACAGTTTTTGCACTTCATAAAACCCATTTAAAGATTTCTTCACATCTACTGCACGTAGCTTGTTTTCCTTTTCCATGAGTTAGTTTTTACACTGCTGTTTATGAAACTGACCTGAATTTGGTGACATGGGAACGGACACGGAGCTGTCTGGAGCTGCAGATGTGGCCGTGGCGAGTCGAGGACGTTCACAGGTTGTGCAGAGAACAGCTCGCATCTCGTTCACTGTGGTGCAGTGAGCGCACTCCCATGACGTCTGACACACACTGGAAGAACAGGAAACACAAGTGGAAACTTGCAGCCTTTATAACTCTGACAGACGCTCAGTTGTGGATGAGGTTTGTTCTCACCTGGGTGTTTTAGCGCCTGCTGGTGTGACAATGGTCCTGTTGTGTCCTTTACGGTCAGGGTGAGAGTGGAAGAGCCGGTCGCAGTTCAAGCACAACTTCTGGACGCAGGTGGGGCACTGAGCGTGGACGGCAGAAACGCCACAGATGGTGCAGGTCTCTGCAAACGGTGCAGAAGATTCAGAGAGGACAGGTTAAAGACGACATAAAATAAACCTTCTGTTCGGTTTGTTTGTTGTACCCTGTTTGGGGTGGTGCAGTTTGTCTCTCTTGTGATTGGCTCTGGACGGATGGCGATGAAAGAGGTCATCACATGCGTCGCAGAAATGCTGATTTTCACAAGATGGACAGACAAAAGCTGAAGCACCACCACACAGGTTACACACACTCACTGGTGGGGGTACTGAAGACAGAAGAAAACAGTCCAAGTTATTGTGCACGTTAAACCAAATTTATTCTAAATGTGAATTTACAGAAGATGCAAGAAGTTTGTCAACTCATAAAAACAGTCAGCAAGAGATTAATCATAAACTGAGAAACTGCATTTCCAACGAAAATGCAGTGTGAATGCTTATTGCTGTAGAACCTGCTGAAAAACTGCTGAAATCAGCTGCTGAAATGTAGCTGAAATGGAAGAACAAGCCTAAACTAGAAGAAAGCAGAAAGAGCAAATATTTGCTGAATTGGGTTAAATAAAGCAGAAATTAGCAAAAAATAACTGAGTATTAGCTGAAATGGCAGAAAGAAGCTTAATTTACCAGAAGAAAGTAGAAAGAGCTTAAATGAGCTCCAAAAAGGTGGAATTACCGTAGCTGAAAAAGCTCAACTTAGCATAAAACAGCTAAATAGTAGCTGAAAAAGCTAAACTTAGCATAAAACAGCTAAATAGTAGATGAAAAAGCTAAAATTAGCATAAAGCAGCTAAATAGTAGCTGAAATATCAGATAAAGCGGAAACTAGCCAAAAAAAAGCTGAAAGAAACATAAGGTTAAATTTCATTGTCTGTCTAAACAGGTCTCACTTTTAAGAGTCTTCGAGGCTCAATGTGATTTATCTGTCTAAATAAAGTTTGAATTGAAAATTACCAGAAAGAATTTGTCTGAAAACAGCTGAAATTAGCTAAAACTGCTCAAAAGTTAGTTGAAAGGGTAGAACAAGCTTAAATTAGAAGAAGAAAGTAGAAAGAACATGTTTGTCGAATCAGGCTGAAAGAAGCAGAAATGAGCACAAAAAAAAAAAAAAAAAACCCAGCTGACAAGGCAGAAAGAAACTTAAAAACCCCGAAGAAGGAAGTGGAGAGAGCATGTTTTTACTCAATTAGGCTGAAAAAGGTGAAATTTGTGCCAAAATGTGGAATTAGCTGAAAAAGCTTAAATTGGCATAAAAACAGCCAAATGGTAGCTGAAGTAGCAGAAAAAGCTGAAACTTGCAGAAGTAATCTGAAAGGAGCATAACAAGCTGAAATTAACAGAAATAAGTTAGAAGAAGAACAAAAACATTGTACTTAGCTGAAAGAATCTGAAAGGAGCACAAAACAGCTGAAAAACAGCTGGAATTAGCTAAAAGTAGCTGATTTTTTTTTCACAAGGAAGCTGAAAGAAGCTGAAGCAGAACAAAATGTGAAAGGAGCAGTAATCTAAAGATGTGAAGGATATAAAATGAGCTCAATTCATTTTCTTTAAGGAAAAAATGGCAGAAAAGGCTAAATATTTCAAAAAGCTAAAGCTGCAACAATACCAAACGAGAAAGATGCAGAAAAAAGTCCAGAAGAAAAATGTATCACGTAGAGAGAATTTTTCACAAACATTCAGACGAGATGGTTTGAAAAGACAAACCTGGTGCCATCGATGGAGCAGACACACAAATGAAATGGTTTGGATTCCAAGAAAGAGGAAACTCCAGTTGAGCTGTTCTGCAGACACTGGTTTGAGTGACGTGTCAAACTGTTCATGCCAGTAGCTTATGAAAAAAGTAGTTCATGCATGTTGGCCTTGGTGTTCAGGAGAAATTATTTTTTATGTATTTATTCATGTATTTATTATTTACTTGGATCAAATGTTTGTATCTTGGTTTACGTTTTCACAACTTACCTGTTATTTGTACCAAAAGGGAGCAGCTTTGAGTAAAAACATTTACTGAAGCAGAGAGGACAGACGGGTGATTTTTCCAGTATGAACTGGTCTTACTGCAGAGGATTGATCTTACAGTGCAGATACTTGCTCCTACATCGTTAAGCCTGTTTCTGAAAGTTGAATTTTGTGCAACCAGCTGTGTCTTTCAGGTATTTCTAAGCAGCAGCTGATACAGAACTGTGTCAGCAGCTCACCTGTTGGAGGTTTTGGAAGGTTTGTTCTTGGCATCGGAGCAGGTTTAGTCGAAGGAGGAATCTGAGCTTTTTCTCCCTGACCCTTGTCTGCAGGCACATTTGCCACAGAGTCTGACTCATTCTGAAAAAAGAAAAGATAATAACTAACCTTTCCAGATGGAAAGATGTGAGCTCAGTTCTACAACAAGCATAGTCTACATTTATCTGCAGAAACTCCATAAAACACGTTTGGCTTTGAATGTGAAAATCAGTAAAACAGCGTCAATGTTTTATTTAATGTTTCAATAAAAACACAACATGATGTGTAACCTGTGAGAAAGTCAAGTTTTACATCATTTATGACTTTCTTGGCAATTTACAAAAATCCAAAAACAAATAATTTTTCCCCCCTATTTATTTATTTAACCGAGTTTTGTTGACAACAGCTGGTGCAGATGTGTACACACCTTCTGCATGAGAAATGGGATGATGCCTTTAAAGGATTCGGTGTGAGGATGGATGCCCTGAACGTAAACAAGTATAAAAATATGGAATCTGCTGAAATGCTCACACAGAAACATCTGCACACAGATGTGAATCGGCTAAATCAAACCTTTAGCAGCATGTCCACTTCTAAGCGCAGCGTCATCACCTCCAGCGTCACCGCAGCCACGTTTTTAGCATCCGGCTCAGTGACGTCATCGGGAAAGCTGAGGCCGTCAATCTGCTGGTTGGTGTAACCGTACAGGTACAAAACTGTGCGACCTCCCTAGGAGGGAAATATTTGTTGAACTGCATCCAAAGCTGCTGGAAAACTTACATCTTGCTGTTTTGTTCTCACCTTGATGGCGTCCACGGTGGTTCTGAAGACAGGGTTGTTGTGCTTGACGGTCCTCCAGTATCTGGGCCTGGTGGGACTGGTCAGGTTGCAGCCGTACTTCTCCAAGATACTCAAGGCTTTCACCAGTTTACTTAAAGAATCCAGAGCCTGAAGCAGAGAAAATGACTACATGGTGCTCGTTTCCAAACAAATCCAGGATTTATTAATGTTTCAACACGTTCATAGTTTACAGTAACACTTTATATCATTAGTCTGCTGAACAACCAGCATAAATTAAAAACAAGTCGACTTGTTTTTTTTATTAACAGCTGTGTTTATCCAGCACTGGAGGAATTTTACTGGTTCACAACAACAATCCACACAAACCTGTTTATTAAAAGTCAAAGCGAAAGAAAAAGTGAAGCAAAAATTTAATAGAGAGAAAAGCAAAGTGAAATCACTCACACAGTGCAGAGGTGTCATCTGCACTGACACTTCAATATGTTTGGTGCGCTTAATTATTTTACATTTATTACTTTTGTGCCATAGATATATATATATTTTTTTTTTACTAAAATCACTTGTGTTTTGTCCAAAATATGTCAAAATAAATGTGATCCTTGTTTTTCACCTGTAAAGTTTGTTCATTATCACTTAATTTGCACAATTTAGAGGAAAAACATTTGAAGATTGAATATATAACCTCATGTCTTTCATGCCAGTTTTAGACCAACATCATCTTATGCTGAAATGTCTTTCTGGAGTTTATCAGACACTTCAGTAATTCCCAGCTGAAGTGAGAAAGGTTCAAAGTGGTGTTAAAGTGTCTGTGACATGATTTATGAACTTTGCAGAAAGTGGCACAACATAAATATCTTTTATCATTCAACTATGT
>JARVGS010000761.1:3668657-3680428 GCA_031762315.1 Hypsolebias antenori | reverse complement strand
CATGCAGCGTACCATTAATCCCACCCACTCTCATCTGATTGGGCAAAATAAAATGCTTATCGTAATCCTATAAAAAAAAAAAAAAAAAAACTGAACAAGATTGATACATAGCACAACTCAAAAGAGGAGGTTGTGAAATTTCCCACATGGCATGTACCCCTTAAACAAACTTTCATGTAACATTCAAGGACCGTAGTAAAAATGACAACTGCCTGTTTCAGTCTGCTTAAACTAGATTTTCTTGACAAAATATGAACTGCTTTTGAAATTATACACTTCTAAATGACAAAGGTTTTCCTTCATATATTCTCCACTTTTTTTAATCACTTGGACATTGTTTTTAAACTCAAATGATATTACTATGAATTTTGTTCAGCACTTTAGTTTGGTACTTTATAGCACAGTTCAAACTGGGCTACATAACTTTAATATGTAGAATTAAATAATTGATAAATGCTCACATTTGACATGAAGGAGCAGCTAAGAATTTCTGTCTGGATAATGATTGATTTTCTTTTTGTAGATGTTGATTGAGTGCTTAATTTCAGCTGTGGTCAGAAGCTATCAGTTATAACAGGTTGTAATTAAACATGTTTTCACAAGAACGTTGACACAACAGCCAATTGTAGCCTGAACTTTATTCAGTAAAAATGTTTCTAGAAATCTTTACTATTTTCAGTATTATCTTTGACAACTCAGATTGTGGAGATGTCATGCAAATTCATAGAAATAAGTCGTTATTTTGGGCATTAAAACAGACATTTTATTGTGTAACTGGCGTTTTTAGGTTATAACAGGGCACCATTCATCAGGTCTGTTTTCATTACTTCAGGATTAAAAGCAGAATTAATGCTCTGATGACCTCCACATGCTCGCAAAACAAAACTGAGATTCCCCAACAACCTTGGCTAATGAACAACACTTCATGCCACGACAACAGCTCACCGTCCAGCTTTAATCCTGACAAATTGCCACCGCTGCTCCGTCACTAAATCCCTTCTATCTGCCTTGCCTGCAAATTCCTTGGGAGTACAGACGCTCTGAGACTCACTTCGCAATCTATATACCCCCCAGCACGGCTCATTATCTTAAGTGAGTGTCGATAAAATGCAGGGAAGCAGTCTCTTTCTGTTCTGCATGTACAAACGAGCAGCAGCAGTCATGTCAGAGATGTTTTTGTGTAACTTAGCTCATTCCAGAGAACTGCTGGCTCTTGGATCTACTTGAGATTCTCATATTAAGGAGTTGCAGGGCTTTGATGCC
Source organism: Hypsolebias antenori (assembly GCA_031762315.1). Taxonomy (NCBI): domain Eukaryota; kingdom Metazoa; phylum Chordata; class Actinopteri; order Cyprinodontiformes; family Rivulidae; genus Hypsolebias; species Hypsolebias antenori. Next base: position 3,679,165 of record JARVGS010000761.1, on the reverse strand, counting down.
ATGCTACCTCTAAAGACTGCAGACCCACAAGTGGGGGTAAGGGATGCAGGGAAATCTACTGGTATTATTTTGGCAACAGTTGAGAACTTTATTGTGTGGATGACTAGAGAAATAAATTGTCCTTAAATTGAGAATAAGGTAGAGGTTTAGAATAAAGTGGATTTCCACAGAGAAATCTCCACAAAGAGCTACTTGAAGGTATTTTTATATCACATTGAACATGGTAGTTGTTTTTTCACCACTAAGTGTCTTCCCTTCTGCAGAAGGTTTGAGTGTGAAAGTAAGAATTTATGGTGAGAATAACTCACACCTGCTGCTCTGAAACGATGTGGAACACCTGGCTGTCGGATGTTGGATGTTGTTGGTTGGTGTGATGGGATCAATACTTTTTTTAGTTGAGGATCAAAGCAAAAATGCAAGTGTTGCATAAAAACTAAACTTCATAATTCAACACCTTTAGCAGTAACAAAACTCGCTGGTCACTCTCAGTCAGTCTCTCACATGGTTGTGGATGAATTTTATTCTGCTCTTTAGAATGTTGCTTCATCTCATTGAGGTTTTGCAGATATTTATTTGTGCACAGTTCCTTTAAGGTCCTACCTCAACATTTCTATCAGAATCAAATCTGGACTATTACTGGACCTTTGCAACAACATATTTAGCCATTTTGTTTGCACATTTCTTTGTTTGGTTTTAGGTTTTGATCAATACATAATAACCGTGGAATATATCATGTATTGTACTTTGCCCATATTCTTTATGTAAAACTCTAGGATTCAGGATGTTATTTCTTGTTACCATCACTGTGCACAGCTTCATCCTTGTCCCCAGGCAAGGCTTTGAAATAGCTTCAGGTTGATCGTAGTAAAGTAGTGAACAATTATGTACAGTATTTCTGCTCATCTTCATCTGCCTAAATGACTAAAATCTAGGAAAAATTTAATGCTTAATCATACTTGAAATGAGAAAGATAAGTCAGAAATAACTTTAAATCTTTAACCCTTTTGTTTTATTTGTTTGTGATAGGGTGCACCGATTGCAGTTTTTTGGCCAATCATCGATCACCGATTTCTACAAAGTCTGACGTGCCGATTCCGATTTTGGCCGATACCGATTTTGTTGTATAAGCAACACTGTTAGATGTTGTATGGTCACAATGTGCCTTCAAATTTCAATCTTATGTTGTTGAAAAACAGACCCTTGAACAATATTGTAGAAACAATACAAACTTGTTTTAACTGGTCACAAGGTAGTGCTCTGAAAATATAAATGAAGTTTAGACATTTGTTGTTAAAACAAACAAACAAAAAAAAATCTGTCAAATCGGTTTCTCATGCGAGCATTGGCCGATTTCCCAAAATTAATGAAATCAGGGCCAATAAATCAGCCGGCCGATTTACTGGTGCATCCCTAGTTCCTAACAGATCATATATGCAGACCAAAAAATAAATAAATAAAGGTTGAATGATCAAGGCTGACCATAGAGAAAACTAAAGAATTTGCATTTCCTGCGAGAATGCAGTGTGAGTATTTATTGCTGAAGAACTTGTTGAAAAACAGCTGAAATTAGCTAAAAACTGCTGAAATGGAGCTGAAATGGGAAAAAAAGCCTATAGTAGCAGAAGAAAGCAGAAGGAACACATATTTGCCCAATTAGGGTGAAAGAAGCAGGAATGAGAAATGTGGAAATTATATGAAAAAAGTTGTGAAATTAGAAAAACAAAACAGTTGAAGAGTAGCTATAAAAGCAGAAAGAAACGTAAATTACCAGAAGGACGTGGAGAGCACATTTTTGCTGAATGATGCTGCAAAAGTTGAAATGAGTGCAAAATATGTGGAATTAGCCGAAAAAGCTAAAGTTGGCATGAAACAGCTAAATAGTAGATGAAACAGCAGAAAAAGCTGAAACATGCATAAAGAAGCTGAACAGAGCACAATAAGCTGTAATTAGATGAAAGAAGTTTGAAGAACCACAAAAGTGTTGTAGTTAGCAGGAAGACTCTAAAAGGAGCACAAAACAGCTGAAAAAAAAAAAACCAGCTGAAGAAACAGCTGAAAGTAGCAAAAAAAATTACATAAGGAAGCTGAAAGAAGCTGAAGCAGAACAAAATGTGAAAGGAGCAGTAAAAGGTTGTAAACATTTCTAAAGATTTGAAGGAAGTAAAATAAGCTCAATTCATTTTCCATAAGAAAAAAATAGCAGAAAAGGCTAAATATTTCAAAAAGCTAAAGCTGCATCAATACCAAAAGTCATAGCAGGATTGTCCTGAAAGAGCTGAACGTTTTGATGATTTGTTGAAACAGCTCAAAAATTGTGGAACAAGAAAGATGCCTAAAAATGTATTGAACAAAAATAGATCACAATAGTGTGACTGCTTCATAAACATTCACACTATTATAGTTGTTTTGGTTGAACTGACTCTATAGAAAGATTTAGGATTACTGCTGCAAACATGTAAATGAGTCTGACGGCTTAGAAGATGAGAACTTGGTGCATTCTGATAGACTTGTCACAATCAGACCTGTCTTTTGACTCTGGAGCTACATGCAGCACAACAGCTGTATTGATACAACAGTTTATCAACCCAGTTTGGGTTTTCAGCAGCCAGAGGTGTCTGTAAAATATTTCTCTTCTTGGTGGGAGTCGGACTTGTCAGCTTTAGGGCTGTCAGCCTCACTAGGGGAGATAAACAGGGAACGAGCAATGGAATGAAAACAGCTGACGAAATGCTTTACGTCCATTTCTCAAACTCTAAACTGTCCCAGCCAGCAGGTGGACCAGACAGAAGACAGATGACTCAGAATGTGTTGGAAAAATGCTCTTTCTTAAGCCAAAAGATTCCTTAAATATATACTTAATACATGCACTTCTATATGTAAAAATAAAGCTTAGCTAGCATAACAAAAATGGTCAAGAAGAGTTGAGAATAGTTTGTTCTGGAACTTGAAAAAACAACTTGGAGTTATTTGTTTCATCTCTTTCCAGCAGAAGGATATCACTGTTGAAGTTGGCCAATAATACAGATATAAGGGATTTAGTACAGTACTTTGAAGACCTCCTTAATTACTTGGTTTCAAACTATGCTGAAAGTGTACTTTTGTTTAAAACGTGCACTTCCTGTAAACTCTTCTTCTGCAACCACCCTTGATGTGTAGTTGCGATGCATATTGTACAGATGTGATGGATTTAGTGGAAATGGCACCACACTGACAAAGCTTGCTTGTGCATGTTTGGACAGGTACATTTATAGCCTTATAAAAATTACTTAAAGAGGCAGTTACTGACAAAAGTCTCATAAAAGTACATAAACCATCAAACCATATCACTGCTTTCTATTACTCTTTCAAACCAACGCAGCAGCAGCTGTCAGAGACAGAAGAGGGCACATCTAGAAACCATAAAAAGTCAACAGTGGACAATTTATGAGAATGGACATACAATAGAACAAACAGAGCCACAGACTGAATGCAGCCTACGAGCTACAAACATGGCAGTAATGTAGAGTAATACAAGCTGCCTCTGTGTTTTTTGTCCCTAAACAACAAGACAGTCATATTTGTTCATAACTTTATTATTAGTAAGACTGAGAGGCACGAGCAAACAGCTGCTGGAATGCGCGTGACAAACTGAGAATGGTGGAAAAAAACAAACCAAAAAAAACCAACTACTCCCTGCGGCAAAAAAAGCATGTTCCTCGGGGTCACATGCTCCCCCCCCCGCTGGCATCACCCCAGGCCCCCCCCAGGCGGGGCGCTCCCCACTATTTGAGAAGGACTGATTTAAGGTAACATTAAAGCTCATTTTCAATACCAATCCCTTTTATTTGCATTTGACTTTTGATAACGTGCAGATAAATGCCAGTTAAACAGTGTAGCTTCCAAATTTACAGTAATCCCTGTTGGTGCTCTGTTTGTCAGGTGCAAATATCTAAATAAGTAGACCTCACATGAACCGTATTTTTCGCTGTATACATCATACCGCCGTAAAAGTCGAATCAGTCCAAATATGTCTAATAAAGTGGACAAAACATAAAAACATCACTTCGCTGTATACATGACATCTATTATGAGTCACCGCTGACAACCCGGAAACATACCATACCATACCATTTTATTTATAGAGTACTTAACACAGCAACAAGACCAACCAAAGTGCTGTACAAACAGAAAAACAGGCAACACACAAAGCAACATACAAAATGAAGTCAACATGGGCCGGTGTTGTGCCAAAAATAAATTGGCTGCCAAATGGCGGCCTTGCGAGCATGCACGGGAGGACTTTTACAAGAATTTAAAAAGATTAACACTTAAAAACAGTTATCTGTTTGCTTGACATTATAGCTAAGGTGTTTCAGTTGAACTTTTACTTCATAAAAGGACTTTAACGGTCAGATCATTTCAAAACTATTAGCTGCCTCAATGCTCCAGGAGCATGCAGAGGGAGGAAATCAGGAAGGAGGTATGCTGTGCATTTCTTCAAAATTTAACAAGATAAACACCTAAAACAATTTTTTGTTTGCTCGAAATTATAGCGAAGGTGTGTCAGTTTAACTTTTCCTGAATAAATGCACTTTGACAGTCAAACTAGCTGCATTTCAAAAGCCGATACTTAGAAGCAGGAGCACGCAGAGGCACAACTCGCTGTACATTTCCTCAAAATTTGACAGGATTACCACCTAAAAACAATTATTTGTTTGCTTGACTTTATAGTAAAGGTGTGTCTCAGTTGAACTTTTACTTACCGTATTAAATGCACTGTAATGGTCAAATCAGCTTCATTTTGCCAGGGCGGCACAGCAAAATGAATCTGATTTGACAGTTGCTCCAGTAGAGCTGGACGAAGGTGGCAGGCTATGGCAAGCTGATTGTGTCTTTAATAGCCATTTTTACCTATTACATGACACAACAGCATGCTACTCCTCGAGTGCCATCTAGCAGCTGAAAATGGCAGTGTTCAATATTTTCAATGTCAGAATGAACGAAAACAGTCATATCTCAGCCAAAAATTGGTTTATAAATATGGGGGGAGGAAAATCCATAAATATGTTGCTTCGGCGTATACGGTAAGTCACAAGGCATGCAAATTATGCAAAAAACTGCAACTTATAGGCCGAAAAATACTTCATTACATGAGGTTAAAACTTAATTTATGGCCCATTTTTTGATTAATTTTCATTATTAAACCAGCTATTGATGTCATTTGTTACTGCCAACAAGAATGCCATGTTTGAGTATATGTTTAGTAAAGAAACTTACTTTGTTGATCAGATAGATGAAAAGCCAGACTGATTTAATTTCTGCTGTAACTAAAAGTTAATCTCAGGAAGTAATCAGCAAACAGAGAAAGACAATGTTTGAACAATCTGCATTTTTCCATTGAGGAGCACAGTCCTGGCAGCTACAAAATGTGCAGAAATGACCTCCAACTTGTGATTTTATTTTACAATGGAGCCTCATCAGTTGGACCAATCAGCTTGTTTCCAGCTGTTGGAGACCACTACTTTATACGATGCAAATATTGGTTCAAGGGCAGTCTTGTTTTAATCAATGAGCTTGGCACGTCGCTCACTGTGAGAGTGATGCACTCCAGCTTTGGTGTGAAGCTGATTGATTTAAAAAGGGACTTGGAAAAGTAGCACTGTTACAAAGAGATGCAAAGAGAGGGAAGACATCTGTAACAATATACAATAATGTCACCAAAGACATAAAAGATAACAGGAAAAGATCAAGACAGTAATGACAATGTAAGGTCTAAAAGAGATGAAGGACTTTGCAGAGATGCTCAGTAACCACAGAAACAATCAGAGTTACCATGAAGACGAGTGCAAAAATAAATAAATAAATAAAAGCTGCAAAATAACACCCAAATTTGTACAAATTACCTACAGAGGATGCATAGGATCAAAGAAGAAAATATCTACAGATATACAAAGATAATAAAGAGAATACCGGTAAGTGTGGTGACTTTCATGCATTAGATGTGCAGGAATCACAGTCTTTGTGATGTTAGTGCCCAATTTGATCTTCATCCATCCGTCCATTATCTTTTAACCGCTTCTTCCATTTTTGTGTAACTGGGGTCGCCGGTGACCATGTCCAGCAATCACTGTGCGAGGGGCGGGGTACACCCTGGACAGGTCGCAAGTCAATCACAGGGACACAGAGACAAACAAGACAAACAACCATTCACTCTCTCACTCACACCTAGGGACAAAATAGTTACCAATCAGCCTAACATGCATGTTTTTGGTCTGCGGGAGGAAACCGGAGAACATCCAAACTCCACCCAGACAGGCCCCTGGACCGGGATTTGAACCAGGGACCTGCTCGCTGAGAGGCAGCAGCTCTACTGGTTGCACCACTATGCTGCCCCTAAATTGATATTTAATAAAGTAACTAAATGTAGTCTCTTATGCTTTAGTTTCAAACTTTGAAGGACTTTTGGGGAAACAAATGCAGTGTGATAGCTTGGCTTTAACAGACTGACAGCTCTGTTCAGAGATGAAATAAGCAAATAGTAACATTCACTTTAAGACCATTTTGAAACAGACATCAAATAAACTCCAGAAGAGCCTCCATGCTGATCAGCAGTGGTGATTTTAACGTCTTTTTGATGGTGTTCAAGCACCCCTAACTTTTAATTCAGCACCTCTGAAAAACAAAGATACCATCATTAGGTTTTTGTAAGGAAACTCTGTTCTCAAATCACCAAAACAGAATAAATTTGAAATAAACATGTAATAAATGATGACATTCTTAAATGGGCCAATCAGATGCATGATCTTTTTTGCACAAGTCGGATCCTCAATGCCACTTGTCAATCAATCCAGTTCGCTTGTCAGCAACTGACCAATCAGCAATCACAGTTTGTCCGAAAGGTAAACGCCCCCTGCCAGCAGGAGCTCCGCCCCCTTTTCCTCCAACATCGTGTCAGGGTTTTGCATTGCAAATGTTTTGCAATCATAGGTTAATGGTTAAATTAAAGGTTAATGCTTGTTTTGTGTGTTTTGTAACTAAATACATGTTGTAACTTGTGGCTGCATAAATTTAGTCTTTGTTTGCTTTGATCCTTTAAAAGTCCTATTTGTGACCGAGCTCCTTTTTTTTCAGCCATACCACCTGAACACGTTTGATCTGATCTTGGAAGCTAAGCAGGCCTGGTTAGAACTTGGATGGGAGACCACCTGGGAACACCAGGTGCCATAAACTTTTGCACTTCTCACAAACCTCACCATGGGGGTGCATTGGTCAAGCCAAGAGCCATTGTCAGTTCTGGGGGCTAAGCACCCCAAAAGGTCCGATCCTAGATTAGCTCCTGCCTTTTTTCTTCTTCTTCTTCTTTGGGCTGCTCCCTTTGTCAGCAGTCACCACAGCAAACTGAGTTGCACGAAAATTTGGCAATTAATTTTACGCCGGACGTTCTTCCTGACACAACCACAGACCATCGAGCGACACAGCCCTCTGTGTGGAGCAGAGAGGCGCTAAAAGGCACCCAGGGGAGCAGATGGGGGTGGTGGGGACCAGGGCCTTGGCCCAGAGTGGGACAAATGATGGTAGAGACAGGTGTGTGTGCTTCACCTTTCCCACCGACATTTTTATGTTGTCAGTACCGGGAGTTGAACCAGCGATCTTCCGATTACAAGCCCATCTTCTCTAACTTCTGCGCCACTACTCCCCAGATCAGGTCCTGCTGATTAGCATTAATGTTTTAATTCATTTGGGGATTTTTAAGAGTTGTGCTTTGCAATCAGATTTTTGTTGTTTCACTGTACTTCACATTTAAAAGTTTTTAAAATAAATCATATTTTTTGCCTTAAAATAGTCAAGTCAAGTCAAATTTATTATAAAGCACATTTAAAAACAGCAGCTGTTACCAAAATGCTTAACAATAAAAATCAATGGCAGTACAGTAATTTAAAGAAAAAAAAATTTTAATTAAAAGCATCAAAAGAAAAACAAAAAAACACAAAAACAATAAAAATACTAAATCATATTGCACAGTGTTAAAGTTAGTGAAACCAGATGTGTTTTTAGGAGAGATTTAAAACAGGAAGTGAAGCGGCTTGTCAGATGTCGGGGCAGATTGTTCCAAAGTTTAGGGCCAATGACTGAAAAAGCCCTATCACCTCTGAGCTTCATTCTGGTTTTTGGCACAACCAAAAGCAGCTGGTCTGATGGTCTCAGCACCCCAGAAGGAACATATGGTTAAAGTAGGTCAGAGAGATATGAGGGTGCAAGGCCATTAATGCATTCAAAGGTCAACAGGATACTTTTAAATTAATTCTGATACGTACTGGGAGCAAGTGATGGGAGAATTCACAGTTCACAGTCTGAGTTGTAGATGTTAGCATCAATAAGAAACAACATTGCAAGAAAAAATAAAAAGAAACTTCCACTTTGAATCACACTGAATTGGAACATGTCTTAGTACTTTGTGTCTAATTGTGAAAATCCTTTAAAAGAAAAAAAAATTGTCCCAGTTTAGCCACAAAAAGTTTTAATTATGTCTCTGATTGCAATTTATTTTCTTTTTTGTCTCTTAATTCTTAATTAAAGTCACAGTTTGGTTGCATAGGTTTGAAGACCTTCCCAAAGTTGTCACATTTCTGTCACATTCTGAAAACTGAAGCTGAGAATTTTACAAAATAAACAAGAGTACATTGACACCATTTTTTCTTACTTGGAGCTTTAAACATCTCATTCTCCTTTACTAATCTACTACTGTGTCAGCTGTGCTTGTTTTTCTGCCTTCTGATTGAAAAGTAAGCAGTTGTTTCACTGACAGACGGAGGACTCGTCACGCGTTTAGTTGTTGATCTTTCAGCTGTCGCTGATTGAAGCTGCTGCTCTTGTACATTTCTCAGATTCTGTTGAAAATGTTAGTAGTTGGACTCAGTTCTGATGTATTGCCAAGCAACAGCACACACTCCATCAGCCTACATCCCTGGTGTGGTACTCGAAGCTCCTTGAGTCCTCTCATGTCATTTAATTGGCATTTTAAACCTTGATTGCATTAAATGGGAAGTAGCTGTTATGCATTAGGTTTGGTGCGGATTCAACATGATCACAGTTAATGGGAAGAATGTCACTGGAAATTATCCACTGTTATTTAAACATGACTTCTACCAGGGAGAAAATAAATGTGTCAAGGTCAGACTCATAGTTGAATTATACAGAAGCTGTCAAGTGCTTCTTGCTCAGGGTATGGCTGGGAATATAATACTGCATAAAATAAGATAGTGGATAGTTATAGTGAAAATATTGTTGAGTTCAATCACAGGTAGCACTTTTAAACAAGTGTTTTTGGTTTCCCTGTAGAGGTTTAATAAGACTTTAGCTCACTATTTGGTGGTGCAGGATACATTTGGCATTTACTGTGCAGTGCATGGTGAGGTCCAACACTGACACTAGGTCTGACTCAGCATCTTATTTTTACTACTTTCCATGTGCTGAATAGATTAGATTAAAGCCTTTCATGCTGAAGTTTGGATTTTTTTTACTTGATTGATTTGTGCACAAAGTTATTCTTATTCTCGTCTCTTGCTTTGGCTTTTATTCTATTCAACCAACCCCAAACAATCTGACATAAATTACAACTAAAACATTTACAGTACCATGTTTTTTCAAGCCTAATGAAGGAAATGTCTTCACAGAGCAGAACATAGCATATAAATGTATTTTAGTAAAAAAAAAACTCACTGGGCTGCAACTGTTAGTTACAAGTTGCAAACATTTCTGAAGGAGTTTCCAAAATGTTCACGAGAGTTCTCAGTTATTTTGCATGAGTCACCTCGCTTTTGTTTTCAAGGAATTTTGCCAATATTTTCCACAAATATTCACAGACTTTCTGGTATCTGAATTATCTCAAGCCTTTCTCATTTTACATACGACGAGTCAGAAAGTATGGAGGGTTTGGCACCTCGGAAAACAAACTGTAACTGATTGGAGACAAAAAAATAATAAACTGTGATCCAATTAAAGCATGGTTGAAAGATAACTAAGACACATTGGGATTTAACTGATATAAGTAAATTTGAATGTCATTAGCAGAAATGTTCTGTTATATACTTTCTGTTTTGTTGTTATGTAGTCAAATGAGTCTTAAAGAATTGCTCAATTTCAAAGACAAATGATAACTTTTTCTTGCAACCTTACAATGTAACGTGGTCAACTAATATAATATTCTTAATCTTGTTTATGGATTTCGTGACAAACAATAGACTATTTAACATATTTAGCCTTTAGAAGTCTGTTCTGTGTTGCCAGATGTACAATAATTATTGTGTTTGCACAATAGTTTTGCCCTCTGTTCGCTCAATAAATTCAAAAATCCCATAATGTAATGACAGTTTCAATACGTTGCTAAATAATTAGCTCACTGCACAACTTGGATATGAGAGACGATTGCAGGAACACACAGTGTTAGCATTTTATTCATTCATTCAACCTTTATTTATACAGGCTAGCCTCGTTGAGCCATGGGGACTCATTTACAAGAGGGACCTGTT
>JARVGS010000761.1:3201557-3211822 GCA_031762315.1 Hypsolebias antenori | reverse complement strand
TTTTCCAAATTATTGGACATAATTGGACAATGCGACTTATAGAGCGGAGCGACTTATAATCCGGAAAATACGGTAAACATTGCGAGAGGCACACACAGGAAGCATCTGTTTCCTGTGTCAGTTGTAATTCACCCAGACACACAGAGAGTGTGTACCTGCTTCCTTACATTGGGCCCACTCGCTCACATAACACGGTCTCTGGGCAGAAGATAGACACTGGTTCCTCTTTTCTGGGCAGCAACTGATTTCACAAACATTTATCGTTACTTGACACCAGGAACCAGCCGATTCCAAAAACACGAAGCCTTTTATCATAAATCCAATTGTATACGTCTTTGGCCTCCTCCTGAGATTCTCAGCAGAACATCTGGGCTCTCCAGGACCCTGTCACTTTGTTGAAAAGATTTTGTCAATTGCGTTGAAAGTCCAGTTGATCAGATCCATAACAGTAGTTTTCATTTTGGAAGATATGTAAAACAGGAGCTCCGATACACAGACAGAAAGCAAAAAAAGGCAGGAGAACAGGAGAGGAAAGAGAAAATGTCTGCCTCGTACGAGGGTGAGTGAGGAAAAAATAATGAAAACAAATATGAAAGTTGTCAAAATATCTGTTGAAACAGGCCCAAATAATCTGACAGTCATGCAAAGACTTGACCTCTGAAGCAGAATTAATTTCTCACAGAGCTGTTTGCCTTCATTAGTAGCTGAATGAGTTTAGTATCAGAACTAACAGTCAACTGAGATGTTCTTTGGGAAAGTTTTGTAGCATTACTATCTTTCTGTGGAAGAGCAAGATGTATTAAACCCCTAATATTATATTTTTCTATCTTGCACCTTCATTTCTTGGTTTTAATGTCTTCATCTTAAGTTTATGGAAGTAGCTCTGATGTGTTTATTTCTGCATCCCATTCAGATAAACCACTTACATACCCTCACTTTAATGATGAACATTTCTTCATTCTTCACCTCCCACACAAGAGCATTATTTATCAATCCAGATGAAAAATATATGTAGCTGTCGGTACTTTTAAAAGCTCTTATCAAGGCAGCAGTGTTAGCTGAGGGATTCTTTAAAACACACGTAGATGTTGCTGAACTGGAGTTCTGAGAGAGATGTGACCACTGGAAGAGAGGTAAAAAATAAATAACACCGCCGTGGCAGAATCACAAGTTGGCAATGTTGGTATTTTTCATATATCTTCATTTCTCTTCCATGACTAGATCATTTTATTTTGCTTTACAGGAATGCTAACATTATTGAGAAATTCCTACGTTTGCCTAAAGTGGGTGAGGTTGATTGTGTGGATAATAGGGGAAATATATTTTTAGATTAATGTGGTGATTGCATTGTTTGGTTTGTTGTTGATATTTCTTCTTGTTCTTATTTTCTGTGATCTTATGTTTTAAATGTTTTTTTTCTTAATTCTTTAGTATTATCATCAGTGTTTTGTATTTTTTTATTAGTTTTACTCCCATTGATTTTGTTGTTAAGCACTTTGATAACTGTTGTCACAGTTTACACTCTTTTCCTTTTACTCATCACTGTTCACTGTTTGACTTTTCTTCCCTGCTCTCTTGGGGGTTTCCTCTGCTGCTTCTGCCAGCCTCTTTACATGCCACACCTCGCTCCCTGATTACTGATGGTTTCCACCTGTTTCTGGGTGTATATATACTTCCTGCTTTCTCCACTACATTGCCAGATCAATTGATTGCTTCCAGCCACAGTTATCCAGTGTACTCTCCTTGTTCACAGCTCTTTAATCTTGATCCACGCCTGTTTCCCTCGACCATGCTTTTTGCCTGTCCCTTTTGTGCCTCAGCCTTTGACGACCTACGCCTGTTTTTGGATTTCGCCTTTGCCTCTCCCTATCGGTACTCTCTCCTCTTCGGATCCCGTGTATGAACCCTGCTCATCCTCGACTACGCCTCTGGACTTACCTTGGTCTCTGCAGCTCTGTATCTCTGCTAGAGTACCCCGTTATAACAAGAAAGTTTAGTGTTTCACCCGATCGTCTGTACTCAGATAACTACTTGTTGTTCTACCAAACACTAACCTTTCCCCTCTGTATCATTTTAGATACAGTTCCTGGACCTGAGACACCAGAAGTTGTTTATTCAATAAACATTTTAAAAACCCTTCTGAGTTTGTGTGTGGGATCCTCTGCCATCAGATCTCTGACAACTGTTTCTGTTTTTAAATGTGCTCTATAAATAAAGTTGACTTGTCACTAGAGGGTGTTACTGTGACAGTACAGTAAGACAAAGCAGATACAAAATAAAAGCTTTTTTAATGGTGTCTAGCATAACGGCATCCATCATCTCTTACCTGCTTCTTCCATTTTGGGTCACGGGGCTCGCCGGTGCCCATGTCCAGCAATCACAGTGCGAGTGGCGGGTTACACCCTGGGCTGGTCGCAAGTCCATCCCAGGGCCACATAGACAAATGAGACAATCTCTCACTCGCATCTAGGGACAATTTAGTTACCACAATCAGCTTAACAGCATCCGGAGGAAACTCACGCATGCATGTAGAGAACATACAAACTCCACCCAGAAAGGCCCCTGGACCGGGATTTGAACTGGCAACCTTCTCGCTGAGAGGCAGCAGCTCTACTAGTTGTGCCACCGTGCTGCCCAGCATAATGGCAGTTTATGGAAATTCTGGGGGTTTTCCACTCATCTCCGCTCCCAGCTCCTGAGGCAGAGAGAAGCCCATCTGCCTCAGCTGTTTCTAGTAGACTGAAGAACCTTCAGTAGTCTTCTGAAGGCTGTTCGACTCCCAACAGACTGCTGGAACATTCTCCCCACACTTTGTCTGGCTAGAATTGGTTTGAGCTGAACTCTAGTGAACTAAGCTTGTGCTCTTTGGTTTCCTGGACCCTTCTCTCATCTACTCTCCTGTGTGGCTCCTCATGTCCTCATTGGTCTTCTTGCTTGGAACAAACCATAGAACCTCAAACACCTCGTCATTCAGCCTTTTGGTCTGCCCTGCCACTCTCCACCGTTCTCTCATACCTACCTGGTCTCCTTGGTCTGCTCTGCCATCCTGGTCCCTCCTCTCCTGCAACAGGTAACTCTCACCAGAATCCATACTGGACCACCACTCAATAAACCTTTTATTATACTGTAGTGTTTCCTGGTCTTAGTTTGTACACTAGGCAATATTTTGTACCACTAATCCTGATAGAAATAGTTATTGTAATAAAGTTCACAAGTTAACTTGATGTTGCCTGTTTTTATTACTTTGTACACTACAACATATCCCACTACACTAGTATCAGTATGGTCAACCACTAACATTAGTAGCATAAGTTGTTGTAGATTCTCAGTCATCTAGGGCATATGTGTCAAGCACAAGGCCCAGGGGCAAAATGTGTCCCTCATTGACATCTTATCTGGCCCCCTAGCTGATATGTGAAACGTAAACTGTTTCTTTGTTGTCGGTAATCTTTGATAATTTTGACGGCACAGCAAAGAGCATAAAATGACACCAACCAAACTCTTGTTGAGAAATCTTTAACCAAGAAAAGATGTTGGGCATATGATTTGAGTAAATGTGATTATTGAAATTGGCCCTAAGTTGGATTTTTTTTTTAGGCCCCTTTTGTGAGCAAGTTTGACACCCCTGATCTGCATAGCTAATCCAAAAAGTAACAGAAACATAGTTGGACTCTTCTTTTGTAGTCAAAGGTACAAAATTAAAAAGTGCAAAATTCTGAGTAACTGCATGACACTGATATTGATAATCAATGTTTGGATCAATACACATATTCCTGAATTCATAAAAGTCTGATAAAATATGACATGACCATCCAGACACTGTTTTGGAAAACATGATACAAGTAAATCACCCCTGATTTTGTACCAAATGTTGAAGTTACCTTGGTGAGCTTTAAACAAAAGTAGTAGTAATAATAATAAATCTGATTTATCAGTCAGACTGACCAAAAAATAAAAAAATAAAAACTGCCAGTAGTGTGAATATAGCCTATGTGAACTCAGATTTCTTGTTTTTCTTTCAACTCTATAAATAAAACTTTTAACTGCATCTTCAAATGTTTGAAACTCATTTTTCCTACATGGAAAATTAAAATTGCTTAAAATTAGTGACAAAAACTTGTATGCGAGTTAAAAAAAATGCCAAAAGAAAGAAGATAAAACTCCTAAAAAAAACTGATGCATTTGGATTGTGAAGGTGACTCCATTATATTTAATTCAGTTTATTTTATAGTGCCAAATCACAACAGAAGTTGTCTCAGGCCACTGTTCAAAAACATTTGCACATGCAAAAGGAGATACCCTCTTGACAGGTTGCAAGTCCATCACAAGAAATAAAAAAAAAATGTAAATAAAGTTTAGGATATGGATGGATAGATTTGGATAAGTATAAACAGTTGAAAATGCTGTAGTGTGTGTTTCACAATTGAGGAAAAACCCAGAGCAGAGGAACTGAGGCAAAACAGACTGAAACAACTGAATAAGGCAAATGAATTTATTTACAGTAGAATATAGAATATATTTACAGGAGAGCCTGGGAAACCTGGAGAAGGAGGAAGTGGGAAAGTATGGCTTCTGGAAGGGAATGTTTGGGTTATGAACATTATGTCTTCTGTCTTACTGGTGTCTGGGAGATTGCATGGCATTGGGAGGAGAGCAGAGGATTCCAGGTAAGTAGATTTCAAAGGCTGAGGAGTTTGTAGAAGTACTGTAGTAGATTTGTAGATAGGCAAGTGGTGAAATGGCGAAGGAATCGCTGGACAATGGAAGGCCAAGGTAAGAGAGCACAGAGATTCAAGGTAAGGGCTTGTCTTGGAGGCATGAGGGAGAAAACGTGTAATACAGGATTTGGGCACAGGAGGCAGGTTCTAGGAAAAATGGAGGAAAGAACAAGGAAGGTTAAAAAAAAAAATCTTCAGTTATATACAGTATATGTATCGAATGCTCCAACAGGGAAAGTGACACTTCCACAGCCTCTTAAACCACTGGGGCTTGTCAGAAGAAATGACCCACAACTGCTACTCTTTGGCGCCACCCAGGACTCAGGAACCTGCAGAGGAAAAATGCTGGAATCCTACAGTCATCAATATATTTTTTGGCTCACTGATATGTGAACATGAGCATAAAAAACATTGCCTAACCTTGTACATAACTTAGGTGAACACTCTGAGAACATGGTCTTTTTTTCCAGTAAGGCCACCAGTCTGTATTCTAGTGAGGCTCTGGAACACAGTAATGTGCATCAGTGAAATCTGGACCAAGAGGCATGAATATAAAGAAAAGTTTAGACCTCTCAGACTATTTATAGCTTTGTCTGCTTCCTAATGTTCCTCAGCACTTATCTGGATATGTTTTAAAAGGACAATTCTTTTCTCTGTCTCTGAATTTAGCTTTATCAGTGCAGGCTGCAGGAATAAATTCCCAACATAAATCAAGAAGATCACGGAGGTTCTTACTCCTTTCAGAAACCTGCTTATGCCTCCTTAAAGTTAGTCGTGTGTAGGATAAAGAAGCTTCTGAGGAAACAGAGTTCAAGCTGTTTCATTCACTGCAGCACTAACAAAAAGGTTGCACCTGTTGTGTGGATTTGAAATGCTAAATTTGCAGCTTGTTAAGCATTCTGCAAAGTTATACAAATGGGAGAAAATGAAAAACAATGTTTAAGTAGTCGATTTTTCCATTAGGCGTTTAGATACAGCATAAATGCAAGATAAAGTGCTCCAAGTTAAAAGCAGCTGCAAAATACTTATGGTTTAATTTGTGTTATATTTAGTAACATACAGACTGAACAAGCAACATCCCTGTAGTGGACAAGTCACATTGACATACTGTTCAAACCAAAATATTAAAAAAAAATTGTATTCAGCGTGCAATGCCAACGTCCCAAATAAAAGCAGAGATGCCAAGTAGAAGAATGTGAAGGATTGTGTGTGATGTGAAACACAAGACCTTGAAAATAATTGACAAAGAGCTGTAAACTCCAGTTTGATACGAGTGACTCGAATTTCACTATTTGCAAAAAGTCAGATGTTTCTGATGAGAAAAGACAACAAAAGGAAGTTTCAGAGGAAATGATTGAGTTGCACAGTTCCTAGAAAAAGTGTGCATCCCTTTAGATGTTCTATGCTTTTATTGCTGTCGTAAATCAATCACGGTTACCGGTAATATAAATTGGCCCTCTTAGCGACAACAAAAAAGATTAAAAAACAATTTTCAATGTCAAAGTTAAATTAAAATTTCCAGAGTACGAAAAAAAAAAAAAAAAAGTAACTGAATAAATGAGACATGGAGATAAAATGGTTTACAAGGCCTTACGCATCCCCAGGAGTTCTGCTCAGTCCATAATCAAGAAATAGAAGGAATATGAGATCTTCCTAAAGCAGGTCGTCTTCACAAACTGATGATAGTAGCCTGAAACAAAAAGTCTTACGCCCATCAAGTCACTTACACTAACATAAGTTCCCTTTAAATGGAAATATCTTTTGTGTATTACATAATAATGTGTTTAAAAAGATTATCAATACATATAGTAGGGTGTAATATAGGGGGTGTTGATGCAGAGGCTAGAGAAGCTGGGCCTGTGATCAGAAGGTTGCTGGTTCAACTCCACATACAGACATCAAAATGTGGGTGGGAAAGGTAAAGCACCTACACCTGCCTCCACCATCACTTGCCCCACTCTGGTGTCCTTGAGCAAGGCCCTTAACCGCCATCTTCTCCACTGGGCGCCCTACATGGAAGCTCTCCGCTCCACACACAGGGCTGTGGTAGCTCGGTGGTCTGTGGTTGTGTCGGGAAGGGAATCTGGCGTAAAAACAATTGCCAAGTCTTTGTGAGAGTTAATTTGCTGTGGTGACCCCTGAAGAAGGGAGCAGGTGAAAATAAAAGAAAAGTTTTGTTTCTAAAAGACATTCCACATTTTGTTTTATTTATATATGCTTCAGAAAAATCTGACGCTCTATTTTTAATGTTTTAGCAAAGTACAGATTCAATTCATTATTTCTTTTTTCAACAAAAGAAGGTTCAGTGATAAAATTAAAAAAAGAAACAGACAAGGGGACAAACTATTATTTAAAATACTGTTATCAGTTCTACACTCATTTGGTAAGATTTGCAAGTATAAGGTTGGACTTATTTTTGGAAATCAAACCTGCCTTATTTTATTTGATTTTATTTTTCATTGTGGCAAACACTTGACAGATGTTGGAAATGCTCCTCTGATATTCCTCTCTATATAGCATCATGCTGTTGCTGTAAATTTGGCAGGCGTGTTCATAATGTGAATCTCCCGTTCCACCACATCTCAGAGATGCTGGATTGGACTGACATCTGGTGACTGTGGAGGCCACTGGAGTCCAGTGAATTGTGACTCAAGAGACAAGGCAATATTTTTCCAATCTCTTATTGTCCATTGTTGGTAAGCCTGCGAGCATTGAAGCATTAGTTTCCTGCTAGCTGACAGGAGTGGCACCTGGTGTGGTCTGCTTTAGTCCATTTCCTTCAAGGCTGAACGTATTGTGTTTTCAGAGACAGTATACTGCAGTCCACTGATTGTTACACATGGTTATTTGAGCTACTTTTGCCATTTGTAAAAAAAAAAAAAAAAAATGTAAAAACAGTCCCATTCTCCTCTGACCTGACATTAACAAGGCTTTTTTTTTGTCCTCACAAATGCTGCTCTCCGTTTCCTCCCACAGACCAAAAAACATGCATGTTAGGCTGATTCGTAACTCTAAATTGTCCCTAGGTGTGAGTGAGAGAGTGGTTTGTCTGTCTTGTTTTTCTCTGTGTCCCTGTGATGGACTGGAGACCTGTCCAGGGTGTCCCCAGCCACTCGCAAAGTGACTGCTGGATATGGGCATGAGTGAAAAGTAAGAAGCAGTCAAAGATAATAGATTGATTTGTTTTTCTCCTTTTTGGCCCATTCTTTGCAAATTATAAGATGGCTGTGATTCTAAATCAGTACTTTCTAAATACTTGGAACAGTATACAGCCCATCTAGCACCAACAATCATGCCACATTCAAAGTCGTTTAAATCTTCTTTCTCCCACATTTTGCGGCTCAGTTTGAACTTCAGCAAGTCATCTTCTCCACGATATGCTTAAAGGTGTGGAATTGCTGCATAAATCATTAATTATTTGTGTTAACAAGCAATTGAACAGGTGGGGCTAATGAAGTGGTCGGCAATTCTCAGAAACATTTCAAGTTGGCTCGTTTTATTTGTCATGCTAAGCAAAGAAGGTTCCTGGAACTTTTTCTTCTTAGAAAGTGGAGCATGGAACCACTGTGTTTTGTAGAGGGATATTTGAGGCTTAAAATGGGTGGTTTGTCCTGTTTACCGTTTAAAAGACACAGCAATTTTTGATTGGCCCAGATGAAAACCATTTTGAAATGATTGCCAATGATCAGGATGAGGTTGCGACAGTAGCTTTACTGGATCTTAGCCAGTGTCTGACTGGCACTTTGGAAATGAAAAGCCTCACACACTCAGCTACAACAACTGGAACAAATGAATATTACCGGTAATAAAGCTTCATGTAATGCACGTAATGAAGTTAGTGACTGAATTCACAATGGATGTTGGACTACTCTGACTCCCATGGCTCAAACTGGTGTTAAATGAGAGCGAGTGGAGGGTAGATGTTATTTATCATAGGATTTAATGAATCTGTCCCAGCTGATTTGTGAAACGCCTCATGAGATTTGTGGGCATGAAGTGTGACTCAGGCTGCAAGCTGGTGGTTAATTCTACCGTGTTCTGCCTTTGTTCTGCCTGGATGTGCAGGCTGACATCAATATCACATGTCAAGTGTAATACTAAATGATGGAACACGTCTTATAGATCTTCTATACAAGAAACTAATTTCTGTCTTCACTTAAGCTCAAGTGCAAGTACAGTTTGTTACTGTCACTTCCATTACAGCTCCAGTCTGTCAAGACGTCTTTTAAATCAAGCCAAACTCCAGTAATGAGCTCAGGCTCAAGTTTTTCTTGTCGGTGTGTCAAAGTGCGATCACATGAGGATTAACTTTTATTTTTGTATTTCCATATTAGATTGGACTTAAGGAAGAAAATACAAAAGAATACTTTAAATAAAGGTGTTTCACTAATATAGTATATTTTCTTTCAACATAATGAATAGCATCAGCTGTTCTAAGCAAAAATTATGTAAAACTACTGAATTAAAAATCCAATAGGTCTCAAGGCCTAGTTGTTAAAAAAAAAAAAAAGTTAAAAATGTAATTGAAAATTACAGGTTTGTTTAAACATGGACATTGACATCAACAAGACCAAAGAAAGTTAAATAATTTCTTATTTTAATATACAACCTAGTTAGTGTTCAACAAACCACCTTCATGTGATTGTTGCTCAGCAGATAAACTGATAGAAGTGAATTTTCTGCTAATTACACAACACTGACAACATTCAGGAGGGCTAAAATTATCTTTATCATTTATGTTTTTAATGTGTCATTTATTTTAGAATTTGTTTCATTGGGTTAGCAATGCTTTGTAAAGTTTTATGGCATTTTTAACTTGTTTTTTATGAAAGAGCCAGATGTCAAGGATACATCTCCATCTCATGAAATGTTATGGACAATAAAGTTATATTGATTGATTGATTTTATACTTTTATTCACTTAAAAACAAAACACTTGTTCTGTCATCAAATTTTAGGAGTCAGTGCTATATATACGTTGCTACACATCAGGAGGAAAAGTGGTTACCAGTAAAACAGAAAACTGGTGGTTCAGTCCCAGCTTCACCCGTCATGTGCCCAAGTGTCCGTGGGCAAGACACCTTACCCCAGGATGTCCCCCATCTGTGAATCAGTGTGTAACCATGAATGGGTAAATACACAACTTACAGTGAAATAGCTTTGAGTGTTCAAACAGGCTCTCTATATAAATGCAGTCCATTTAGCTTTTATCTAATTGGAAAAATAAATAATTAAAAATGGTGTTTTTGTTTGCTTTTCCATAAAGAGATGAGCAATTAAAGGAGAGACTTGTGGCTTCAGTCTAGCTACAGAGGTGGAGTAAAAAAATGTAAAAATGCTGGCCATTTTATTCTGTTAGTACATGTATAAAGGTCGTCACGTCATCAAGCTAAAAAGTTTCTTAAATTAATGCATACGCACCACCTTGCATGAAAACTGTTCAAACATATTTGATTTTCTACATCGTCTTATAATCTGTCTGTTTTAGCAACTTTTGACATCTTTGCTTTAACTTGTAAAAAAAAAAAATCTGTACTTCTCTCTGATG
>JARVGS010000761.1:3143660-3153953 GCA_031762315.1 Hypsolebias antenori | reverse complement strand
GCGGTCCAGCGGTCCAGAGTTAGCATATTTAGCATATTAGCCCCTCCTGACCTCCTCTGCTCCGGTCTGCCTGAGGTTTCCTGTAAGTTTCCAGGGCGTCAAGATCCCCCTTCCCTCCCTCCCTCCCTCTTGTAAGTTTCCACTGAGCGTGCGTCAACCCTCTCCCTCCCTCCTGTAAGTTTTGTTTCTCCTGTAAGTTTCGTTTCGGTACCGGAGTGCTTTTCAATGGGAGCGCGTTCGTAAAGTCGAAACGTTGTAAGTCGAGACTGTCGTAAGTCGGGGACTACCTGTACAACAATAATATACAGCCACTTCAAAAAGAACTATCTTACATCTAGATCACATATATCAACCTCAAGGCCCTGGGGGGCAAATGTGGCTTTGTGTTCCTTGACATCTTATCTGGCCCCCAAGATGATATGTTCAATGTAAAATACTTGTTTCTCTTGATTTTTTTTTCATTAATCTTTGATTATGATGTCCAACGTGCAACAGAGATCAAATGAGACCAATCAAACTTTTTTATTTGAGGAACCTGCAGCCAAGAAAATATGTTGGGTATCTACTGTAACTTGAGTTAATGTAGATTCTGAAACTGGCCCTTAGTTTGAAAAAGGTTTTAATTTTGGCCTCCTTTTATAAGTGAGTTTGACACCCCCGATCTAGATGCCGCCACTCATCATAATGTAAGTCCGTATCTCACTTAATTTTAAAGTTATCTTGCTCACAGCATGAACTAACAGACGAACAAAGGATATGTCCACGTCCTCATTTACCCTCTGTGACAAGAACAAGAATTAGATGAAGGTTTTAGGTGTAACTGTTACAGGCAGTAAGATCCAAATGCACTGTCTTTAGAACTGAATAAGCCTTTAGAAGAACAGGAAGTTTGCGCTCTGTTCAAGCAACTAATGTTACAACCTGAGTGGCCATGACTCTTTGTGAAATTTAAGCAAATTTTTTTATGTTCTAGTATTGCCCCATATGTCCAATTCAGTATAGTCATTGCTCAGGACATAACTACAGTACGTTAATGTCCTTTAGTTTGTCCACTTTGGGTTAGTGAAGTATGAAAACCTTATCCCAGCAATGAGCCTGATTATTTCTACAGATGCAACTTTCCAGAAGAGTTTTCATACAATACAAATATGCTTCTAGACTTCAGAAGTACTGTTATTTAACACATTTGTGGGTGATTTTTGACAAATTTCCAAGTTTTGAAAAAAAAACAACAACTTACATTTACAGGTTTATAAGGAGAAGCTATCTGACTAATGAAGCAAGTGTTAAATATTTCAGCTTGATACCTGCATTATAAAAAGCTATGTGCATAATTTTTACAAAGCCATTTTGACTGTGGTTTTGTCTCAACCTGCAGTCCATGTGACTGTTTAAATACATCTTACTTGACCTTAAGTGAATCACTGAAAAGCTGGCAAAATGGAAATGAATGAATAAAATAGCTAAAATCCCAGGTGACAAATTAAAATTCATTGTGGCTGTTACCTAACAACATTCTCTTTTTACAAAGTTGCACTTTTAATGTCAGGGTCATGTATTAACAAAATATTCAAGCCAATAATGTTTTATGTTTATTAAGGTGGGCAGCACTGCTCTCAGGGTCGAGGACACTTGCATCTCAATTCACTCTGTCAGAGTTGCTGTGATCGATTTTCTCTCTCGTTGAGAGTTCTGTATTTTCTTGTCACAAGTTTAGTTAAAGTTTAGCAGAAAACTCCTGGTTTAAACTGCAGTGTGCTCACAGCATTTCCAGGCAGACATTTAGATAATTTAAAGTAATAAACAAAACTGAATTTTGAGTTTTCTCAAACCAAAGAGAAAGTTGGTCAGTCACTAAGAGCATTATCATAATTACAAGGTATAAACACCAGAGCAGAGGAACTGAGAAGAACAGGAATCATACTAGTCAGGATGCAAGATGAAGTTTGTTTACAAGTGATAAATACCTATATTGTGGGATTCCTGGGTTTTTCTGTCACTCACTCTCGTTCCACAGCTAATCACCTGAACCTACTACACCTGCTGCTGCCTGAGCAGACCTGATCTGGGACTGTATACAAACTCCTGCCAGACATCTCTTCAGTGCTGGGACATCAACTACCTGGTTACTCATGTTCAGCCAACTAACCTTTTTTCATTACAGCTGATCCTCACCAACTGTGATCTCTCCAAGGCCTTCCATGTCCTGCTCCTTCAAGTCCTCCTAAGGACCTCATCTCTCCACAGTGGTTTTGGTGTGGACCAACAGTGTCTCATCAAACCTCAGTCATCAAACAAACCAGTCTGGATCAACCTGCTCCCACTAATACTCACCTCTTCACTGGATCTTCCAAAAAACCCAGGACCTCTCCGTTCCTCCTCGGGGCGCACCTACAACACAAAAACTGTAAAATATATATACAGGTTGTCCCCGAGTTACGGCGCCATCGACTTATGGCAACTCGGACTTAGAGCGCCGCCCCCAGTGCCATTATCACTCCTTACGTTGTCTTTTTTATGCAGCATTTTATGTTTTTTCCGATTTTTTTGAAGGTAGTTTGTTAGCTAACTGCTTGGAAACACATTAAAACGGCGTTCTAAGTACGCTGTTGTTGTTTTACATTGAAAAAAACGTGTTTAAAAAGACGTTACGGCTGCCATGTGGCCGGCGCTCCGAGTTACGACAAAATCGAGGTACGAACGGTCCTTAGGTCCGGAACTCATTCGTAACTCGGGGACCACCTGTATAGTGGTGGTGTGGAGGTGTACAGAATGCACTGGATAAATTTGCAAAATACTGGTAAGTAGATTTTTCGGGAAAGTTGGTCTAATGTAATTATGAAAGATTGTTCTTACTGTTTCTTCCATTATCTACCCAGCGAGGAGAGTTGAAGATTCCAGGTAAGTACTGTAGGTATTTCTGTGGTTAGCAGGTAAGTAGAAGGCAGGCAGGTAGCTGTAAGGATTGTTCCCTCTGCTGGGTCTTCTTTGTCTATTCTCCCTCTTGTCTCTGGTTAATCATCCCCCACCTGTTTCGTCCTTGTCTTATACCCAGGTGTTTGTAATTTGTCTCGTTTTGTCTGTGGGTGTATATAAGACCTGGTCTGTGTCTTTGTCATTGTCGGTGCGTCGTCGGGTATCCCCCTGTGTCTCACCAGTCTCCAGTCCTGTAAGTGTTTTGCTGCCCCGTCAGCTGTTTTATTTATATCATTAAATATTTATGTTTTATATAACTCCTTGGCCTCCTCGAATTTCTGTCTGCATATTGGTTATTTCCTGTTCAGCTCCGCCTGAAATCCTGACAGTAGCAGCAGGTACTTTTAGGTCCAGTCTAGCTCAGGAACGTAGGAGGTGCAACAGTAGGTCCAAAGTGTGATTCTCAGGAAAACAGGAAGTTGGAAGACAGAGGATTAACTGGTAAGTACTTTGTATAATTTCAGTTTTCAGAAACACAGGCAGGTTGTAACTTTACTGTTTAGTATGTAATGTTCCAGCATCAGAAGGAACATTTCAGCAGCCTTAAATACCCCTGGAGCTTATTATCCAGATTGGTCCCAACTGTTGCTCATTGACACCAGTTTGACACAAGGGAAATTGCTGAAGAAAAAAAAAAAAAAGAAAACCCACTAAAAATAGTTTGCTTGTTGGACCACCCATCTATTATCTTTATCTGCTTCTTCCTTTTAGGATTGCAAGTGTTGCTGATGATCATGTCCAGCAATCACTGTGTGAGAGGTGAGGGACACCAGGTCTCCAGTCCATCACAGGGACACATAGAGACAAATGAGACAAATGACCATTCACTCTCTCACACACACCTAGGAACAATTTAGAGTTACCAGTCAGTCTAACATGCATGTTTTTGGTCTGTGGGAGGAAACCAGAGTACCTGAAAACCCATGCATGCATGGAGAGAACATGCAACCTCCATCCAGAAATGCATCCGGACCAGGATTTGAAGCAGAGTAACCTGCTCCATTGTACATATTTATTGTTTATTGCCAGCAAAAAATAAAATAAAATTTGAATCATTGAAGTTAATTCCATCTAATTTTCAGCTACTTTCTTCTTCTTTCGGCTACTCCCTTCTTCAGGGGTCACCACAGCAAACTGAGTCGCATGAAGACTTGGCAACTATTTTTACGCAGGATGTCCTTCCTGACGCAACCACCAAGCTACCACAGCCCTCTGTGTGGAGCAGAGAGCTGCTATCTAGGATGCCCAGGGGAACAGACGGTGTGGGTTAAGGGCCTTGCTCAGTGGCCCAGAGTGGGTCAAATGAGGGTGGAGGCAGCAGGTGTGGGTGCTTCACCTTTACCACCCACATTTTGATGCTGTCAGTCTGGGTTGAACCAACAATATTTCAATCACAGGCCCACCTTCTCTAACCTCTGTGCCACCACTCCACCATCTAATATGCAGCTACAAGTAAAGTAGTCCCTCGCTACTTCGTGGTTTGTTATTCATGGATTCACTATGTGTCACGGTTTTACAAAGTAAGACTGGACAAGACACAATTGGCTGATTGATGGATGAGCCATGGATGGTTTATTTAAAATAAATTATTTTAAATGATTTTACACCATGTGTGAAGCCCACAAGTGCAGGGGAACCTCGCTCCTGCAGCTGATCAGCTGATCTCCTTCTCTGCCACACACACACCTTTCTCCTGCTGCAGATTTGTGAAGGTTAACCCTTTGTTGTCCGGATGCACCTATCAACTTTTGTCTTCCAACTTAAAATTCAAAGTATATCACATCATAAAAATCCTCATAATCACAAGATACAAAAGTGTTAAAAGTTATTTTTACTTCTCTCTTCAGCTGTTTCAGTGTAATTGATCAGTAAGTACATTTCTGCTCCGTGCTGCAGAGCTGAAGCTGTGTGACATCCTTTTGATGTTCTGCTATTCTCTTCTTTACATTTTACTTTGTAAATGTAAACACTGTAATATTTTAAATAAACAATCCATGCTGCTTGGATTTTTTTTTATTTAAAATGTTAAAGTATTAAAATGTATTTATTTATTTATTTTTATTTAAAGAGGGAGATTGAGAGTGACAGGTGATGAGTGATTGCAGCTTGGCACATGTCATGACAAAGTTTACTGAACTTGAACTGAACTTAGACTACTGTATCCCTACTTCATGGTTTTTCACTTATCGGGGGTGGGCGTGGTCCCAAACACCCATGATAAAAGAGGGTTTACTGTACTTGTAATTTGTTTCCAACAAAAAATAATAATAAAAAATACAGTGCTTATAAAACATATTCACCTTCTTGGATAGTTTACCCTTTTATTCCTATTATAAATCAATCCATCCATTATTTTTTACCTGCTTCTTCCTCTGCGGGGAGTCACTGGTGCAATGTCCAGTTATCAATGTGTGAGAGGCGGGGGACACTATGGACAGGTCTCCAGTCCGTCACAGGGACACATGGAGACAAACGATATAAACAACCATTCACTCTATCTCTCACCTAGTGATAATTTAGAGTTACCAATCAGTCTAACATGCATGTTTTTGATCTGTGAGAGGAAACCAGAGTACCTGCAGAAAACCCTCGCATGCACGGAGAGAACATGCACACTCCACCCAGAAAGGCCCCCTGCCGGGATTTGAACCGGGGTGACCTGCTCGCTGAGAGGCAGCAGCTCTACCAACTGTGCCTCCGTGCTGCCCTATTATAAATCCATCATGGTCAATATAAATTGGTCTTTTTAAAAATACAAAAAAAAAAACTTGGTTACAAAGTTAATCAAATTCATACAACGTTTTGAATTTAAATTAAAATATTTAATGTAACAAAAAAAATGATTGCTTGAATTCAATCTACTTTAAAGTGACGGCAATAATTCATCTCAGAGGAATGATTGTTGAAAAGTCAAAGTCCGGTAATGAAACAGAAATCTTTCCAATACCATCTCAGGAGTTGTGTTAAATCCATCAATAATTAATGGAAAGAATATTAGACGTTTAAATCTAGCAGGAGGAGGTAGTGCTCAAAAACAGTGATTGTGCAAGAAGGAAAATAGTGAGCCGCTCCTCTGTTGTTGTAGTCCATCTGCTTTAAGGATGGACATTTGTATCCATACAGTATTCTGCAGACTGTTTGAGCTACTGTTGCTTTTCTGTCATCTTGAACCAGTACTCATTCTCTTCTGACCTTCTGACCTTAGGCTTTTTGTCCACACAAATAATGTTCACTGGATAATTTAATACCATTCTCTTTAAACCCTAGAGATTGTTGTTTTTTTTTTTTATTAAAATATAAAAAAATAAACAGTTGATCAACAGTTTCTGAATTACCAGTACCAGACCAGTCAAACTTCAGCAAGTCATCTTCACCGCCTCTACCTGTCTAAAGCATTGAGTTGCTGCCCTGTGATTGGCTGGTTAGTTATTTGTGTTAACAAGCACTTGAACAAGTGTACCCAAGAAAGTGTCTGCTGGGTGTATGTACTGTGTTTTGTGATGCTGTGGAAAGCTTGTTGATGCAGGACGCATCCTAATGTCTAACACTGTTCAGTCCTTGATATCATGCTCTTTGTTAATGTTTCTGTTTCTTCTGCTTTAAGAAGATTTAAAAGAAAATCAATGCATGCCGTGCTGTTAGGAGCACAAATACATTTGTCAATAACAAAAGGAAAAAAGCTTGTTGAGCATGTCGATCCATTTTTATCAATAAAAAACGTCAGCGCCAAAGAATCTACTCCACATTAAGACAAGGTTTGTGTAGCATCTCTTAAAGGACTTTGAGCTGATCTTACTTAAAGCTATTACTCAGCAGCAAGGCATTGAAAAAGGTATAACAAAAATATGCAATGTTATCTGCAGGCAAGACTTTGACAGAAAACAAGCTGTTAGCTAAAAGTACTGAGGATAATGATAAGGAGTGGACAAAGTCTTAAAATAACCACAATGTTAGACAATTTGAGCTGTGATTGCAGCTTCCTGCCTTTTGCTACTTTAAAAAATAAGAGGCATTTTCTATTGTTTCCTTTATTTTCTTTGATGATGGTAGTAAAAAAAAAAATCATTTGCCATAAGGACCCTGAAACTGCAACTGATTCTGCTGCAGCAGAGACTTCACCAAGTGAAATGCAAGCATGGGAGTATATTTTAATTATGTTTTTTTTTTTTCTGTAAATCTTCAGTAAAATCATACCATACCTGCCAAACAATAAAATATTTATTAATTACTGATGCAAATTAAACTTGTAACTCTTCATCAGTCTGCACATTTTACCATTACTGAACAAATGTTATTTCATATTTTAATTACAAATAGAAAAAAGAGCAGCAATACAAGCAAATCCTCTGTACAGACATCAAAACCTTGACCAAACAATAATTTTATGTTCTGTTATAATGTTATATTCTGTTATAATGTTATGTTCTGTGTCTATCTGTTCCTCCTTCCTGTTCCTCTCAAACCCAGCCGGTGGAAGCAGGTGGTCGCTCGTCCTGAGCCTGGTTCTGCTGGAGGTTTCTTCCTGTTATGAGGGAGTTTTTCTGTTCCACTTATGCAAATGTGCTTGTTCAGGATGGGAGACTGCTGTGACAAAGTGAAGATTCAACGCAGTCTGCTGGCTTCCTTAGATGGAGAACTTTAACTAATTGGCTTCTTATGTATTCAAATTCAATTCAAATTCAAAAATACTTTATTAATCCCAGAGGAAACGTTGTCGTAGCTCATCATCCCAGTCTCATTCAAGAGTTGTTGTAGATGCTGACAGCTGTGTGCAGGAAGGATCTCCTGCAGTGAAGCCTAAGAATCTGGCCACAGATATGATCTGTCCACCCAGATCCAGCTTGCTGTCAGATCCGGCAGGCCTCGCGGTACTCCTGGGCAGCAGGAATGCCTGAATGCCAGGCAGAATTCCTCCCTGAGGGATAGTTACTCCTCCCAGCAGTCTGCAGAGCTCCTCACGAGCCGAGTTTCTCACCAGCTCCAGGATCTCGGTGGTCAGGCACTCGAGCACCACGGCCAGGTTGACGAGAATTTGTCCGCGGCCCCTCCTTTTCAACTCATTTGGGATATGGGGCTGTAGATGAGATATTTGAGATTTTGAGATGTAAATCAGCTGCCCCTGGTTGTGGAAAAAAACACCTTGTTGCCATGGTTATGAATCATAACAAATGTCCAAAAGAATATGAATATATGTATATGAATGTTTCCGTACTGTGCCCTGAGAGGACTGCTGTTGTGACTTGGCGCTATCTAAATACCGTAAACTGAATAAAAATTACTTGAATATAACGGTCTCAGTAATTCCGATCAATGACTTTGTCTTCTTATTAATTTAAAGTGCACCTAGTGATTAATGCAGCTGTACTTTGCTGATTCATCTGTTATCCTCCACACATGTGCTGTACAGCTGTTTGGTCTCAACCTTATGTGCCTTTATCGCCTCGTTGTGTTCTGCTGTGTGTGTTCATTTTATGTCTGTTGTGATCTTGGTAATAAAATAACGTGGTTACGAATGTATCGGTCATATAGGGGAGGTGCTGCTATGGTTTCTGGATCTGAGCGGGGCAGCCAGTGAATGCACCAACAAACATTGGGAATACCTTAAAGGGTTCCAGCCTTTTCCATGCTCCTCCTCTCTTTCCCTTTTTCTTCTCTCTTTTCTTGTAGGTGGAGCTGTGATCAGGTAGACCTGCATTGCACTTTCTGGTTTCTGCTTGAATCCTAACCATCCATCATCAGTTCAGACCATTATCTGGTGCCCGACTATCACCTCAGTGAACTGGTAGCCACACGTGGCTTTTGATTAGTTTCCTAGAACATTTCTTGTTGTAGGAAATTCTTTCAGTGTTTCTTGTTCTCTTTCAGTGTCTTGTTCTAGTGTTACATACCTATGATTTTCTTTGCTCCTTGTCCATTTTTCTTCTGGTAATAGTTCAAGTCAAAGGATTTTACAGAAACCATTTCTGTGAAAAGAAATGTTTACCAAATTACAGGTGTTCAACTATGCATTTAAATAACATGCTAATTTCGGCAGGCTGATTATCTGTGTCTCAAAGATTTTAAGCATTTTCCATGGCATTTTATTTTATTTTAATTTACACACAAAATAATAAAGATGTTTAAGTATCAAACCAGTTGTACCAATGAGTTCTGACTTTGCTTTAGGGTATGGGACATGGTTGAAATGATAAATCTCATAGCTTTGTTTTCTCCAGGTCTTATTTCCTGAAATTATGCTAGTTTTTCTGTCTAAATCATTACATAATTTTCAGATTATTCTCAAATTTGTTCCATAAACGAGGCACCTGATTTTATTGGCATGATTTCAGTCAGAGAAACAAATGAGCATAATGAGCAAAGTCCATTACAGGTGTGCCTGACAAAAGCTTCAGTCAGTAGAGCAGTAAGATCACTCCAACACTGGGTGCATAAATCATTTAGCAAGTATTTATTCTGAATTTGTAAAAGGGTTTCAAAGGTTAGGCAAGGAGGTGGTTGGTTGACAGCATTGTGTTTGCTGCCGATGGCGTGTGCAGAGAGTGAAGCCAGAGAGAAGATGTGGAGTCTGAGGTTTGATAAGAGCAGTGATGCTGTAGGAGAGCTGGCACAGAGAAGCAAGGAATAGATGGCATTATTTAATTTGCACAGGGACCTTGGAAAACAGTGCAGCATCAAGAGATTCTCATTAGTAATACTTCCCTTTTTATATGTTTACATGATGTGTTTGTTATGCTTTTATAGTCATTAAGGAGAATATCAAATTTGAAAGGGTGTCATTGTTCACTGAGTTTTACTAAGAAATGGAGCTTACTAAGCTGTGATCATCTATCACTGAACCTAAAGGGAACAACCTCAGTTTAGAGACTGTCATTTGACCAAACTGACCAATAGTTGGCTGGAGTGGAACCAAGATCAAAGTGGATCTCTGCCGCTTGGTGATTGTTTTTATGCCGGATGCCCTTCCTGATGCAACCACGGACCACCGAGCTACCACAACTCTCTGTGTGGTGCAGAGAGCTGCCATCTAGGGCACCTGGCGGAGCAGATGGTGGAGGTTAAGTGCCTTGCCCAAAGGCCCAGAGTGAGGCAAATGAGGGTGGAGGCAGATGTGGGTGCTTCACCTTTACCACCCACTTTTTGATGTTGTCGATATGGGGAGTTGAAATGGCGATCTTCCGATCACATGCCCATCTTCTCTAGCCTCTGTTTCTCTCCCCTGCATCTGAGGAATAATATATACTACAGGTAGTCCTCGACTTAAGGCGCCCTCGACTTACAGCAACTCGGACTTAAGAACGGGTGTGTGGCGCAGCGTTA
>JARVGS010000761.1:3075437-3087803 GCA_031762315.1 Hypsolebias antenori | reverse complement strand
AGGACATGGAGGTAGTTGGAGTGAGGACAGAAGATGCAGAGGACAGAGTGAGGTGGAGGAGGATGACTCGCTGTGGAGACCCCTGAAGAAGGAAAAGCCAAAAGAAGAAGAAACACAATAGGTTTTTGGCTTTTCTGTCCAGTAAAACAAATAAATTAAAGTAATCAGTTTCCTAATGAATCCTCAACCATACAGGAAGTATTTTTTTCCAGAGGTAATGTTACATTACATTTTGCAACACTTTAACCATCTCAAAAATTCCAACAAGATTGGAAAATATTTGTTGATTAGTTCACAAGTTGTTTGAGTAGCCTAAAGCATGTTGGCTAATTGCTTGGTTTTGTAAACTTGATTTGTATTTGAGCTGCTAAATTCTGATTTATGAAAGGAAATAATTTACATTTCTTCTGACTTTGAACTTTCTCTAATCAAATTCACTGACTGATGGGTGATTTTAAGTGTTTTTCGTTTCCAGCCTGTGAGGTCGTGTCGCCTAATGAGCAACAATGCAGGAAAACTGTTCCACTACAGAATCACAGTGTCGCCTCCTACCAACTTCCTGGTATGAGGCTGTTTATGTCCATAGCTTTATAATGTTCCTTCATATAACCATCCAGCTGCTCAGACGTTTCACATGTTCACAGCCTGAATTTGTGTGTTTTCTTGCAGACTGACAGGCCGACGGTGATTGAATATGACGACCATGAGTACCTGTTTGAAGGCTTCTCTCTTTTCTCCCACACACCTCTCACCAACGTAAGTCTGCATTCAGTTACCATATTTATCCGTCACTGTACACTGATTTATCCCAGCTTGGATTTTTTTTGGTCAGCTGTTGATTATTGTAAAGGGGAAATTGGAAACACCATCTGTCTGTCCATCCATGAATGTTGCGATCATGATAACTTGAAAAATAAGTGGGGTACCGACTTCTGTTTTGGTGTGTGCAACATCTTAGTGTAAGAACGATCCCTATCAAAAATTGGACTGACTCGTCAAAATCCATTACCTACTGTAATACAAGGAGGGTGGCCTGCCCTGTCAACAGAACTGAGCACTGCCTATCGGAATGTCCCTCACCCACAACTCCTCTGCCACTCATTGACAACTGCCAGCACTGACAACGTAGCACTATTCCCCCGTTGACAACCGCCAGCACAAAAGTAGCACACAACAGACGTGCCCCCCTCCCCCGTTTGCCAAAACCCCATGAAGAGATGAGCGCCCTGCCAAGGCATGTGACCTAGGGGAAACACTGAACACTCATCTCAAAAACTACAAACATTCACTATTCTAATTCCTCAGCAATAGAGGACATCGGTGTACCTCTTAACAAGACATTTTGAAGACTTTATACTTTCATTTTTATGGCAACACTTTGGGAAATACTCTTCTATTCCTATGTGGCTGTACCTCGGTGCACAAGGCAAGAACTATAAATACATGTTTTGAGTTTGGAAGAATAGCTCTGACCTCAACTCCATCAAGCACCCGTGGAATGAACTGGAATGGGGATCAAGAGACAGATCTTCTTTGACTGACCTCATAAGTGCTCCACAGAATGAATGGACATAGATCGCCACAGAAACATTCTTGTAGAAGTCTTCTACGAAAAGTGGAAGCTGTTAACGCTGCAGTAAGGTGACCAACTCAACACAGTCCCTGATGGTCAATTGTGACCAAATGCTTTTCACTTAATGTAACTCTTTGAAATTCGTACCTTACAATTTACTATACTTAAAAATGATGAGACATAAACGAAACAAAAACTGTCATTTAGCCCCTTTTCTTGCTATGATGTTGTGCTAAGTGTGAATATATCAATCTTTTTTCTTTCTAAAAGTACAATTTTTATCCAACCAAGACCCTAAAAGGTTCAAATTAAACTGATAACAGGTAAAGTTGTACTTTTATTTTTTTTCTTTCCGTTTGCAGCCATTAAATGATCAATTTAAGACTCCACTTTCACTGGTAACTTACTGTTCTTTTTTAAAAATGGAGTAAAATCTTTGAGGTTTGCCAGTATTGTACTAAAAATGCACCCCTATCATAGGAAGTGAGTTTGCTTTTGTCATGTGAAACAACAGTTCTGCTCTCAGTTTTGCCTGGCTTTGTATTATCTTAGAATGCTCGGGTTTTTGTCATGCAAAAGCAAAAAGCTGTCCTTATTAATTAGCTTAATGATCAGTCAGTTCACAGCTGATCTTTTTATTGGTTCAGCCATGCATCGTAGATCAGATATCCCATCGATCTTTTCTCTTTGCTGTTCTATTCTCTTCAAACAGATTCCAGCTGCTGCCCAGTCAGGTTTTCTCTGACCATTACAGGCTACAGTCCTCCTCCTACATGTCTTATTTGGCAGATTTATTTTTTTTAAATCATTTCTGTCAAGGTTTGAGTGAAAAAAATCCACCTCTTCTTTAGCTCCACTTCCCAGAAACATAACTTCAAATCAGCTTTTGGCTTCAGGTTGACTTTTTTGTAGCCGGGACAAAGTGCTCCCCTCTCACTGGGCTGACCTTGTCACCAAGTCCTCTTCCAGCCGTTTGAAGGCCCATCAGTGGCTGTCAGCCATTAAAGAGGTTGTGATCTAAAAGGAACATCTCTTTCTGGAGCCATTTGAGCTGAGCCCAACTTTTATCCCAGGGAGGAGCTTTAAAGAGGGTGAAAAATCAATAGGGGTTCACCAGACTTTGTTTTTAGAAAACGTGCCCAAAGTGGGTCTGTGTAAAGATGCCTCTGCCAGTATTTTTTACTATGATGTGCTTGAATATTGTCATCAATAGCTCGAAAAGGGCTCTGAGGATCAGACATGATTTGAACTGGATAATTTGGGGCGACCCTTGTTAAGAGCTGGGGCAAATGCTTCCTGATAGTGGCGAGATATGAAACTGGAGAGAGTGGTGGTATTAGCTCCCTGCTAGACGCCAGGATGGGCAAGAGTAAACGTGGTTCCAGGTTAATCTCCTAAAATGAACCCCGTGCTCTGACAACAAAGACCGTGTAACCGTGGAGATTAAACACAAACGAGCTGGCTTATCCTTTTCGCAAGATTTGAGTTGCCTAATTTCCTTTAACGTGTGCGTGGAGGCACGTGCTCCGTAGGCGTGTGGGTTTGTCAAGTTACCAGGGGTTTTGCATGTTTTTGCACATTTTTGCATTGCGTTTCCATACATGCATATAGTTTGTGCCCTTAAAAATACAAGGTTTTAATGAGTTTCCTTGAAAAGCTGTAACCTCAGAATCAGTCGTAATGAGATGGTCTGTCCTTTTCTTCTACTTTTTCTCTTTCATCATCACAGATTCCATTGTGCCGAGTGATCCGCTTCAACATAGATTACACCATTCACTTCATAGAGGAGATGACACCAGAGGTCAGTCAAACACCACTATCTTGCAGCTCTTTCTCACCCCCTTTGTTTTTATCTCAAACGGCTGAGTCTTGAGCACAGCTGAGCCACATGTAACTCTCACACCTCAGTGTTTGGGTGAGCCAAGGTGCTAATCCTTTTAGAAGAAGGAAAAGAGCTCCAGTTCGACCTACAAAAGTTAGTTGTATCAATAAGACGGCTTATGTGATGAAGTCAGAAAGCTGGATTTACTTATCGGTTCCATCTACTTTAAAGTACTGGGTAGTCAGTGTTGCTTTATAAAGCTCTTGGTTCTGTTTGCCAACATTTGTCTGTTTTTTTCAGAACTACTGTGTCCGAGGGTTGGAGCTGTTCTCCTCCTACTTGTTCCAGGATATTCTTGAGCTGTATGACTGGAACCTGAAAGGTACAGTGCTTTTGTCATGGGCTCACTTTATACCAGCAACATATACTGTAGACACAATTCATATTAGATTTTAACAAAATGTTCAGGCTTTAAGGAATTAGTAGTTTGTACAAGTTACATTAACGTCAGCGATAAATGAGTTGAAAGACCTGTCAGAATTAGAGCCCGGCTGGTAGGGAAATTTTGTCTATCATCAGTATCGATATTGGGATGGGAAGGCTAATGCCGATAACTGATATAATAGTTGAAATTTTTTTAGCTTTGTTCACCCACAAGAATCTAAGCAAACAGCTACTTTTCAATCTGTTTTAACATTTGTTACAAAGATAAGAATATGAACAAAGAAACTCCCCGTTCATTGTTTCAACAGTCAGTCACGTATGGTGAAGGTCTCATTGACCGCAGCAGGTTTTTTTTTTTTTTTTTCTTTACAGATAAATAAAGATTTCAGACCAAAAATGCATTTCATTGAGGACAACAAAGATAACGTTACTAACACGGCTACATATATATTACCTCTATGTTACATTTATTGTTCTTGATAAAGTTTTACAAAGCAATACTACGCTAGGTTATCTAAATGTTAGCTTGCCAATTTGAGATGCAAGTAGCTAATGACAAGCAGGTTGGAGGATTGAAGAGAATTTACTATTGTTGATTTTTTTTTTCATTTTACACATCAGTTACAATAAACTTAACATGCTCTGTTCAGCAAAATATGCTACACAGTATTGCTTCCTGCATCTCAAGTGTGCAGCATGGTAGAGTTGCACTCAGGTTCAAATAATCTGAACCGACCCAGCCTGCAGCCATCATCTTCGAACCCCACCCAATCCAACAAATTAACAGTAATTACAGGTCCATCCCCCCAACCCGACATTTTTATTTAAGCTTTGACTGATTATACCACTGACTATTATGAACGGTTGGCAGACGCGCACAGCTGAGGGGGCAGAAGATCGGAGCTGAGGAGCCATCAAAGCGCATTAAATTCTTCCTCTGCTCCTGCCTGCATCCTGCTCTGACATGTCAGATAGTTTATGATCTGCACCTGTTCGGGTCGTCGGCATGTCTGGTGAGTGCTGCAGCTGAATGAACGTCCATTTGGGCTGATGGATCACTGGCAGTAGTCCATCTGAAGCATCACTGAACTTTTTACCTCTTTCAACCAACCAGTCAGCACGTGGTCAAATGGCCACGTGCGGCAGGTGTAGTATGGCAAGCCATGTTTGCCTGTATTGGATCGTTGGCCGCTCACGTTTCTGACGCAACAAAAAGCCCGACACCAACCCAGCCCACACATTAAGCACATTAATATGGCCCGGCACAGTCTGAATCTGGGTTGGGTTAGAAATTACAGCTCTACAGCATGACCATGACTCGAAATTAGTCCACATATGCCGTCTGCTGGATACATTGTACAATTACGCCTTTTGCAAGTAAGGACACCGCTTATTCCTAGCATTTTAGGGGTGAAAATTAGAAGTGTTT
The DNA here is from genome assembly GCA_031762315.1 of Hypsolebias antenori. Lineage (NCBI taxonomy): Eukaryota > Metazoa > Chordata > Actinopteri > Cyprinodontiformes > Rivulidae > Hypsolebias > Hypsolebias antenori. Next base: position 3,082,535 of record JARVGS010000761.1, on the reverse strand, counting down.
ATATCAGCCTGTAATGGGCCAATTTACACCAGAACCAATATGTCCCCAAACGCCTGTATCAGTCTACTGACATACCAGTCGAGCTTTAGTCAGAATATCAACAATTGACCTTGAACACAAGGTTTTTAGTTTATAGATGCTGACCATGAAACAAAACCAACACATATAGAGATTTGTTGAGTCAGTTTTTTTACTGAATGCCATTGTTTAAATAACTTTAACAAGCAAATTTTTAAGCCTGTCAGATTAGCGTGGAGGCCTTTAGTTGTTTAGAAGTCACCCTGGGCTCCTTTGTGACCTCCTCGACTATTCCACGCCTTGCTCTTAGAGTGATCTTTTTTGGTCCACCACTCCTGGGGAGGGTAACAATGGTCTTGAATTTCCTCCATTTGTGCTCATTCTGTCTGACTGGATTGGTGGAGTCCAAACTCTTTAGAGATGGTTTTGTAACATTTTCCAGCCTGATGAGCATCAACAACTCTTTTTTTTTTCCTGCAGAGTCTGGAGTGTGCATGAGTTTGTTGCAGCACCTCAGACTGACTCTTTTGGATAAAAGACGAAACAGAATCCGTCCAGAACCACCTTATAGGGTTTATTATGCTGCATATTTTTATTTATTTATTTTATTTTATGAAGTGGGGGGGGGGGGGGGGGGTTGAAATGTTGCAGAAAACATCCCAGGTTTATTTCTATAGGCAGAATTATAGTTATTCACAGAATATATGTTGAATTTATCCTTTTTAAATTAAACATATCAACTTTAAATGTCTTATTTGCAGTCACTTTAAGGAAGTGGAGTTTTTTTTTTTTTTTGGTTGCATTCCACACCTCCTGAAAAGACTGAATAATAATCAACTACTGAAGCTCAGTGTAACTGTGGTTATTATTTCGAGCACAAATTGAACCTTTAATCTTGTGTGAAAAGCTAGTTACTGAGAGTACGCTCTGTCTTTCAGGTCCTGAGTCCGACGATGAGCCTTCTGGATGCCAGCAGTTCCATTTCATGCCTCGATTTGTCAGATTCTTACCTGGTAGGATTTTTAACACACACACGCACGCGCACACACAAGAGAGAGAGTGAGAACCTGTGCTTCTGATCCCATTTTTATTTATGTTTTAATTCTTCTTCAGTAGACAAGCATAGAACAGCTTTAGCATTTTTTCCTAACCCTTGTGTGCATTGATTTTGTAGTAAAAATACATTTCTGTACACTGATGTTGTGATTTGTTCTGGACAAACTTCATGTTGATCCAGTACCTGAGCAGCTGCTGTTGCGCCCTGTGTGATGTTCTTCTTCGAGACACTTGATGGTGCTGGTGCACTGCTGTGCTGCTCCACTGTTTGTTATTGCTGCTGTGCCACCTACCTTCCTCCCATCAGAAAACAATTTCTCTCCCAGCTCTCCCAATTTAAAAAGCCACAGACATATCTGCCTGCTTTTACACAAACACAAAAGCTGTCTAATCTAATGTTTCTGATGTGATCTGTGAAGAGGAAAGAAGTAAAAAGAAACATGGTCTTACACTGCAGGCTTGATGCTTGAAAGTTACAGTGAATTTCTCTGAATGCTGACAGGGCTGAGGGAGCTGTGTGTGTGTGTCGGGTGGGGGTGGCGGGTCGGGGTGTGGGTCATTCTGTCCAGCTGAAGTACGTAATTTATATAGAAGTCAATACAGTCTGCTTGTTTATTTTAATAAACTGATTTTGTCTTGATTATATACAATATTTATACATATCTGCTTATAATGGAGAGCAGAATGTTATTATAGGTATGCCATTATTTGCTTTATATTGATGATAGATCAGTCAGCTGATTACCATTTTCTAAATCATTTACATTTGGCAGGCCTGAGCGTACCAAACTGATTAAAAGGCAGGCACATTTGTGGGCAGCACAAGGTTATTATGCATTACACTTTAGCCCCTTTGCCATTGATAAGTGTGACTCCGCTTGGCTCCCGTCCTATCGGTTCTTCTCAGGTGTAGGTGATTTGCCACTGTGACTTGTTTCCTCGCTCTGTGGGCGGGATCGTAACAGGACGTTGTGTTCGAGCCACTCCGCCCGCTGTGGTCCTTGTAATCACCCTATAATCAGACTTCAATTTCTTTAGCTTATCCCAACACTGTCCGGGTGTAGCCATGCTGTGTCATTGTCTCTGGTATTTCTCTGTAAATGTGCTCATTTCTTGTAAATGGTAATGGACTGTACTTGTATAGCTCTTTATCATCAATATACTCAAAGCTCTTTACAACACAATCTGTTCCCTCATTTACCCATCCATACAGCACTCTACGAGATCTATAGAAAGACTTAACAGTGCTTTAGATCACATTTATACACTAATGGGACACACATTAGAGGCAATGAGGCATTCAGTGTCTTGCCCAGGGACACTTTGGCATGCGACTGCTGGTGGAATCGAAGCCCCAACTCTCCCATTGGAGGACGACTGTTCTAACCATTCAGCCACAGTCGCCCATCCAGTAGCACCATCCAGTTCATGGTGAATCCTAACATTGGCCAGTGGTCCACGGCACTATTTTTGGAGCTTCCACACCAGAAACAAGCAAAAACAACACTCAACAAGATCAGAGAGGAACTGGAGTGGAAACTCAGATGTAGTTTACAGTTTTGCTGGTTGGATCGTTCAGTGACGTAGCTCCACCGTCCAATCAACACCTGCTGTTTACTTACATCAAAATAGTTTACATGGAACAGTCTGCTGGGAACCACAAACAAGATGGTCTCATAAACTGGGCTAAGTGGGGGTAGGTACCGGCAGTGGGCAGGCCTTTAACTGGTGCGGTGTGGTGCAGAACCGATGAGTTGCGACAGTGGCAAAGTGCCAAATGTCCGTGTGTTGGTTAAACTGAACTTCCTGCAGTGAGCATGCCTTTGATGGCAGGGGTGCTTTTTTTTTTTCAGTACAACAGTAGCAGTCCACAAAGTGAAATAACAATAATAACATGCTAACGTAAAGAAACAAATAACTTATTGAACACACAAAAAAAGTTTTTTTTTTAATTTTATTTTTTATATCTGGAAGGGCCCTTTTAGCTCTGAATTTTACTGTTGTGGCTATTGAATGAACCAGGGAGTTGCGTAACCACTCTGTTTTTTTTTTTTTTTTGTCTAAACGAGTTCCAGGCAGAACCAGTGTCTAGATGTTTTAACTCCGACTTGTTTTTGTGTTACACAAATCACTTCTCAGACAAATCACAAGAATGCATCCTTACATTTCAAATGACTCACTGCCTGGATCGACTGATGACAAGTGGAGAGGGAAGAGTTTTATCTCTCTGTTATAAACACAATTATTTTGCCATCTGGACGAGGTGTCACCTTAAATCAGCGGAAAGAGAGATCCGAGACAGGTCAGAGATGATGGTCAGAGTGGGCTGTTAAATCTGAGCGGGACATTCAGCATGTAGACCATCAGATATGCTGATTGAGAAGTTATAAATGTGGACCCACTGAAAGATGAAAATAAAATAAAAAGGGTGATACAAATCTAAGAGGACAAAATAATCTCTGTCTTGCTGTTACAATGAACGCTAGGAGGTTTATAAAGGTTGTGTTGTCAGAAAACTAAGCTGACAGTGTGCAGTTTAAATAAACTGATGACAAATTACACTCCAGTCACAATCGTATTTCTGCCAAACCCCTGTATGGGATTTTGTTGCACTGACTGAACTGAGTTGTTAGTAATAAATACATAAATACATAAAAACTAAGTGAAATCACTCAGTATTTTAATGATAAAATTAAGCTGTTAAAAGTTGACATTTGTTGGGTTTCTTAGATGGGACATTATTTCTATGATTTAAAAAAAGCTGCTTTCGCATTTAGTTTTACTTTAATATATTTTTGAATAATCTGGGGCTGACAGAGGAATGTATTTTTTATCCTTTCAAACTCTAGTTTTAATTCAGTTCTTCTTTGTTTTGAAAAAGCTCAGTCCAAAAGAGGAATCTAGTGACAAATTGCTGCAAAAACTAATTCACAAGTCTTTTATTGACATAATAAATTACTAAAATAAATCTTGAAAGAATTTTGTAAATCTTGAACGTTTTATGTTATGTATTTTCAAAGGCAGTAACATTTGTTGTGCTTTAGCCTTGTTGAACTGAGAGGTAATTTAACATGGGTTGTGGCATGAAAAGTTTAAGAACCACTGAATCACTTTGTGATATACCATAATTTCCAGTCTATAAGCTGCTACTTTTTTCACAGGCTTTGAACCTCGCATCTTAAAAAAATGATACAGCTAATTCACCGGGTGCTCACATAGCTGTCCAATACACATCTCTTTTGAGGGGGTGGGTCGTTGTGGCTCAATGAGACTACCTGTTTAAATAAAGGTAAAAATTAAGAAATCTGACCAATGAAATTTCCAAACGGGTCACAGTCAAACCAATGAAATGGGTAGGGGAGGCCAATGAAACGGGGAGGGACAAACACCCTAACATGCACAGAGCAACTTTTGCACAGCGGAGCACAAGCTTGCAGCAGGAGGAATATAAAGTTAGCGATCAATGGTTTCCTGGTAGGCTACTGTATTTACTTTATGGCTTATATACATACAATTTTTTAAATTATTTATTTAAATTAGTGTGCATGGCTTATATTCAGTGATGCATTTGTAGCATGTCAGATAAACAACATGGTGAATTAGATGCAGAGAGCTTATTATGTTAACAGCGGTTTTTACTCGATGGTTGTGATAGAGCCATTTTAACAATTTTAAATGGAAAAACTCGCAATACATTGATTATATTTGATATATTACCCAGCCCTGCTGTCATCTGTCAGAATTCTTCCTTAAACATGTTCAGTGAATTAATATTTTTTTAACTTTCACTGATTCAAAGAGCAAACTATTTTCTATTGCTTATTAAATTTGAAGCATTTTTTCCCCTCCGTCTGTCCACATTTACTTGCTGATGTACATTCTGAGTTAACAGATTTAGAACAACAGGAATATAATCTGGTCCAAATGGTGAATGTCCCGCTAAGATTGCTCTAGCTGTGTTAGTATTTTTTTACCCCAATTATTATCACTCGACTATTTGTCCCTGATTACTGTATAGAGAAACCGTCTTTCACTGATAAACTTTTCCTCCATGAACAAGCTACATCAATTCTCTTTCATCATTCCTATCCTGGGCCTGCCGGCATGCAGCTCATACTTTATTATCCATCATAAAAACAAGTCCAACTGGCAACAATGTCAATAGCTAGCAATTTTTTTGGGTCGGACAATTAAACAAAAAAATATTAATGGTCATGTTCCTCACCAGCAATGACACTACTGTGCCTGTCCTGAATGATAATATTAAATATGGACCTTTTTACTGTTTGTAAGACTGATTTAAAATGAGGGTTGTCGAGGTGTCTGTATGAGTGGAGAAAAAAGGCATAGTTTTTGTCTCTATTTGCGATTTCAGGCTGACTATTTCAAACAGATTAAAAATGATAGAAGGAAGGTTAATAAACACGACTCATTTGTGTTGTTTTTTTTGTTTCTGTATGAATGGATTAACTTAGACGGTGGAAAGGAGGTGCTGTCAATGCATCAGGTGCTGCTGTACCTGCTGCGTAGCAACAAGCCTCTGGTCCCTGAGGAGGAGATTGCAGACATGTTACAGTGGGAACAGCTGGACTGGCAGAAGTACGCCGAGGAGTGCAAGGGCATGATTGTCACCAATCCTGGCATGGTGAGTTCTTTGCTTTTCTCTGTTACAGCAGGAAAAGTCCATTTCCCCCCACTGGTACTCCTAGAACTTATTTTGGTTGCCCTGAGCCCTGAACCCTGACACTGCAGGAATGACGTTGTCCCTGTTAGCCTGTGACATGAGAAACCCCACCTATTATCCTCAAGGGCATTTGTTGCCGTCGGCACTATCGGTATAAAAAGCTTTGATGTCACAATGAAGTCTGTTAACTCTCCTGTCTGGCCTGTATTTTTAAGGATATAGAGTAATTGCGTCTAGGTAAAGGTGAGGATGTCAGAGCTGGCTTAGAGGTTGCATATGAAGAGTGAACGTGATTGTGTAACCTTTGGTGTGGATGAGCTGTTGAGTCAGCTTGTCTGAAGTGTTGCTGTCAGGCTTTCCACAAAGTAGATGTGTAATAGTCTTCATCTCCAAACTCAGGCTTAAACTTAGACTGCATTTCACGCAGTCCATTAAAAAAGGTCAAATACAAAGGTTTATGTTTAGAGAAAATAAATCTGTTCTTATACTTTGATTTCTCTTTATTTAGGTTTAGACGTTTATTGATTGTTGATTTATAATTGGGATGGACATTTTAAGCAACTCAAAGATAAATTGGTCTTAATTATTCCAATTTTATTTTAATATTTTGCACCCATAAATGTGTCATGTTCTGCCAATAAAGCTGAGCTCACCCATGACCCTGGTTTCCATTTTACAATCCTTTCAAAATAAACTACAGTGATAGTCAGTAGTGTTTTTTCTTCTTCTTTCTGCTTTTCCCTCTTCAGGGGTCACCACAGTTAGTCATCCTCCTCCATCTTACTCTGTCCTCTGCATCCTCTATCCTCACTCCAACTACCTCCATGTCCTCTCTAACAGCATTCATATACACTGCCTGGCCACCAAAAAAGTTGCTACCCAAAAAAAAAAAAAAAGGGTGACACACTAATATTTTGTTGGACCACCTTTAACTTTGAGTACAGCATGCATTCACTGTGGCATTGTCTCGATAAGCTCCTGCAATGTCACAAGATCTATTTACATCCAGTGTTGAATTAATTTTTCACCAAGATCGTGCATTGATGATGGCAGATTCTGACCACTGTGCAAAGCCTTCTCCAGCACATCCCAAAGATTCTCAATGGGGTTAAGGTCTGGACTCTGTGATGGCCAATCCATGTGAGAAAATGATGCATCATGCTCCCAGAACCACTCTTTCACAGTTAGAGTCCGATGAATCCTGGCATTGTCATCTTGGAATATGCCTGTGCCATCAGGGAAGAACAAATCCATTGATGGAACAACCTGGTCATTCAGTATATTCAGGTAGTCAGCTGACCTCATTCTTTGAGCACATACTGTTGCTGAACCTAGACCTG
>JARVGS010000761.1:2934046-2945799 GCA_031762315.1 Hypsolebias antenori | reverse complement strand
TGGGCATCACAGGGTCAGCCCTCAATTGGTTCAGATCCTACCTCACTGACAGATCCTTTTGTGTTTCCATCAAAGATATTAGTTCTGCAGCGGCAGCCCTTAAATGGGGGGGTTCCACAGGGGTCCATCCTGGGTCAGCTCCTATTCTCTTTATACCTGCTGCCACTTGGTTCTATTTTCCGGAAACACAACATACCTTTTCACTTCTATGCCGATAATGATCAAATTTACTTCCTCCTAAGACAAAATGGTACATGCTTTATTCAACCTCTGCTCGACTGCCTGGCTGACATCAGGGACTGGTTGGCTTTAAATGTCTTACGTTTCAATTAAAAGAATTCTGAAGCCATGTTGTTCCCGCCCAACGACATGATCATGAACCACTGCATTGACCTTTCTGCTCTAGCCCTGTAAGAAAAACAAAAAGTCACAAATCTGGGAGTGACAATGGATCCTTCTTTGAAACTCAACCGTCATGTAAACATGATCATTAAATCATTTCTTTTTTCAGCTGAGGCAACTGTCTAAGCTGAAGCCCATACTGTCCAAAAATAAACTGGAGTGGAGACAGTAATACACGCATTCATTACATCTAGGCTTGATTACTGCAATTCGCTCCTGTTTGGTATCAGTCAGACCACCATTGCACTACTACAACTGGTCCAGAATGCAGCAGCCTGATTTTTAACTAGTACAGACAAAATAGAGCACATTACACCAGTCTTGGCCTCCCTGCACTGGCCACTGGTTCATCTTCGAATCCAGTTCAAAATTCTCCTGTATGTCTACAAATCACTGAACAGTCTGAAGCTGATATGACCATTGAAGTGCATTTATTAATTAAAGGTTCAACTGAGACATACTTTTACTATAATGTTGAGCAAATAAATAATTGTTTTAGGTGGTTATCTTGTTAAATTTCAAAGAAATGCATAGCGAATCCTCCCATGCACGCTCCTACTTCCACGTATCGGCTTTTGAAATGCAGCTGATTTGACCATCAAAGTGCATTTATTAAGAAAATTTTGACTGAGACACACCTTCGCTATAATTTTGAGCAAATAATTGTTTTTAAGTGTTAATCTTGTTAAATTCTTGTTAAAGTCCTCCCGTGCATGCTCCCACAGTAGCCATTTGGCAGCCAATCGATTTTTGGCACAACACTGGCCCACACTTCTGGGTTGTAAGCAGTGGCGCATAATGGATGCAATTTATATGGTGAAATGACATATTTCTGGATTTTTCCACTTTATTAGACATATTTGGACTGATGTGACTTATAGGGCGGTGAGACTTGGAAATACAGTACTTATAAGTTGAAACACACAGTTTGCTGAAAATCTTGATTGTAGTATTTTAGAGACAAAAAACACACTAAACTGCTTTTAACAACCAGCAGCAATAAAATACCCCCAGTTGTCTCTACTCATGTCACCCCATCTAGAGAAAAAAAATCAAGATTTTTAAAGACTGAAAAAACTTCAGCTTTTAACATATTCTGCCAGAACCATTGCTTTATGTACAAAACAACTTCAGCAACAACAAAGATAAAGTTTTCATGAAGTCAGCTCATTTTGTTTTGTTTGTTGTTTTTTTTTTTTTTGTAGCCAACTTAGTTGTTGCTCATGTTAGCATCTGTTCAGAGGCAAAATTATACAAGTTAATTGTTAAGTCAACTTGTGGTTTTACTAAACATTTTGACTTCAAAAATAAACGAAATAATAAAAAATGTACTTTAATGTTAAAATGACAGGTTTGAAAGATTTCAAAGATTTGGGAGGTTGACTCTTCCGTGAATGAATTTACATTTTGTTAGTTTATTAGTTCTCAGCGAGAAGGTTTCAGGTTCAAATCCCGGCCCAGGACCTTTCTAGGTGGAGTTTACATGTTCTCTCTGTGCATGCATGAGTTTCCAGGTACTCCAGTTTCCTCCCACAGACCAAAAACATGCTTGTTAGACTGAATGGTAACTAATTGTTCCTAGGTGTGAGCGAGAGAGTGAATGGTTGTTTGTCTCGTTTGTCTCTATGTGTCCCTGTGATGGACTGGAGACTTGTCCAGGGTGTACCCTGCCCCTCGCACAGTGATTGCTGGACATGGGCACCAGTGACCCCCCGTGACCCAAAAAGATAGATGGATCAGTCTTCTTAGCAAACCCCCTAGGATTTGAATTTACTGCCAGTCTGCCTCCTAATTAATACTCAGCATTTTAAAATTTAAACATTTAAAATTACAGCAGCTGCTAAAATATAAATACTAAATTCTAGAGCACATCTTGGTAAATGTTTGCTAGTCCTTTATTTTGTATTTTTACAGAATTACAATATTGTAACATACAAAGAACATTTGCAAAAGATTTGTTCAATACTCTATTTGCATATCAATTGCAGTGTTTCCGCTATTATCTTTGAAGCACATTCAGTTTTATGGCAACAGGATTGGAAAAAAAATTGGTCAAATGTAGAAAACTGTAAAATTGCTCTATAATTTGTTTGTGTCTCTATGGCGTGTGCAAAATTAGCATTAACGTTCATGCTCAATAATTCAGGTACAAAAATCCAACAAAGTTCAGTCAGGTCATCTGGACTTTTTAAAAAATTTTTATTTATTTATTTATTTATTTTTAAACAAATGAAGCGAGGCCCTTGACAGGTCCTGATGAAGTCCTTTGGATGAAGGACAAAACGGCTCAATAACTAAAAAGAAATCATCCAGATGGCCTGACTTAACTTTGTTGGGCACAAGTAGGGTTGCTTCTGAAAAGCTCCATATCTCCAGTCATTTTTTTTTCCCCATCAAAACGTCCATTTGTTGTGACCAGCCCAGCTCAGAACGGTCCTGTCTTGAATTCACAACATTCCAACTTTTAAACTTGTGCCTCAGTTATGAGAAGTAATTTAGACAAATTAGAGGATATTATTAACAGAGAAAGAGGTGTTGGATATGGTCTAATAAGCTCCATCTCCAACAAATATGTTTGTTATTTAAAGGTCTTAATCTTTAATTGAAAATATAAATGGCAAATTTTTTGTTGTGCTCATCATTTAAGTGCATATTAATTGCTTTTGAACGAGAACTTTCACTGAGAATGCTTTAGTTCCATTGTTAAGCCTTTTTTTTCCCTTTCATATTGAAATAAGCGAGCAAGGCCAGCCAGCAGGATTCAAAGATGTTTTTAAAGGATTTGTGTGTCTCCTGACCATGAGTTGGTATAATGAGACCTGAGCTCATGTGCTGTAGAACCGCCTAGCACATCAACTCCTCTTGGAGCCGCATTGTCTCTAGTGTGATTGTCAAGGGCCTCGCTTCATTTGTTCGCATAGCAAGACTAATCAAGGACATTAGCCCTGGTGTCATGTAATTCATCATTGATTGTCTTATTGGCCCTCGGTGCAGTACTGGCTGCACCATCACTCCTCTTGTATAACAGCCTTACCTTGTGTTGCTCTCTGATCGAAAACACCTCCCCACAACGTGTCAGGATTCATTTCCATGTTTTATTTAAAGCCTGCTCGAGTATCAGCAGCGCTTTGAGCAGGATTGAACTTTTTGTTTCTGCTGCAGAGTTGCTTCCTGGCTGACAGGATCCGCGGCTCCGGTGATGCAGAGAGGTGAAGAGACGTGGCTGTGTGTTCTCTCCGACAGCTCAGGGCTCATTAAAGAGACTGAGGCCCCCTGATATTTTGGAGCGCTTGTCTGAGGCCAGTCCGCCGGTGGCTCGGGCTAGTTCACGTTTTGCTGTTTGATGGTTCGGGTTTTGACAGTCTCCTGCCTGTATCTGTCAAGGCAGAATTAAATGTTAACTAAGGCCCAGACTGGGGGAAACATGAGTGCAAACAAATTGAGCCGAGAGCAGCCAGGTAGGCGTGTAAAGTCGACGGAAGGAAGAGGTAGGCAGAGTTTTTGAGTCTCCAGAAGCTCTGTACACCGATAGAGCCAAGGCGACATCAAATATACATGGAAACGGCTTAACCATTTATCATTCATCCTTACAGGAAAAATAAAAAAATAAATCAGATCTCTCTCTCTAAGACACACCCCACCCCCACCCTGTCATTTTTCCACCAGCTTTCTTTTAGCCGCTTGTTTCTCAAACAACACAATATCTGTTGAAAAGAAGGAGCCTCTATCTGGATTGTTGCTGTAGGGAAACTAAATATACTCAGTTTTCTCTAAACCCCTTAATCTCTGAATAAAAGCATCAGACAGATCAAGGGAAAGTAAAGAACAGTTTGCAGAGTCTCATTCAGTGGCTTGAGGGTGCTGTTTGCTCTTTGGCGTGGTAAGAAAATCCCTTCATCAGCAGCGGTATACAGTCGCACCACTGGTCTGTTGACGGATGCGGTGCGCGTGAGCTCCGGTGGATGGACTCAGCTGACTATTGTGGAGTCACCTCGCAGCTTCAAGCCGAACACCGTATGCATGAATGAAAGGACACGGCGTGTCTGTGAGCCCTTAAGAAGTGGAGCTGATCCCTAATCAGAGATTCCACATCTAGCCGTCGTGTGACGATGCATTTCAGCACAACAGGACGCATCGTTGCCTTGCGGGGGTTGACGTCTGGGGGCCGATCCAAAACCAGATCCAACGTTTCAACTTTTGTCCTTGAGAGGAGTTACAGATTTGCCAATAGATGAGCAGGAAAGGATAAAAAAAACAGGGCGTTGTGTGATTGAACACGTTAACAGAAGGCGATCAGTATTCAAAGTGAAACGCTCCTCAAAGGTTCTTTTCTGCAGAGCGCCGGACCGCCGAGAACTCTCAATATGCTCTGCGAGGCCCAACGCCGACTCAAATCAAAGTCCTTGTGTATGCCAGTGCAACCTTATTTTTTTTGTCAATTGCTCTTGTGCTGCATGTTAAACAATGCAAATGGCCTAAGCTTCACTTTTTTTCCTCTCTTGAGTGTGTTATTCTCAAGTCATCTCCCAGGAAAGAAAAAAAAAAACGGGTTATTTCCATATTTTAACTGCACCGTGTAGTTTTCTCTGCCAGGCCTCATGGAAAAAAGATAATCTTGTATTCAAGTTTATTTTTCCTTCGGTTTTCCTTCACCAGGATTTTTTTCTTTCTTTTGATGCCTTTTCGTTTTGAATAGGATTTTGCTTTTTATCACACACTTTATTTTCTCTTTTGCTTTAATGACAAATTATTATGTGTTGTCAAAAGAAGAACGCACATCTTTTTTCCAGAAAGTCAAATGCATATTATATGTAAATTGGTCCTTTTGGTGGTGTTTCATACACCGTAGGAGGCCCTTGAATTTTGAATACAAGCTTGTTGCAGGCAAACCAACCACTTTATGTCTGCTTGTGGAAAATTCAGCAGTAAATATGTGTTTCGCACATGTGCAATTCACTCCCTAAAAACAAGCATAAAATAGCAACAAAAATAGTTCTGAACATCTTAGAGCTAAAGCTGACATCAGAAAGCTGTTTATCATGGTTAAAGGCGGTGATATTAAAAGAAATTACAGATTTACTGCTGAAGATGAAGAGTTGGACATAATAAATCAGTCTGTACAACTCCCCATGTGTCAGTCAAACACATCAGATTTATTTTAAAACCATTAAAATGTCGGCGTCTGCGCTACTTTTTGCACTTTAAATTGGATGTTTTTAAACGAGTGGTTTGTTCGCTGAGTTTTTTTAGCGCCTGAGGGGAGATTAAACACAAACCATATGGATAATATGCTGCTCCAACATGCCTCTGCATCTGCTGCTGCAAAACACAAAATTCTCGTTATCTGGTTTAAATCTGCTGTATGGGTGAGACATTGTTAATACAATTCATCTTTTTATCAAAGGATATTAAGAACAATAATTTTAATATTTCTGAAGAAATTCTGAAGTGAGTCGGTACAGCTGCTGCCTAAAATTCCAGTAAACAGCATTGTCACTTTATAAAGCTTAAAATTAATGTGGGGTTTACTTTTGCAATAATCTGAAAATGTACAAGAACAGTAAAAGAAGATTGATACAGCTCTTTAGGGTCACCATAACCACACACATGTGCCTGTCACTCCCTAACAGCACTTTGAATAAGACTATGGTTAACTGAATACCCAGAGACAAAGACTGAGGAGTGAACAAACTTCAAGAGAGAGAATAATTTTTAAGTGATTTTATTTGCAGTGGGTGACAAAACGCATCAGGAATCCTGAGGAGCAAGGACACAAGTTTGATATTTTCCAAGAGGATGATGATGATACCGGTGGTAGATTTCAGATCTCACTGTAGGTTTGGTAGTAGGCCATGTGGTTGGAAGGTGAGGAAGGCAGCTGAGGAGATGCAGTATATTTCCAGGGGTTCTTCAAAGAAGTCCAGGCACAAGAAGTTCACAAGGAGAGATACTGTAAATAGCAAAAGGAACACAGTTAAGTATTTCTCAAGGATCATAGAAAAGGGCTAGAAGCACGACTATCAGAGGCAGTTAATGCTCCAGCAGCAAGGAGGAGTCATCTACTGCCTTTTATACTCCTTTCATTCATTCAACCTTTATTTGTACATGTTAATCCCATTGAGCCTCATGGACTCATTTGCAAGAGATACCCGGTTTTAACAAAGAGCGATGACAACAGGGGAATAACAAATGCAACAAGACAATTATAAAGGATTCGTACAAATAGAGATTTTTTTTGTTTTGTTTTTAACAAGTGGAAATAAAATGGTATTTAAAATAAAAAGTAACAAAAAAACAGCTAGGTTGTAAGGTGATGTAGAAAACTACTACGTCTGCAATGTTTGTTTTTTTTTTTTTCCCCAGGAACGTAACAGATGTTTAAATCCACTTAGAGAGGTCAAGGCTGAGTGCTTCAGTTGTTTTTTTTTTTTTTTTTTTTTTTTTTTGCAAGATGTTCCAGGAAACAGGAGCAGAGTAGCAGAAGATCCTTTTGCCTAGTTCAGTCCGCACTGAGGGAACACTCCTGGTGTCTCATTAAGATGATCTTCAGGTTTGGAAAAGTTGGCACTACCTAGTGTCTTCAGAGCAGCAGGAAAAACAGGAAATCCAACAAAGATAGGTAGACAGAAATGCAGAGCAGGAGTTAAACTTCACATAGTCTCTGTGCAGAAACCATAAGTTGTTACTGAAAAGATTCCTGAGTGGTAAGTTGCAGAAGCATTTGGTCATCACAAATCAGTTTTTATATACTTAGAGACAGTGTATTGTAAAGACAAGGTAAAAAGATCCTGCACTTTAATTTATGATAAAAAGTCTAAAGTCAGAAGACAAGAATTTATAAATCTGTGTTAATATGTTGTGCTCTTCAGTAGGGCTGAACAATTAATTGCATTTGCGATAATATTGCAATATGATAAAACAAGATTTTCAAATAGCAAAGACTGATATTTGACTGGTCACATGATCTGGTTATGTGACGTGCGAGTGAACAGAGCAAAACAAAGCAGGGAGCGGGAGAAGTCAACACTGCACTTTAACCAGTTGCACAATGGCGTCAGGCTCGACAGAAGCTGACACATCTGAAAGTTTGGTACCAATGAGAGGCATCACGTCCGTTGTTCGGAATCATTTTGGCGCTTAAAAAAAGAAGACATTGCACAATGACATGTATTGTGCAGAACCTGCCTTGTTGCTGTTGCTACCTCTCGAGGTAACACCACAAAGCTTTATCAACACTTTAAGAAACACCACAAAGCCATTTACGATGGTTGCATGGCTAGAATGACAATGACCAGTGCTTCAACTTCAAGTAAGCAAAGTACCAGCCAACAGGGATCACTGATCGAACTGTTCGAAGGTATTACTCTGTATGAACATAATTAGAAAAAGCATGTGGAAATAACTCAAGCAATAAAGGAGTTCTTATCGAAAGACATGATGCCCATTAATTTAGTGACCAAGCCTAGGTTTACGGCTTTGGTAAACACAATGGATAAGTAGTAGGGATTCACAATATTGGATTTGTGGCCGATATGTTAAAACGTATTTGGCCGATAACCGATACCAATATTTTATGTACGTTCCTTTGTCAGAGCATAGCCTCTTATTTAGTCTTATTTGCTACAAATAATAAATATTGTGCAACAGCTGTAAGAGCTGGTGACATATATGCAGTAACAGCCATATGATATGCACAGCACTTTAACTTACATTAAATGTAGTGTTAAATGTTATTTATTAGCATTAGTCACTAGTGATGCTGTATCACTTGTGGAGGCTTGTTCCAGTCCCTAGCTGCAGTGTGGGATCCTCTGCACTCCTGTGCATGAAGGACAGCCTTTTTAAGTTCAAAGTTTTTGTAAGACCAATCATGCTAACAGGGCTAACACGACATCCAAAGTCTGTGGTAAAACTCACCCAACAAGTCATGCTATCAGCTATTAGCTTCTCAGCGATGTTGAAAATGACGGCTTGTAACTCGGGTAACGTTACAGTGGAACAATGTCTCAGACTGGGGACGAAGTAGTGAGGCTCAACGTAGTCCATAAATCTTTGGAATCTGACATCCTCACCAACGAAAAATAAAACTTCCACACCACCGACATTTTGAATTTTCCTCTCCGCCTTGAGATCGGGTAGGCGCATGTGACGTCATTGCATTGTGCTGCAACGTCTTCACGTTGTGTTGCAACGTCATCACGTTGTGCTGCAACGTCTTCACGTTGTGTTGCAACGTCATCACGTTGTGCAGCCGCTGCAGGTAAAAAGAGCGCCTTTTATATCAGTGAGTTATTTTAATGGAATGGCCGATGTCCGATATTGAAATTTAATGCTAATATCGGCAGATACCGATACCATGCCGATAATATTGTGCATCCCTACATTTTTTTTCTTCTTTTGGCTGCTCCCTGTGTTAGGGGTCACCACAGCAAACTAAGTCGCATGAAGACTTGGTAATGATTTTTGTGCCTGATGCCCTTCCTGATGCAACCACAGTTGACCAAGCTACCACAGCGCTCTGTGTGGAGCAGAGACCTGCTACCTAGGGCGCCCAGAGGAGCAGATGGTGGGGGTTAAGAGCCTTGCTCAAGGGCCCAGAGTGGGGCAAAATGAGGGTGGAAGCAGGTGTGGGTGCTTCACTTATCCCACCCACATTTTTTGTTGTTGTCGGTACCGTGAGTTGAGCCGGCAATCTTCCGATCACAGGCCCACCTTCTCTAACCTCTGCACCACCACTCCCAGGAAGAGAGAGGAGCCAATAAACGCCTTAAAAGAGCATCATGGTAAATTTAAAACAGTGAAGTATGGCATTGTTCTTTGCAACAAAGAGAATAAAAACAAACAGCAACGCATCTGCTCAGCAGTTACTAAAGTCTAAAGTCTATTAGACTAAACAGTCATTCCTTCATAGGTCTTTATAAACCAGTTTCAGTTTAATTACATGCATAATTGTATTTAATAATATGCACAGAAGACCAAAATACACACACCACCTTTATGTGAGTGATCCAAACACGGCTTGTGCAACTCTAAATTACTATTACATTTACTATGAAGTACCTGCATGTTGTATTAAATAAGACGGAGTATTACTCCAATAACAGGACCAGTCTGTTTAGGTGGAACTCTGCAATGTAACAAACACACCTATTTCACTAGTGTAGCAGACATAGACACTTTAGATATGCGTTATATCAGCACAGATACAAGTTCATGAAGTTCAGACTAGAGGACGTACAAGGGCATTAAGATATAAAACATACACAAGTGAACTAAATCAGATCATGTCAAAACAACCCTTCTGACCTGAGTGTCTTCAAGTACAAAGCTACTTTTTATCCATGCAGCTTGTTTCCTATCTGTCCAAGTGCTAAATATTTTAGATACTTGGAGAAATGTAACATTGTTAGAGGTCAGCTGGGTGAGCGCAGATACACGTTTCAGCCCCGGTTCAGGTGAAAATGCCTAAATCTGCTCGGGAATCTAAAAAAAGACTCGAGAGCAGAGAGGCTATCCGACTCCAACTCCAGCAATAAAAATCCTGTCTGTAATCTACATAAAAGACAAACTCTGTCTCCTTCTCACCATTTTGAATGTGTAGTGTTTATCAGAAGAGCTCCGTTTCAGTCTGTGAGCAGAGATTCTATCGTCTACGAGCAGATAAGACGGCACGAGTGGAAAAAGACAAAACGGGAAAAAGAAAAAGGGTGTAAACAATAAAAATATTTTTAAAATTATTTTGGGGAAATTACACAAAGCCTATTGATGAGATAGATAGTAAAATATCTAAGGCCTGACACCTTATCAAGGAGAAACAAAACAAAGAATACAGCAAATTGACTCAAGAAGGAAGTTCTTAGAAATTACATTTAGATCAATAAATTACAATTTCTACCACCTATAATCCTTGCCTCTTTGAAATGACTGGAATTTCTACCAAATCCACAGAAAGTTTACATGAGTAGATAGGAATCTACGATCAGTCAACATCCTGGAACGTTTTTTCCACCTAATGGCACAATCAAGAACCACTGTACAGTATCAACATTTCCTCTCTAGGCCCCTTAAGAGAATTGGGTTGTCACTAATCTGGAAGTGAAAATAGACCCTTCCATGAAACTAAACAGTCACGTAAACATGATTGTTAAATCCTGGTTTTTGTTTGTTTTCAGTTGAGGCGACAATCTAAACTGAAGCACATACTGTCCAAAAGTATTCTCGAGACTGTAACGCATGCTTTCATAACATCCAGGCTTGATTACTGCAATGCACGTCTTTTTGGAATCGGTCTGATCTCTATTGCACGTTTACAACTGGTTCAAAATGCTGCAGCCTGATTCTTCACTGGTACGGACAAAAGAGAGCACATTACTCCAGTTCTGGCCTCCCTTAACTGGCTCCCAGTTCACTTTTATTTAAAAATCCTTCAGTATGTTTTTAAATCTCTGAACAATTCTGAACCCTCCTATCTCGATGATCTGCTGCAGCCATACGCAGCACTCTCTGAGGTCAGCAGACCAGCGCTTTTATTGGTTCCAGGCACTTGTTTTAAGCTCAGAGGTGACGGGGCCTTCTCTGTTGCAGGTCCAGAACTGTGGAACGTAGGGGTGCAACGATTGCAGTTTTTTGGCCGATCACCAATCGCCGATTTCTACAAAGTCTGACCTGCCGATTCCGATTTTAGCCGATACTGATTTTGTTTTATCAGCAACACTGTTAGATGTTGTAAGGTCACAATGCGCCTTTAAATTTCAATCTTATTTTGTTGAAAAACAGACCCTTCAACAATATTCTAGAAACAATACAAACGTGTTATAAATGGTCACAAGGTAGTGTTCTGAAATGTAAATGAAGTTTAGACAACTGTTGTTAAAACTAAAAAAAATCAGTAAAATCTTGTTTCTCATGCAAGCATTGGCCGATTTCCCAAAATTAAGGAAATTGAGGCCGATAAATCGGCCGGCCGATTTATCTGTGCACCCCTAGTGGAATGAGTTACTAATGCATGTCAGGCAGGCTGTTTTTAAGTCTCGTTTAAAAACTCACTTTTATTCCCTGGCTTTTGACACTGCGAGTTGATTTTAACTTGTCTATGTTCTATAGTGTTAGCCATTTAGTTCTTATCTTTACCTCTGATCTATGTATGTGTTGCTATGTTCTATGATTGCTTGTTTTTGTTGTACAGCACTTTGGTTGACCTTGTTGCTGGTTTTAAGTGCTTTAAACGTAAGGTGGTATGGTATAGTACATTTGCATCTAGGGGTGCACCGATAAATCGGCCCCGATTTCCTTAATTTTGGAAAATCGGAAATCGGCCAATGCTTGCATGAGAAACCGATTTTACAGATTTT
>JARVGS010000761.1:2901487-2916589 GCA_031762315.1 Hypsolebias antenori | reverse complement strand
TGTAAAATTCGCGCCCTGTCGGCCACTATTGTTCCCACTGTGGAACGCGCCAAACCTAGCTTGTCCCCGATCGCCTTAGGTTTTAATCCCTGATCCGCCAATTTTAAAATTTCTACCTTCACCTCCATCGTTATCGCCTTCCTCTTCTTGCCTCCCGCCGCCGCACCATCCGTAGACTCACTCACTCGTTTTGGGGCCATTGTACAGTACCACTAGCTCGCTCTCGCTCAGAAAAAAAATCACTCGCTGTATACTCTACGTATTCGCCAAACTCACCACGCGGCTAAGCTAGCGCCGTCCGTTTAAATACCTTTAGAATCCGTATCGCTCCGCCTTTGTCTCTCAGAGTTACAGTTCACACACCCTACTGTACACATCCGCTGTGGCCCCTCCCACACCTGAGGACCCCTTCAGGGACAGCGGGAAATTTTCATTGCCTAAGCCAAGTACGTACAGTCGTCACTGACGCCGCCGTAAGTGACGCATGACGCCGCCGTAAATGACGCATTTGCGCCGTAACTCGATTGCATTGTTTTCAACGGGGGTGGTTCGTAAGTCTGAGTTGCCGTAAGTCGAGACCGCCGTAATTCGAGGACTACCTGTACTGTTATTAGTGTTCTAGCCATATTGTCCTAATTAGAGTCAGTTAGCTGTGAAGGCCATGTTGAGTTGAATTGACTCCAAAAGGTTTGTTGTAAATGTTCATCCAGCGATTACTTAATTGTAAATGGACTGTACTTACGGATATATAGCACCTTTCTATCTTATCAAGGCACTCAAAGCTCTTTACACTACAATCTGTGCCTTATTTACCCATTCAAACAGCACTCTACTAGATCTCTACAAAGAATAATCAGAGCTTTATCACATTCATACACTGACTGGACACACATCGAAGGTAATGATGGGGTTCAGTGTCTTGCCCACAGACATTTCGGCATGTGACTGATGGGGGAGTTGAACCTCCAACTCTCACATTGAAGGATGACTGCTCTAACCACTCAGCCACAGCCGCCCTCTTAATTCATTCAACCTTTATTTAATCTGGTTAGTCTCTTAGAGATCTGTTTTAGACTTAATGACAAATTCATTAAAATTGTTCCCTTTTTTGGTGAGATATTTTGCTAACAGACAGCCAAAACATCATTACCCCATTTGCATTGGGGTGGGGTGGGGGGTGGGGGGCTCAAGGAAGGTGCAGTGGATTTCCAGCAACAGCAGGAGCTTACTGGTTCTCCAGGATGGTGTCATTAAAACAAAAGCAGACATGCAGGAACATTTTCAGAACTTTTCCTAAGACCAAACTGATGAAAGTCTCAAGGTGGAGCCTTGGCTGGGAGTCAGCTGCTATAAAGACCATTTCTGGGACAAAACTGGGTTTGCCTTTTCTTACAAAGGAGCATATTTTCTCCAGGACTGACTTTTTCGAAGAGGATGTAAATTCTTGGTTCTGGAGTAAAAATTTTAGTAGATTTTTTTTTTTTTCTTTGAAAAAAACTCTGCACCTTAATGGAATATTGAGTCTTACAAGAGGCATAAATGGTGTTAAAAAAGTTTCAAACTTTTTAAGATTGGCTGAAGATAACAGGTCTGTCATTTGCTTCAAGGACAGATGAAATAAGAGATAGCAGATGGGGGTAGAAGTAACAGGATGATTTGGAAAAATAAATAAATAAATCTCCCAAACCTGCTGCTGATTGTTGGAAGGCACTTTAGCTCTGCAGCGTTCAATAAGGCCTTGATTTATCTGCAGGGCCATCCATCATCCAGGAAAGGCCTCAAAGGTGTCCTAAAAATGCATCTTCCTTATCAGACTTAAAGAGTACACGTTCTCCTCATTTACAAGGTCATCATTTTATTTTGAGCTCGACTCACAGAGAGGTTTGCACGCTTTGAAAGTTCAAAACATCTTTTCATGTCAGAATATGTCTGAAGCATTTTATTTTTAGCTCCTGTCGCTTTAAAAATCCTCATCTAAAAGGTCCAGACTGTTTCTTGTTCTTTATTTGAGGCGGTACAGATCACTTTCCAATGAACTTTGTAACTCTTCAGTACTTTAGCGTTCACAAATTTTCATTCAACCTTTATTTATACAGGTTAGTCTCATTGAGCCTGGAGGACTCATTTACAAGAGAGACCTGTTTTTGACAAAGAATGATGACAACAGTAGACAATCATAAAAGAAAGCATATAAGTTGGAAAAAAAATGGAAGAAAATTATATTTAAAAAACTAAACAAAAACAGCTACAATGTGAAGTGATGTAAAATACTAAAAACATGAACATGCCTGCATTGGTTTTTCTGATGAACTTAACAGATGTTTGATGTCTCTTAATCAAGGTCGAGAGCTTCAGATCTTTTTGCAAGCTATACCAGGAAACAGGTGTGGAGCAGGAGAAGGCCATTTTGCCTAGTTCAGTCCTCACTGAGGGGACACTGCATGTAATAATGTCCTGAGAGCGCACGCTGTAGCTGCACTCACGCAGAGACCTGTTGGAGGAGATGTATGAAGGCAGCAGACCAAAAAGTGATTTAAAGATGAAAATGTACCAGTGGGAGAGTCTGTATGAAGTTAATGATGACCAGTTAACCAGTGAACACAGGGTGAAGTGGTGGGTACAGTATTTACAGCCAGTTACAAATCTTAGTGTAGCGTGATACAGTGGCCAACTTCTGCAAGGTGCTTGTAGGAGCGTTCATGTAAATAATGTTACCGTAATCAATGGAGGGAAGGAAAGTTGCAGTTACAAGGTGTTTCCTAGTGTTCAGATTGAGACAGGATCTATTTTTGAAAATGAAACCCAGTTTAACGTTCAGTTTCTTTACCAAGTTTTCGACATGGGGCTTAAAAGAGAGATGTGAATCGAGTCGACCAAGATACCCAAATATTTGTAGGAATCGACAAACTCAATAGGAGCACCATTCAAAGATAAAATCAAAGGGACCAACTTCCTGTTTGAAAACAACATCCCTTTGGTTTTATCTGTGTGTTTTGTACAAGTTTGCGATGGAACAAATCTGACTGGATGATATCAAAATCCGATTGCAAAAGCTGGAAAACCTTAGCAACTGTTTCAGCTCGACAATAAACAACTGTGTCATCAGCATGTAAGGATGCATCAGGAATGTTCTGACCTACATTACCTATGTAGATTGTAAAGAGGGTGTGTCCTAAGACTGAGCCTTGTGGTACACCATTGTTAACAGTAATATAACTGGAGGACGTACCATTATGTTGAACACATTGCCTTCAATCTGAGAGATAATTAGTGAACCAACCAATGGTGTGATCTGAGAAACCAATTTCTGAGAGCTTATGACATAAGATGTTATGATCCACAGTGTCAAAAGCTTTAGCCAGGTCTAAGTAAAGTGCAGCACAATAGTCCTTAGCGTCCAGTGCTTCAGTGACATCATTAAAAATCTTCAGCGAAGCATTCATTGTAGAACTATGAACCATGAACTACCTTACCACAGAATCTCCTAAAATATGTAGGAGAACGGTTCTGCTCCTCACAAACAGAGGGAGAAAACAAGACGTTTTTAAAATCAGCTTTCACAGCTGGAGTTTGTTCTTCAGGGGAAAGTAGAGAGGCAGTTATTGAAAAAAGGGGATGCTTAGTTGTTAATGAATGTTGTCAATAACTGTATTTAATTGTCACTGGTATCTTTCGTATTATTTTTATTTTTAAAAGGGAAAAAAAACTCTAGCACACTCTGCAGACTAGTCTGATTAAATGAGACTTTCATGAGCTAATCATGTAATAATACAGATGTTTAACTGATGACAGCTAAAAGGTCAAGGTCTTTTATTTAACGGCATGACAACCACTGATATTAAAGTCAGTGTCATGGATTTTCTTTTCCTTTTCACATCAACTCCTGCTATGAACCGACTAATTAAAGACAGCTTTAGACCAAGCTTATTTTCTACAGGTTACGTTTGTCAGCTGCTGAGACAAATATAACCCTGATGTTTATTTAAATGACAAAAGTGTTTCAAATCGGGGGGAACTCATAAAGGTGAGAAGGAAATGAGTAGTATTTTATTTTCTTAGTGTTTTAAATGTACAAAAATACATGCAAAACTTCTGGTGTCACCTTAACAATACCTGAAACCACAAATGTGTTCTTTTAAATTCTTTTTAAAAAAGTCATTGACTGCATTTTTATGATTTTTATTTTAAAGATTGCTGTTTTATTTTGCTGGGAATTGTGTACTAAAGAGCGGAGTCAGAATAATGGGCGGAGCCTAATCAAGCAGCTGGAGGTGACCAATCAGAGCAAAATGTGCTTTAACAAGGCGAGGTCAACTCATGAGGAAGCTATCCCTGTTAGCCATATTGATAAAAATGTTCATTTACAGAGAGTAGTTAGGGCAAGGATAGTTAGTATGCAGCCATATGTACTGAAAATTAAGGCCATAATTGCTTTAAGTATACGGTAGTCCCTCGCTACTTCATGATTCAGCTTTTGCAGACTTGCTCTTTCGTGTTTTTTTTTTTAAGTAAAAGTGTACAGGACAAAAATACAATAAAAATTGCACGACATGATTGTTAACTTTAATATTACTCATGTGATTGGGACAGTACGGGATACAGTAAAATGTTAATGAAAAAATAATACATTGGACAGGTACTGCCATTTTGTAGTTTTCTCTTAATAAGCCTACATTGTAGCGCCAGTCAAAGTAACTACATTACCCAGATGACAACAGTGCTTCCTGCCGCTGCCTTCTTGCCGAAATTAGGAGAAAGTTTTGATTCGATCCATACCTGACTAAAAAGTTTGGTCCTTATTCATATTGACTTTGGCGCTCAGTGGATTCAGCGAGCTGTACGGAACTGACCGGGAATTGGACCAGAACCGGACTTTCAGCCTCATCGGTCAATCTGAGTGCTGCTTGCTGGCCCATGAGACCTCACGAGCTGGGAGGTTTGGAGGTCCGGTGTCTTCTCCGGACATCACCGGGACTTTTTAATTTGGATCCCTCTGGATTATTTGGACTTGATCAGGACCAATTGTGTGGTTTTGTGCTGGCTCTCCAAAGGTCCGGTTCTCTCTAAAAGCATCTTGGTACTCAACGGCTGCAGAGAGCCAATCAGAACCCAGCCAGAACCGGACCAAGGGTGGTTAGTACCCACATAAAATTTTGCAGTAGCTACAGTACAGTACATATATGTATGTTGTTAAAATAATGTAGGTTTAAGAGTTTAGAACATTACAAGAGTGTGAAAAGTGTTTATAAAGACTTAAAATATATAAATGCTAAAATGTTTCTACTTCGCGGTTTTTCCCTTATTGTGGGGTGTCTGGAACGTAACCCCCACGATGAACGAGGGACTACTGTAAACATTAAGAAATATAATCAACAATTAAAGCTTTCCTCATGTAAAAGCTACACGTGGAGATGATTCTGTCATGAACAGCTCCAGCATGAGTTTACAGTAATTCAGTGTTTTTTCTTACCCTGTATCTAACAGTTGAGTAGTAACGATTAATTTTAGATCATTAAAAGCTGTTGAAACAATTCAAGCGAATCACACGTTTTTTTGCAAGTTGACACATAAAAATAAAGTGTCAACTTGTACAAAAAAGACAGAGTTCATTTGTTTTCCTTCAGTTAACTGGCTAGTCCTAATCAGTAGATTAACCAGCGTTTAATTTATTCAGGATTTTTACTTCCTTCCTGCTCAGAGTGTCCTGATCTGCTATTCCTGTGGTCTGGTTGAAAACTAGAACCATAGGAGAGTAAAACAATAGTTCCAAAGAAGATTTTGTGGAGATAAGAGGATATTTACAGGTATATAAGCTGAACTTTGTTGCTACATATGGAAAGCAATGTTGATAATGTTTTGTTTAAGAAAATTTCTTGTTGTAGCTGTTCTTTTTACAGATCTGTCTCCCTCTCCCAGCATCCTCCTGTCACACCAACCTTCTGCATCTCTTCCTCGCTGAATTAATTAATCTTCTCTGTGGTCTTGCTTTGTTTCTCCTTGGTAGCTTTGTGTTCAACATCTTTTGTCCAAACTATCTATTGCCCCTCCTCTGCATGTGTCCAAACAATCTTAGCCTTGGCTCTCTGACTGGCTCTGAACCTGAGCTGCCTCAGATGTAATCATTTCCAACCCTGTCCATTGTGGTGAAAATCTGAACATCTTCATATCTGACACTTGTAGCCCCTCTGGTCTTTTCATTAGTGCCGCTGTCTACAACGCAAACACAATAGCAGGTCTTAACCTTGTAAACCTTCCTTTTCACCCTTGCAGCACTCCTTCTGTCACAAACCAACCATAACACTTGTTTCCATCCACTCCAGTGGGCCTTCACCTCTCTTTTACTCATGCTGTTGCTTTGAAGGTTGGACCCTGTCTACTTAAATGCATCCATCTTCCCTGACCCTCTAATTCACACACATTGTCTGTCTTGTCTCAGTGACTTTCATTTCTCCTCTCTCCAGAGCATACCTCCACCTCTCCAACTTCGTTCACCTGCTCCCAACTCTCATTACAGATCACAGTGTCGTCCACAAACAACATGTCCATGAGAGCTCCAGCATCGACTCAACCAACGCACGCATAACGTGACAAAAATATCTATACTACGCAAAGATGACAAGGCGTAAAAGCAAATAATACTTGTGTTTGCTTAAACTATAGGAAAATATGTAAAGCTTCAAGTGTTCCTTTTGACCTTAATCCGAGTATCAGTTAGCTTAAGCATAGGGTGACTAGATGTCCTCGGTTTCCGGGGACGGTCCCCGTTTTGGACAACCTGTCCCCGGTTAAAGCTGTCCCTGGAATTGTCCCAGATTTTAACGATTTAGACTGTTATTGTGGGGTAGAACGCTCAAGTGAGTATGTTGCGCACAACAGATTACGTTAGCTGGCCGCGCTGCTCTGTTGTGCTGCTGTTAACATTACAGACGGAGAAGAAGAAGAAGAAGAGAGCAGACTGCTCCGCCTTTAAAACTGAAGAAGAAGAAGCAGTGATATGGCATTTAATTTCAACTGGGCTGATGATTCTAGCCGTGACAAATGTTTGTTACATGGTAAGAAATGTTTCCAGTGTTGTCAGCTGTGCCCAGGCGAAAGAATAGGGCTGGGATGTGTTTAGTTTTATTAAAGATGACCCAAACCAAGCTTCATGTTATCGATTAAATAATCCATCTTGTTTATGCTAATATTGCTCACCATCGCAACTCAGTCTACACTAAACAACGCCCACATACACTTGCGCTGAAGCATGTTATTGTAGTCCATCCTCATTAGATGAATCCTCTGGCTGGGCTGACCAAAATTAGCCCCAATGAGCTGCAAACTGAGGGGGTGTGGCCATACATCTGTCAATCATTCTGAACCATGAGGAACAGTAACAGAACAGGGCTGTCAGAATTTAGCCCTTTGGAACGACCCTGGGATTTTTCCCAGGCGGTTTGATGCCAGTTTTGTTGTAAATTAAACAAAATGTGACAATGTTTCTAAAATGTATTTATTTTTAAGTTGTTATTTTTATTTATTTATTGTTTATTTGAACATCTTTATTGTAAATGCCAGTGGGAAGGTTTAGCCCGCCTAGCCCATTGATACCAGCCGTCACTGCATACACAGTGTACAGTACTTGTAATTAATTCAGTTCAATTTTACATATACACACCTATGTAAGTACAGTGGTGCTTGGAAAGTTTGTGAAGCCTTTAGAATTTTCTATATTTCTGATAAATGTGACCTAAAACAGCATCAGATTTTCACACAAGTCCTAAAAGTAAATGGACTGTACTTATATAGCGTCTTTCTATCTTATTAAGATACTCAAAGCGCTTTACTGTACAATCTGTGTCCTCATTTACCCATTCATTCAGCACTATACTAGAGCTGTACAAAGAATAATCAGTGCTTTATCACATTCATACACCGATGGGACACACACCGGAGGCGAGAAGGGGTTCAATGTCTTGCCCAGGAACACTTGGGCTTGTGACTGTTAGTGGAATCAAATCCCCAACTCTCCCAATGGAGGACGACTGCTCTAACCACTCAGCCACAGCCACCCCCAAAAGTAGATAAGGAGAACCCATTTAAACAAATGAGACAAAAATATTATACTGGGTCATTTATTTATTGAGGTAAATGCAACTACAACTAAACGTCTCCTGTAACTTGATCAGTCCTGCACACCGGCTTGGAGGATTTTTAGCCCGTTCCTCTGTACAGAACAGCTTCAACTTTGGGATGTTGGTGGTTTCCTCACATTAAATGCTGCTTCAGGCCCTTCCACAACATCTGGATTGGATTAAGGTCAGGACTTTGACTTGGCCTTGTTAGGATGCATGAGAGAAGCAGAGTGTGCTCTATTCACACAAGGAGAGCTGTTGGTCAGGGTACTTCTTGTTGCTCTTTAAAATAGTAACTGAATCAGGTGTTCACTTATGTAGGTCAATATATAGGTATAACACCCTGTTAAAATACACCAGATTGCAGGAAATGGCATCTACTTTATTGAAAATGTTCTGGGGGAGGACCCCCAGACTCCCCACTAGTGTGCCCCCCGCCAACATTACAAATGCTTCGGATGCCAATGGATAGATCCCTGTTCTTTAAATAAAACTGGGTGCCCACTCACACCTGATCATCATCGCATTGATTAAAAACACCTGACTCTAATTTCACCTTCAAATTAACTACTAATCCTAGAGCTTCACATACTTTTATCATTCACAAATATGTAACACTGGATCATTTTCCTCAATAAATAAATGACCAAACATAATATTTGTGTTTCAGTTGTTTAACGGGGTTCTCTTTATCTACTTTTAAGACTTGTGTGAAAATCTGATGATGTTTTAGGTCATATTTATGCAGAAATATAGACAATTACAAAGAGTTCACAAACTTCAAGCACCACTGTATGAATATGTTCACATTCATGCACAAACGTGCACATGCAGTACATTAGTATACACCCTTGCCTCCCACCACAGTTTTAGTGCTCTATTCCTACTACTATTACTTTATTTGTTTTATTACTCTTAGGAAATGCTAACAGTGTGGATAGACACATTCCTGCTGCTACATGTGATTTTTATTGTTTAAACATGAATAAATATTTTAAAATAAATGAAACCGTAACTGTTCCCCTTGCTTCATTTCATCTTGATAACATTTTATTATTTTTGGTCTCCGAGCTGGAAATATCCCCAGATTTAATTTCAGAAATCTGGTCATCTTACTTGAGCATTTAGCTAAAATAGCAGCCAGCTGTCAATGACGGCCAGTAGATTTTAGTATAAATAGCTGATAGCTTGGGTAGCTTTTAGCTTGAATAGCTGTTGAGTAAAGCAGCATTTTGTTTTTGTAGTGGTTAGCTTGGATACCAGTTAGCTTGAAAAGTTGTTAGCTGTTAGCAAACACTTATTTCATCTCCAAACTTAATCACTCTAACATCTGTCTAATGCAGCTAAGATGCTTGCTACTCATATCAACTCCACACAACTACACTTAACCTTTTATGATAATATGACAAAGTAAATCTGTTGTATGACTTTGTGGATCTTCTTTTATATTTCTATTTGAAGAAAGAACGTTTCTGTCAAACAGCCATCTAGAAGCTTAAAACACGTGACTGAGTTGCAAATTCTCTCCGAGGCCTGCTAATTGGGCAGATAATCCCTAACTCAGAGGACCAGATGAAACCATGGTGATGGCTTTATGTTCACAAACAACCAACCTGATTAGCCTTGGCGTTTTCACACACGAACGTCTCGTAATTGGTGGCAAAGGTTGGAGCGTTGTCGTTGATGTCCAGCACTCTGATGTACACGGGCACTCGGCTTATTTGTCGCGGGTTGTCTGGGAAACACAAAGGTGGACACGATCACTTCACATGAATAATTGTTACTTAACACGTGTGACACAGAACATGTGTGCAACTATAGCTCTGTCTCCAGGCAAACTAATTATACCTAAATCAAATTATGTATTTAAATAAATAATAGCATGTTAGGCAGGAAATCACTTCAACGACAAATCAGAAGCTTTTTATTGCAAATATATTTAGTTTTTAATCTGTTAAGACACTGTTAATTAGAAGACTGGATGGAAATCTCTGCAGAACATTGAAGTCTTATTGACAGAAAAACAAGGGACATGAAGTTAATTAGAAAAGATTAAAATTGGGAGGGAATGACCAAATAAGTAAGTATTTTTACAAAGTATGTTCGAATTTACTCTAATCATAGACTAAGATTAAGCCAGTGTTAAGTTTGAAAATAGTTTTAAATTAAAAGCTGCTAATAAAAACAATAATAAAAATATACATTGTAATGAAGTTGTGGGAGTAAATTTCCGGTAAACTGGACTTTTTCTTTTTCCAGACTCATACGAGTGCCTCTCTGAGCTGGAAGAGAAACACCAGCTCCAAGCCAACTTTTCACTTTGACATTCATAGATAACTATCAATTCCAAAAGTCCCATTTGGCTGTAAGAATCAGAGATTATGCAGTGTTCAGACAGAGTGGTCTGCTGCCCATCAAGCTGTTTGCACTTACTGAACTCTGTGGCGATGACAGAAATGTTGTGCCAGGCATGCTCCTCCCGGTCCAGGTCCCTGAGGATGAACACCGACCCATTCCCCGCATGGACGTTGAACACTCGGTCCATGTCCGTGAGCCGATCGATGGTGTACCTGCATGAAAAACACAGAGGAATTGAAACTTTTGGGCCTTCCTGTGGCAAGACGCTGTGTTCCCCTGACGAAGGACACAGTTGCTTTTAGAGCTTTTTAGATGGTAGCTGTTTTTTTTTGTTTTTGTTTTTTTTTTTTACCTTTTCTTGTAAATACCATTTTATTTCCACTTGTTATTCTCAATTTGTATGCATCCTTTATGATCATCTATTGTTGTCTTTGTTGTCCACTGTTGCCATCACTCTTTGTTAAAATTCATGTCTCTCTTGTAATGAGTCCCTGAGGCTCAATGGGATTAACCTGTATAAATAAAGGTCGAATGAATGGTAAAAATGGTCACATTTAGGTGAGTAAGTCTTGGTCAAATTGTGTGAAAGTGTGAGTTTAAGAGGCTCCGTCAGACCGAGAGGTGCTCAGTGTGAGTTTGAGAAAGTATGATGGATAAGCGCATGCTACCTCACAAGAGTTGCTCTCTAGCGATTTTAAAGAAGGGATGATTGCAGCTCAGTTTAAAAAGTTCTGGGAACATTTTATCCACAAATACACTTGAAGTGTTTTACACAAGGGAACTTAAATAACAAAAAAAATCACTGCTTAAACTCAGAACCAAAACTATGACTTAATACATTGAGTTTACGTAGATAGAAATGTAAGGTTCTTGTTGTTTTATGCAGCACACAATGGTAAACCATCTTTGTCCTGTTGTGATGAGAGGTCTTGCTGCATAAACACACGCCGGAGACAACAGTTGGGTTGTTTTCTCTGCTTCCCAGACGACCGCGATACATCAGTGTGATTAATGGAGTAGCTGGCATCACGAGGGCCAGTGTAAGAGGCAGGAGACCCCTGAGGGAAGACCATAAATGCATGGACGCTCCGCTCTTCTCCTTCCACAGATTTGTACTTTCCTTCCTTACCAGTGTCTTTATCTTCCTCTCTTAATGCCCCGCCAGGCCAGATTGTAACTCTAACCTCGTTAAATCTGTGCCAGACACGAGCTTTACTAATTGCTTTTCCAAGAAGTCCTATAATTTAACCAGCTGGGGTCAAACCCCCACCCCCCGATTACTGACGGAGGATGGTCTCGAACAGAACAGGCATCTAAAGTGAAAGCTGGACTCAGCTGCTGGACTGACGGATGAAAGGACACGAAGGTCAACAATTTTAAGTGATCAGCAAATTCCACTGTCAGAAGTCATTCTCTGAGAATAAAAACCAGTGTCTATCATCTTGTCTTGACCCTTTTTTTGTTTGTTTGTTTGTTTTGCTTTAATCTGTTTCCTGTTTAATGTTGAAAGTTATCTAATTTTATTGTGTTGGTTAACTCATGCAATTGCTTGTTTCTCTCTTGGTTGTTTTGTCCAAGCTTTTGCTTAGACTATTGCAATGGTTTGTTCTCTGGGTGTCCAGATACTTATTTATAAAGTCTTCAGTTGACCCAAAATGCTGCTGCCAGAGTCTTAACTTTGGGAGAGAAAATATCTCTCCAGTTTTAGCTTCTCTCCTTTGGCTCCCTGTTGAATTCAGAATTGAATTCAAAATTTTACTTATAACCTACAAAGCTCTCAACAACATAGCTCCATCTTATATTACAGATCTTCTTGTTCCATATTTTCCTAACAGAGCACTTCACTCTCAGACTGCAGGCTTACTTGTGGTTCCTAGAGTTTCCAAGAGCAGAATGGGCGGACGAGCTTTCAGTTATCAGGCTCCTCTCTTGTGGAACAAACTTCCAGTTTATGTCCGTGAAGCTGACACATTGTCCAGTTTTAAGACTGGACTTAAGACTTTCCTTTTTGATAAATCCTATAGGTAAGGTTGGCTTGTTATGCTGCTATAGGCTTAGACTACTAGAGGACAAACTGACATAATTTCTTCAAATGAATAGTTTACATTTGATACTATTTCTACCTTAACATGTGATTCTGAACCTGCCATTTGTATCTGTTCCTCCTTCATGTCCTCTCAAACCAGCCGGTCAAAGCAGATGGTCGCTTGTCCTGAGCGTGGTTCAGCTAAAGGTTTATTTCTAATGAGGGCGTTTTTCATTTCCACTGTTGCCTTTGTGCTTGCTCAAGCTAAGAGTCTGAATAGACATTTTTCTGCCTTCAGTCTAACACTGAATCACAAAACCCTCTTCAACAAAGCGTCCAGTAGTTTTTATCACTATCCTATCTATCACCATCCAAGTGCAATTGGAACATCCAGGATGAATGTTCGTGCCAGATGTGAATGGATTCTCGGAGACGCCAATAACAGATGAGAACATTTTCACATAAAACAAAGTCTTTTAACTCACTAACAAAAATATCACATGAAAGTGTTTGAGAGTGTGTCATTACGGTAACTTGGGTTGCAAAATTGTGACATTAGAAGCTAAAGTTTTTTTTTTTTGTTTTTTTTTTGTTTTTTTCCTGAAAGCAGCAGTTTGAGACAAAATTGTAGTAAATTTACAGTCTGAGTCACTTAAAGAGAGTCTGGCAACTTGAATACAAAGCTGTTGATTGTTTGATGATCAACGGGTTTTACTTTTCAGTTCGTTTTATACACATTCTGAAAACTATTCAACTGGAAACTTTTCAGCAGTTACTGTTATTGAACAAATAGCTGAAACAATCTCACCTCAATGTCAGAAGCCTGAACATCCACATGTTGCATCGTACAGTAGTGTTTACAGCTATCACGCTTGTTCAAATTCAGAGACTTTAGGAATTATTAGGAAGAAGTAGTATGAACCTTCATGGCAGCACACTTTGGTACCAAAAATAAAAAAAAGGAAAACCACAGCTCCGTGATAATTTTACCCCGTGATGCGTTTAAAACTTTAGCTTGTGACATCCAAACAACGTAAAAATATAAACCCTGTTTGTGAGTCCTTCCACACATGGTTTGAGTTCTGCCTGTTGTTTGTTTGACCTGAAGTTGCACATTAAAGTCTGAACGGGGAGAGCTGAAGAGTTTCAGGACCTGCCAAGTTTATACTCTGTAGATTTACATTTCTGCAGATAAAACATGCACAGATGAAAGCAAGAGGAATATTTGTGAGGGCAGTTTCCTGGTTGAGGACACTTTGACACAAGGACCGATCCCTTATCTGCCCGATGATCGGACAGCTATGATCCCTTGTGCATGTCGGAGTCTGTGAGTGGGACGATCGGTGGTTTGGCCTGAGTCTTTCCTTTGTGTTGTCAGATCCTGAAGTTTGTGGGTTTTTGTTTCTGTTCTCCTGTATTGTCTGCTCAATAAAAAGGCACATTTCTGTTTTTAAACTAGAATCAAAAAGATTTGATCTTAAAGACAGCAAAAATATATATATATTTTTTTATCGGCAAGGACAAAATGGTGTTGGTTGATATATTTAATATATTTCTCACATTATAAAGTTGATTACAAAATATAACTGTGACTAAAGCCTCCACAACGCTCACACAGTGTTGGTAACAAATTACGAGAGGCATTTGAGAGGGAGTTTTCAAAAAGTTTTTGAGGGTCCTCAGGGTCTTGCTCTTGTGTCACAAGAATTTTGAACCAAACTGTGATTCGAGAAAAAAACGAGAGTAAGTCACGGCCAAATTGTGACATATTCAAGGTGCTTTAGCTACGCTCACACTGCAGGTCCTAATGTTCAATTCCATTTGTTGGCTCAGACCCAATTTTTTTGTGAGGTCACTTATATTTTAACTTAAATGCGACTTCATGACTTCAGTGTCATCAGTCTAAGGCCCCGAAAGCAGCCCGCAAGCGCAGATCAGAGCTGACTTAATTACAGTATTATCCAACATGCTTGTTTCATTCAGGGTAATATGATCTAGTATTCTACATCGTCTCACATCCTAGCAGTTTTTTTTTCATTGTTCTTTTCAATTTGTATGCTTTCTTTTATGATTGTCTACTGTTGTCATCACTCTTTGTTAAAATCAGGTCTCGCTTGTAAATGAATCTCCGAGGCTCAATGTATAAATAAAGGTTGAATGAATCTGCTGCTTTCCGCCTATTCTGGCATAAAATTACACTTCTGGAATGGGGGAGACATGCTGAAAAAAGAAAAACACAAGTATCGATCCCACCACATGAGTATTGATACGATACAACACACATATAGATGTCATACGTTGGCATAGATTCTTAGTCCTCCAGGATGGGCGTTGTCTGACTTTAGATTGGTTGGTAGGTTGGCAACAATAGGAGAAACTGGAGACCCATGTTTTTGCCTATAATATTGCGCCTCATATGTGAAGTAGGTTGACTGCAGGCACAGTTTCAAGAGTTGACACAGTTGCTCTGTGGAAAGTGTGGTCTTGCTGCTCAGAAGCACAGAAGATTAACATCATCAGGCCAGGGCTCTGCGGTCTACACTCATCTCCAGGCCAGCGGTCACTCGTTCAGGGATGAAGATGTTCACATCCTTGATAGAGAGG
>JARVGS010000761.1:2703235-2714072 GCA_031762315.1 Hypsolebias antenori | reverse complement strand
TTTATATGTATCTTATTTTATTTGTATGGAACAATTTTTGTTTTAACTTACATGAAATGAATGAATGAATAAATAAATAAATAAAAAGCCTAACGGAAGTGCTCATCAAACATTTGCCACAAAAAAGGAAATCCCTTGCAGCTGGACTCGTACTGATATGGGCGGAGTGTGCACTCTGGTGGACGCGTGCGGGAACGGAATGGGAGCGTTAACCATTGCGACTGGGAGGCGTTGCTGGAGCTCCTGAGTTCGTAGGTGATTAAGAAGATTTGGCAAATGCGCACCCTGGCAAATGGGTGCGGGATAGGCACAAGAGCGTTCGAGATAGCGAGGTCCTGGCGGATAAGCTGGAACTCCCGTGGCTGCCACAATAAGGCCAGAGCGGTGCTTTTCTGTGAGGGCCTCAGTGCTGCTTGCAGCTTTAATTTGAATTTGTCATTATAGCCAGTTTTATCCATTATATGATACAGTGGAATGCCTTACTACTCTGCTGCCATCTAATGGCTGAAAATGGTACTGTTCAACTTTTTTCAGTCAGAATGAATGAAAACGTCATACCTCAGATAAAAATTGGTTTATAAACATGGGGGGAAAAAAATCTATAAATGCACTGGTTTGGCCTATAAGTTGTAGGGCATGAAAATTATGCAAAAAAAAAAAAACCTGCAACTTGTAGATAATAAAATACGGTACCTTAATAACTCAACATTGACAAGAACACTGGTAAAAACTGAACCGTAGAACCGTAGAACAGTTACCTCAAGAGTCCAACAATGACAAGAACACTGGTAAAGACTGAACAGTAGAACCGTAGAACAGAGACAGAACCAACAGTGACAAGAACACTGGTAAAGACTGAACAGCAAAACCTTAGAACAGAATTACCTCAAGAGCCCAACAATGACAAGAACATTGGTAAAGACTGATCAGGAGAACCGTAGAACAGTTATGTACCTCAAGAACCCAACAGTGACAAGGACACTGGTAAAGACTGAACAGCAGAACTATAAAATGGAGTTATCTCAAGAAGCCAACACTGACAAGAACACATGTAAAGAGTGAACCGTAGAATCGTAGCATGGAGTTACCTCAAGAACCCAACACTGATAAGAACACTGGTAAAGACTGAACTGTAGAACCGTAGCAAGGAGTTACCTAAAGAATCATAAACTGACAAGAACACTGGTAAAGACTGAATAGTAGAACTGTAGAACAATTACCTCAAGAACCCAACACTGACAAGAAAACTGGTAAAGACTGAACAGTAGAACCATAGAAGGGAGTTAACTCAAAAACCCAACACTGACAAGGACACTGGTAAAGATTGAACTGTAGAACCGTAGAACAGTTCCCCTCAAGAACCCAACACTGACAAGAACACTGGTAAAGACTGAACAGTAGAACAGTTCCCTCAAGAACCCAACACTGACAAGAACACTGGTAAAGACTGAACAGTAGAACCATAGAATTGTTACCTCAAGAACACAACACTGACAAGAACACTGGTAAAGACTGAATTGTAGAACTGTAGAACAGTTCCCTCAAGAACACAGCACTTACAAGAACACTGGTAAAGACTGAACCGTAGAACTGGTACCTCAAGAACCCAACACTGACAAGAACACTGGTAAAGACTGAACAGAAACCAGGAAGTTAACTCAAAAACCCAACACTGACAAGAACATTGGAAAAGCCTGAACAGTAGAACCATAGAATTGTTACCTCAAGAACCCAACACTGACAAGAACAACTGTAAAGTCTGAACTGTAGAATAGAGTTACCTCAAAAACCCAACGCTGACAAGAACACTGGTAAAGAATGAACAATAGAACCATAGAAGGGAGTTAACTCAAAAACCCAACACTGACAAGAACACTTGCAAACACTGAACAGTAGAACCATAGAATTGTTACCTACCATACCATACCATACCATACCATACCAACTTTATTTATAAAGCACTTTATGCACCCAACATGACCAAAGTGCTGTACACAATCATATAATACAGTACAATGATATTATGGAAATGTCAAGTATAAAAACAGTACTAAAATAATAAAATATAAACACAGTAAAACAATGTTAAAACATCTCAGATTGTGCTAAAAGGCCAGAGACAAAAGATGGGTTTTAAGAAGAGACTTAAAAACAGCAACTGAAGAGGCCTGTCATATACAATGGAAGGTCATTCCAGAGCTTAGGAGCTACCACAGAAAAAGCACGGTCCCCTCTAAGCTTGCGCTTTGTTTTCGGGACCCTCAGAAACAACTGCTCAGCTGACCTGAGTGAACGAGAGGGTGTGTAAGAGTGCAGCAGCTCAGACAGCTTATCTTTTACCCGCTTCTTCCATTTTGGGTCATGGGGGTCGCTGGTGCCCATGTCCAGCAAACACTGTGCGAGGGGCGGGATACACCCATGACAGGTCTCCAGTTCATCACAGGAACACATAGAGACAAACGAGACAACCATTCACTCACACCTAGAGACAATTAAAAGTTACCAGTCAGCCTAACATGCATGTTTTTGATCTGTTGGAGGAAACCGGAGAAAACCCATGCATGCAAGGAGAGAACATGCAAACTCCATCTAGAAAGGCCCCCCGGCCAAGATTTGAACTGGGGAGACCTGCTCGCTGAGACACAGTAGCTCTATCAACCGCACCACCATGCTGCCTGTTATCTACTCCATTCAGCAAATATACCTCAAATACTTTTGCATCTAAGTATTTTCTTTTTATTACCAAGACAGCATGGGCATGAGCCAGATATTACTGGAAATGACTTTGCAACACAAATGTTTGCTACCAATGGTTCTCATTCAAAGAGGGAAAATTCAATCCACCTCACTCCATCTTAAACCAAAAACCAGAATAGATAAACACAGACTAGGATTGAAAATAGGCTTGATAAACTCACACAGAAAGACTTCAGATCTCAGACATCTGTCAGTACACATTGACAGTGCCACGCTTCGCCCCTCTGCTACCCCCAGACTATTGAAAGATCCTCAGTGGGAGTCTACAATCTGGACTTTTATCTTCCTGACACATCTTTCCCACTGATATTTACATAAAAGCTATAGGCCTGGCTGGGAATAATCTGCACTGATAGCAAACATCTTGTATAGCTGCAGGAGAAAACGGAGTTGGAGTGCAGGCATCTCTATCGCCTCCTGCTTTGTGCATCACCGAGCTGCTTCTACCCGCAATTCATTCTATACACAGGAATGCATGTATACAACACAGAGATACAATCACAGATACAGAGCTGCTCACAGTAGGAGCAAAGACGAGTAATATGCAAAATGTTGTGTACGAAAATATTTCTCTACACAAGAAATGGGAGCTTTCTCCCTTAGCCTTACAAGTATTATTATTATTTTTTGCTTGCAAAAGTTCACGCTTTAAATGAAAACTCATATTTCACAAACACCCTACATTTTGCTACTTTTTTAAGAAGTGCATTTATTCGAAACAACCTGAAATCACAACACAAAAAGGAGAAAGAATCGACAAATGTAAAGTTTAGAAATCCATTAAGATCTGTGAGGTTGCCAATTAGAAGGTTCCTAAATACAGCGATTGAGGATTCTTAAGGCACTCAGCAGTCATCATGGAAGCCAAATGACAGTTCACAACAGGAAAGGCAAGCTGTTATTACTCCGAGGAAAGAAAGACTGTCTTGGAGAGAAACTGCGAGAGACAATCTCAGAGTAGTTGTGTGCATTATCGCTTCTTTTTCAATCAAACGTATCAAGTTACAGGCAAGATGGTGTTATAAATATAATAATTTAGGGCCTAGCTCTTTTAAAAAAAGACACATTAACTCGAACATTTCATGATAGAGTTTTAGACAAAACCATATTTTCGTGGGTGGGAATGGTTATTGCCAGTTTGGTCAAACCTTGAAAATATCTTTATACAATTATACACAAATTATACACAGTCATGCACCAAATTGCAAAATGTTGTTTGTTCAATCATGATATGTATTTAGAGTGACTCTCAGCTACCACTACCTCAAATATTAGCTTCACATCTGTGAAACTGACAGTTACCATCACTTTTGTATTTGCTAAGGTTGAATAGCAATGGCTGCCATCTTTATTTAATCAACTTTAAAAGGTATTGATATATAGATGTACAGCCAGTGATCTCCTGATGCATGCTCAATAATCCAGGTCGAAAAATCAAAGAAAATTAAGTCAGGTCCTCTGGACTGATTAAAAACAAAACAAATCAAAACAAACAAACAAATAGTTGAAAGGTTTCGTCTTTAATATGCACCAGTAATTATTTTTTGTTGTATTAAAATCCCTCTAAATTCTGGTTTGTGAGACATTTTGCTAAAAAGAGAAGGTTTAATTTCCAATGATTAACAAAGTATTAAGCAAAGATTTTGCACATGATGCAGCACTCAGAATATATATTACTGATGACTCTCACCTACTACTACACCAATTTTTAACTAAATACATCTACAAAGTGGTCTGAGTTGTAGCCACATTCTTGTTTACTAAAGTTGCTTAGCTGTGGTGGCTAGCTTTTTTAATTTAAACGACATTAAAACCTGATGACTTGTAAATGCATATCCATATGTGATATAATTTGTAAAGTTAGACAGTCAAAAATTAACAGCAATATTCTTGGTTTGTATAGCCTTTCATAAGAAAAAAAGTTTCTTTTTTTTCTTTGAAGATGTGTTTTAACCATTTCATTCATGCATTTATATTTATATACATTTATAAATGCCATAGTTCCAAGCTAAATATTTAATGTACAATCTAAATATTTAATTTCTAAGCTAATCATTTAATTCCTAAACTAAATATTTATTTTGCTACCTATATATTTAGCTCAAACCAAAATATTTATATTGCAAGCTAAACATAACATTTCCAAAGTAAATATTTATTTTGCTAACTAAATATTTAGCTCAGACCTAAATATTTAACTTGCCAGCTAAATATTTAGCTAAATATTTAAATATTTAGGTCCAAGCTAAATATTTAGTAAGCAAATTAAACATTTATTTTGCAAATTAAACATTTAGCTTGGAAAATAAATATTTAGAGCTTAAATCTAATTAGCAAAATAAATATTTAGTTTTAGAATTAAAAACAGAAATTATATGTTTAGTTTGGAAAAATAAATATTTAGCTTGGAGAATAA
Source organism: Hypsolebias antenori (assembly GCA_031762315.1). Classification (NCBI taxonomy): domain Eukaryota; kingdom Metazoa; phylum Chordata; class Actinopteri; order Cyprinodontiformes; family Rivulidae; genus Hypsolebias; species Hypsolebias antenori. Next base: position 2,708,899 of record JARVGS010000761.1, on the reverse strand, counting down.
ATATTTAGTTTGGAAATTAAATATTTAGGTTTGAAAATAAATATTTAGCTTGGGAATTAAATATGTAGTTTATACCTAAATATTTAGTTTACTAACTAAATATTTAACTTTCAAGTTAAGTTTTTAGTTTGTAAACTAAATATTTAGCTTGTAAATTTAATGTTTAGTTTGGAAATATGACATTTATAAATATATGAATAACATGGTGAAAATATGACTTAAAATATATATATTTTTCCTCATTAAAGGCTAAATAAACCAAACTATTGTTGTTAATTTTTGACTGTGTAACTTTACAAACGGCATCCCATATATTCAATAATTAGAGCCAATAAAATTTGTCATGTGTTCAATGAGATATTTTTCTAACAGACAAAATAACACACAGACACAAGCAAAATATTAATGCCCACTTTTTGGCAGCTGTTGATAATGAAAAAAAAATATAAATAAAAACAGGTAAATCAGTGAAGACAACATTATTAAACAGTGAGTTTTTAGGCAGACTTCAGCTGGTGGAGAACCATGGCTTACGTTAAGTTTCAGTTGAATGTAAGACATTTAAGCAAGTGATGATTCTGAGAAGTGGGGCTGTTGGGTCGTGCGGCTCAGAAACCTTTATTAAGCCTTCAGAACAGGGTTAAGAAGCTTGCTCGGGCTGAGGAGCGTAAACACTGCACTGCTGAGGGCCAGAAAAAGCCTTGCGGACTGATAAATCCTCGCGTGACATTTGAAGTTCATTACGCAGCTCCCACTTATTTGCAAAAATCATTTCTTACATCACTTCTAATTATTTATGTGCGTGCTCAAACTCAAAACGCTACACAACACTTTAAGGCCAAAACTACAAACATCGGGAGCTCAAAAAAAGAAAAAAAAAAACTTTTGACAAGCTGAATAAAAACATGATAATAAATATGAGGAGAAAATAAGACATGTTGCTAATTAGATTCCTGGTTAACACGAGTTGGCATGGCAACCAATAAAGCTGCAGAAGCCATGCTTAATGGAAAATATCAACATGGATGGAATGCCTCATTGACAAACGACAGTGTGCAGCTGCATGTGTGGTCATGTGTGCGTTATGTAAATGTGTACGCAAAAGAGAGATGAGGAGTTTTATGTTTTTTGACTGCCCGGCCCAACGAGGGGAGCGTTAGTACCAGCATGCTTCTTCTGAATGCATTTTAAACACCTTTAAAGGGTCCATGGGGGTGGAAAAGAAACTCGTCATTTTTACAATGAATATATTTTTCCTGGGTGGGGAAAAAAAAAAGCCTCGGGCATGAAAAAAGGCAAAACTGAAGAAAAAAAAAAAATGAAAAGAAAAGAAAAACAAATGAAAGAGACGCGCAAAACAAATGTTTATGAATGATAAATGAGAGGGCTTTTAGAATTAGAAGTGGTGCTTAATAAGAAAGCTCTTTGTGTGTATTCATCAGAACAGAGGCTGACAAAACTTTTGTTCTCCTCATTTATCTTGAATAACATCCACCCCTCCCCTCCCAATAATCATAACTGCTGAAAATTGGTAAAAAATTAATCTGGCAACATGTCTGTATGAATAAAATCTGCCATTATTACCTAATAAGAGGAGGTTGGGGTGGGGGGTGTGGGGGTGTTAAACCTCACCATAATCCAATCAGCTTGTTCAATCCTGCAAATATATTTAATTGCCTTGTTGCTGGGGAACATGTGTGGCTGAATCAATCACACTGCTAGTCCTCCATGTTCTCATAACATTAACTTCATACACAGTGACTTTTAAACGAATGGCTAATGAACAGAACACTTTAACTAACAAAACACTCCTTTTAATGACTAAGTTTGTCTTCATTTAAAGGTCATTTAAACACACCTAGCTTCACAGCCAGTGTAAAACCCACGAGTTTAGTTTTTTTTTCTTTTGGCCATTTTTTTTTGTTTTTAATTTAACCTCAAATAACCAGAAAAATTTATTTCTGTAAAATCAAAAATGTAGTGGCAACAAGGTCAAGAAAAATCCTGTCGAAAAAAGAAAATCCATTGAAAACTGTGATGTGGCCGTTAGTGTCTGCTCAATAATTAAACAGTAGTGACCAAATATGAAGGTCAGCTGCAATGTCATTTCCTTAAAAATAGTTGAGCCTTAAGGAAAATGCACACAAAAATATTATATTAAAACATATAGGGTTTAATAAAAATGTTATTTTTACCCTCCAACACATTGTTATAAATTACTGTAAATAGCAAGTGAAAATGCAACACAGTTTGGTTCGTAAATCATCTGTCAATGTGAGCTGTGCCTTAGTAAGAAGCACAAATGCACACACAATTTTTTTTTCAGCCTTTATTTATACAGGTAGTCTCATTGAGTCACGAGAACTCATTAAAAAAAAAAAACAAAAAAACAAATAAACAAGCAAAAAGGTCTAACCTTCAAGCATTTAAATTAAAACTAACCCTAACTGTAAAAAAACAAACCACAATACATAAATAAATAAATAAACTTAAAGTGGAACAGATTTTAAAACAAACCAGACATTCTCAACCTTTTCTGCATGTTATTATTGATTTTTAATTATTATTTATTATTATTATCATCTGTATTATTATTATTATTATTGTTATTATTATTGTTATTATTATTATTATTATTATTATTATTATTATTATTATTATTATTATTCATAAACAGCAGTTGCTTTGTGGATTCCACTTATTTGTGGTGATGATTAGGGCAAGAGATTTCAAACATGCATTCTAAGAGATCCTTTAGTTATGGCAGGCCATGACCTCAATCAAGGGGTGTTTAAAGTCTAAACCAAAGCCAGCAGAGTGAAAGTGAAAGTTCGAAGTACAGCGAAACAGATGTGCAGTTGAAACCAAAGGGATCCATCCACTGATGCTCTTTGAAGCCTCCAAAGATGATTTTGTTCTTATTAAAACACATTTGTGAAATCCAATAAAACACAATTAGCCATGTGGTCATGTGTTTTCCTCCATCAATTGTTAGACTGTGTAAAATAATGTTTTTTTAAACTAATAAATAGATAGAAACATCTCACGATGATGAAAAAAATCAAATTATTATTTTTAGAATTTTGCAAGCCAGATGAATCAATTCATTAAAACATAAGAATGCCTGATCAACTCCCTTAACAAATGCCAACCCATTTAAAAGGACAGACAGAATATTAGGACAACAACAAAAATTCAATGTCTCAAGACTTTTTGTTAGGTTTGTAATTTATCTGGATAAACCCATTACTTTCAAAATTTTTCCAAATATGAAATCAAATTCTTCTGATAGCATTTTTATGACAAGTTAAACTAAATCTCTCTAAATACCAAATCTTCAGCTGTACACATCCCTTCACCCAATTTGCATCAGTCCATATTTTTCTAAGAAAGTGGAAAAATCCATAAATATGTCGCTTCAACGTATAAGTCACATCTATTATACGTCACCGCTGATGCATGGTGTTTGTTATGCATCATCACTGACAACCCGGAAATGTGGAAAGGTGTTGTGCCAAAAATCGATTGGTTGCCAAATGGCGCCGCTGTGGCGTGCACAGGAGGATTTTAACAAGAATTTAACAAGATTAACACTTAAAAACAATTATTTCTTTGCTCAAAATTATAGTAAAGGTGTGTCTCAGTCTAACGGTTGCTTAATAAATGCACTTTAATGGTCAAATCTGCTGAATTTCAAAATTGATTTTGCTGCCTATGTTTTCCGGGAGCACACAGAGGGAGGAAATCAGGAAGGAGAAACGCTGCTCGTTTCGTCAAAATTTAACAAAATAATCACCGAAAAACAATTAATTGTTTGCTCTAAATTACAACAACCATGTGTCTCAGTCTAACGTTTGCTTAATAAATGCACTTTAATGGTCAAATTAATTGCATTTTGCTGGGGCGATGCAGCTGGTTTGACTTTCTCCAAGCAGCGAGCAGAACAAAGATGAGGGTTATATGACAAGCCGATTGTGTCATTAGTAGTTGGTGAAGATTCTCAGTCATCCAGAAAATGCTAAATTAAAAAAAAAAAAAATCAAGAAAAAATCAATAAAGTAATGTATAATAAATAAAGTCCAGTTGTTTTTGTCTTGAATTTTTTTGAATTTGTCATTAATAGCCACATTTACTTATTACATTATACAACGGCATGCCATACTTATAATACTACTTTGCTACCATTCAAGTGGCTGAAAGTGGTACTGCTCTTTTTTTTTTTTTTTTTTTGGTCAGAACAAAAACATTCATATTTCAGCCAAAAATGTGTTTATAAATATGGGAAGAAATCTATAAATATGTCACTTCGGCCTATAAGTTGCAGGGCATGTGAATTATGCAAAAACTGTGACTTATAGGCCAAAAAATACGGTACTTATCCTGGCATGAGAATTATGGATTAGGTCAAGATGTAGCTATGAGCTAACCTGATCTAGAACAATTTTATGTATCAGGATGTTTCAACTACTGCTGTTGTCATGATTATGGTTGTAGCCTTGGCATGAAGCAAGAGTTACAAATCCTAATGCAAATTTTCTGTAATCAGTTTATGTGGGAGTTCCTGCTTCACTTCTGTCCTGAGGTCACTTGACAAAACAACCTGCAAACAATCCCCTTGATGAGGTGCCAAGCGTATAAAAGGCTATTGATTACTTCTCAATGCTGGAGAATTACCAGCCAATGGTTTCTGCTTCTAGCCCTTTAATATCCTATTGACCTGAGATTACTTACTGTGTCTTTTGATGTTTCCATTGTACCTCCTGAGACTTATCTGTTCCTGGACTCCTCTGTGAAACTCTGGAAACCTCCTCATGGTTTCCTCAGCTGTTTATGTCACCTTCCAACCACACGCCCACCAGAGACTGCATCCCACTCTGGATGTCGCTTTGTTTGTACAGGATTATTGGAACTAGTTCTCCTCAAACAACCATTCTCCGACCAGGTTCCTGACATTACCTGTTCCATTATTCACTGTAAATAAAATCACTGAACTTGCCTTCTGGTCTTGGAGTAGTTCACATTCAGTCCTTTTTCTCTGGGTATTAAGTTCTGGTAAGTTTATAAGGAATATGTGCCCCAAGTCATAAAAAAGAGTTGATGTCATGCCACATGCAACTAGTCAGATGCGATAACAAATGGGTATTATATTGTACTATAGAGAAGCCACCATGCAGCTTCAGCAGTGGTTGAGTTCATAAACAAATGCCAGATTTAGCAGTTTGGCAAAATTTGGCAAAATGCGAGCTGTTTGGGAGTTAAAACAGATGACTTTTTGGTGAACTGATACAGATCTAACGAAAAATCCTGAATTTCCATCACAAGCCCCTATCCAGTGTGAATAAGACAGTAAACTCATAAAGCTGTATAGTCACCGTTTATTCAAAAATATACATTTTCTCAGTTCTGACTGAATTCAATGAGGCAAATCTTTTAGTTCATTCCAAATATTAAAGCTAAAAAGCTGGACTGACTGTTGATTAACTTTAGACAATTTTAATTATTGGGCTCTGCTAACATTTCATAACCAAACAAGAACACTTAACTCTTCTTATGTTTGAGAAGTTGTTCAATAGTAAATTTTTTTTTTATTTAACCGTTATTTATCCAGGTTAGTCTCATTGAGCCACGAGAACTCATTTTCAAGAGAGACCTGTTAGGGAGCAG
>JARVGS010000761.1:2089137-2100033 GCA_031762315.1 Hypsolebias antenori | reverse complement strand
GGGGGGCCCCCCCCCCCCCCCCAAAAAAAAAAAAAAAAAAAAACCTGACTCTTGCCCGATTCAGAGCATACCAGTCTTTTCTCTGTAGTATGCTTCCTATAGTTCAATTTTCCTGGGGATTCAGTATGATTAGGTGCTCTATGATTGTCGGTTCCAAACCTTTCCATTGGTTCATTCTGTATTTTCTGGGTGTTACGTTGCTTGGTAGACTTGTGGATGTTAAAAAAAAATAAATAAATCTGGATTTTAAATGTATAGTGTTGTAAAGTCACATAGTTGGTACTGTGGGTCATTTTCCTGCTTTCTTTTTTCAGTTGTATTGATTATTTCTTTTCCTACTGCAGGCAGAGTAATACCAGAGCCTGTGTAGTGTGTTGAAGTAGAGCAAAGGGTCCCTTTTATGATGGAGCAGGCTCCGTTGAGCTTGGGATCTCTTTTCTATAAATTTATACAAAAGCTATTTGCTAAAATGTCTAAATAAATAAATAAATACATTCAACAAAAACATGATGCTGAGTTTACAGTTTTCTTTTAACAGTGTGAAACAGCTAAACTCTGATGCTGAGCAGAACAGGTCCTCAAACTGTACAGATCTGAGTACATTTTTTTTTCTTTATAAAGTCATTACTCACCAATGGATACGTTTGAAAAATAAGTAAATATAAAAAATAAATAAATAAATTAAAAAAAATGTTGCAGTCTTAGCTTTATGTGAAGAAGTAAGATCTGTTTTTAAACACATTTTCTAATCGTAAAATGCGACTTGTTTCTTCAGCATTGTGACATTTATGACTTATAGTGATATTTGGTTGTGATATATTCATATGCAATCATCCATCCATCCATTATATTTTACCTACTTCTTCTTTTTTGGATCACGGGCATATGTAGTCAATTAAATACATGTATTAGTGCATCTCTTAATTACATTAGTAACAACCAAAACCCTCCAAGTTACTGAAGATTAATAAAAAAAATGTATATTTTATCTGTTCAAATGATGTGTGGACAAAGTCATTGAATCCAATGTGAATCAGAATAAAGGATTTCTTTTTTTTTTTTGTCAGAGAAAGATAAACCTTGAATTTGTTCATTGTTGACAATAAACACAATAGGAGGGTTTACTAGCAGCTGATGTGGCCTCATCATTGGCACACAGAGCTATATCAATACCCCATGAGCAGCTGCAGTGGTTATGCGAGCACAGCAAACAATGTGGAGACGACCGCACTTGAGCGTACCTTTGGGAAGGCGAGGGAAATCAGAGAACTAATCAGTGGCAGCCAGAACTGTGGAGGTGAATACAAGAGCAACGCTCCAGTGATGCTGATGGGAGGTGACGCTGAGAATTGGGGGAAGATCAGGAGACATCTCTTTCTTAAAGAAGCTGTTTCTCTGGCCTGGAAAACTTTGATTTAATATAATGGGGTTCCTATCAAGAGAATAAGAAACACAACAACAACATGAGTTTGTAAACTGTTTGCCAGGATGAATTGTGAGGATGAGAAGATGTCGCCTGTTTGTAGGGGGTTTTAAAGTGTAAGGGAACGTTGTCTCTAAAGATTGTTTCCACATTTCCTCAAGCAACTTGGTAGGATGCTTGCTTTTGTTCTCTGATGTTTGCTGAGTTGTTTGGACTGTGTAACAACAGCGTAATTAACATCCCAGGGGTGTAAATAGCAAGTAAATTATTACTAATTCCATGCAGAGCGAGAGAGTGGTACAGAATCGCCTTCTTTTTCAGTGGCTTGTTAGCAAGGAGTACCACACACAGACTCACACGTGCATCCTGCACATGCACAAAATAAGTAAACACATCTCTTCAACGCCCCTGTCCCCAAGCCGTACATGCAAATGCCAACACATGCACACAAGAACAAATACAAACCCTTACCTACTACTTAAGCTCCTAGCACTGTAAGTGTTGGGATCTGGCTCGGTATCAGAGAGAAGCTACCTCGCCGCTCGTTTTGGATGTTAATTAGTTTGGCCTGTTTGCATTTTTATTTATACGGCACAGAGAGTTAGCCTCTGATGATCTATGCACACTGATATCAGGACAAGAAAACGAAGCCGCAATGGGGTCTGACCACAGAAATTGCTTTCTTTCTTAAATTATTCATCGGGCACTGGGACGACTGCGTCCCCTGTGCATATATAACCGAGCATTTATCTGCTCTAGTATATGTCATGGGCAAGATAGTGGCATCTGAGGATGTATCCATCCCTTCTGTCTCACACCATCAAATACCTACATGATCTATCATCCTCCTCCCTCTGCTCCCTTCAGTTGAACTGAAATGTTATTTCACTCTCGATAGCATGTGCTGTACAGGGAGACAGATTGATATGCATCCAACATGTGGCACGTAATGAGAAGAAATGACAGAGTGGCCTGGACTGCGCGTGCACCTGCCACGTACCACAGGCCAAGTCGACAGGACAAAAGATGAAGATGAGCAGGGTAAAAATGAAGTCCAACCTCTCCCTCCTTCTCCTCGCTGCCCCCACTCACTGTGGGGCTGATTTACAAGTTATGGCCCTTTTCTCCTTCATTCCGCCGTCATTGAAAGAAGATTAGACGAAGCCGATTACTTTGGACTTCAAGCACCATACAGTCGATCCGTCAGCCTCTAACCTCCCGTTGTTTCTCCAGTCTTCGCTGAACTGTATTCTTCTGGGTTGTAAGGCCGGTCACCCTTCCCCCACTTATTTATTTCACTCCCCCCCCACACACACACTTTTTTTTTTTTTTTTCTGTTTTCATCAGGAACTTGTGAATGGCAGCCAATCAGGGGGCAGAGCCGCTTCAGACTCAGTGACATCCACAGGCAGGATTGATGCACTGCTTGAGAAAGAGAGGAGGGACCGGGGAAGGAAGGAAGGAGGAGGAGGTGGAGACAGATGAAGGAGAGACACTGAGCGAGAGCGAGAGGAGATGAGAGAAAGAAGGAGTAGAGGAGGAAGGAAAGGGGAGAGGAGCCAGAGAGCGGGGAGGAGTAACGAAGCGAGGGAGGGAAGAGAGAGGCATAGAGAGAAGGGAGCGAGCAGGGGTCCCTCTCTCCTCCACACACAGTACCATACACATTCAGCTGTGCTGCTGTCAGTCCTGGAATGTAAGCACTGCCGTCAGGAGTCAGACTCTTCACCGATTAGCCCTGCAAAGGAACACAGCACAGTGCTCTCAGAGACACAGATGGATGCTAAAGCTGTGAAAAACAACGGTAAGGGCTTCTTTGCTGCGTTCCTGATGAATGCTTTACGGCTGAATCTGTATTTTTTTTTCTGCCTCCAGACTCCAGGGGATGATCTGCTCTTTGCACTGTGACAAAGCCAGACTAAACGCAGCAGTGAGCACACATATCTCATGAAAAAAGAAGTGTGCAACTTCAAGGGGGCTGGAAACAGCATCATCGAGTGAACTAGAAAATAATTAGATTTCAGCTTCAATACTCAGGTTGGAGTGTGTGTGTGCGGGGCGTGCTTGATAACGACATAAACTCCACATTGTAAGTGTATCCAAGTGTATCTGTCTTTTAGCAAACTGAACTTAATGATCATTATTAATACATTTAATAAACCAAGCTTGCTTCTTCCCCTCCCCTAGCATCTCGTTCTCATTAAATCCATTCTTGTGATACGTCATATGCAACTTTAGGGTGGGGGATCATGCTGAGAGTTTTAAATCATACTGTTATTAACTTTGTCACTCATTCTGCTAAATTTAACTAGTGCCAAAATATGTCTCCACACATCTGCATTCATCTGTACAGCAGGTGGATGCACCTGTTTGAAGACCTATGTGCAGCACATATGACTTTCTTTCTGCAAGTGCGCTCATCTGAATATGCGGGAGCAATTTTATGAGTCCAACCAAGCTACAGTGTGTGTGTGTGTGTGTGTGTGTGTGTGCGCAGTCAGGGAAAATTGTAGTTGTGATGTGCTGTGGGCAGATTTGATGGAGAGTCGCTGTACCGTTCATATCTCCAGAAATGCTTCAAGGTGTTTATCGTGGTGTTCAAGAAGAGCAGCCAAACAGTGTTACAGTGCATGTACATGTGCTCCAAAGCACAAACTTAATCCAGCACTAACAGATTATTTTAATATATATTATTTTCTAGCTGCCTGGTCTTCTGTGCTCTCTCACCAAAGCTCTACAGGCACCCAAGTGATAGTGTAGTTCTGTGGCACGCTCCTGGTCGCCCATGTAATGCCATTATTGTTTACTGCAAATTAGCCATTAACACGCTCCTTGAATCGTTGTCAAATGTGGAATGACCTTTCAGCACTAAAATGAAAGGAGGTGGAAAGCTCTCTCCTACACAGGCAGAGAGGCACTCAAAGGCATGCACGAAGCACGTTTTAACAGATTGGACATTAATATTTATTTGGAAAAGTGAGGAAATGGTAAAACAGGAGAACAAAATCCGAGTAAAAGAAAAGTTTGTTTTTGGACTGACTTTCTTAGATTTGTCTTTAGTCGTGTTTTGCCTTTAATGGTAGGGCTCAACACCTGCTCAGACGCCTTCATGTCCCTGGTCAAATGCATCCAAGCATAAAGTATGTCTGTATCCTAAATAACAGGAAAAAAAAAGGTTTGATTTTACACAAAACTCCCATTGTCAATATTGTCTTTCCAAGAAGGCTTCAGCACCCAAGCCCTGTTGGTTTTTCAACAAGAAAGTGTGCACCGTATGACAAAATTGCTTAGAGAAATTAAAAAGAAAAATCTGTGCAAGGCTTGCAGAGGTCTACCAGAGACTGCAGCTTCTGACGGCTGACTTAGTGAAGGTTTAGGGCTCCACCAAGTGGAGGTTTGCACGGCTGCTCGCTCGCCGGTGCACCAACTCCCCCTTCATTCTCGATTTATACTCTGTCCGTGCAGGTCTGTCAGGCAATCAAAGGAGTCACTCCAGGTGTCAATCAAATACACAAGGTTCTAGAAAACACTCCACATGTATGGCTGGTTTTAGCTTTGGTTGTTTCATAAATAATGCATGTACCAGTCATAAAACATGCCACTGGACAAACTAAATGCCCAAGAGCACTAAAACTAACATCGCCTTGATGACCTTGTCATTTTGCACACTTTACCAAAGACTGCATTTCTTTATAGTTGCCTCAAAGGAGCACTGTTGAATAATCTGATCACATTTGTTGAAATTGTGAAATTTCAAACGGCGTTGGAAAGCCAGCAGTTTTATTCTGTTAGTGGGAGGTAGGCGGTTCTGGATAGTTGCTTAATTAAGTGCCTCAACATTTATGTAACACTGGATATGTTCATAAATACATCTATATGGGTGAGTCGTGATAACCTTTTTATGATAATAGGTAGGGAATGGATTTCTTTTTCAAGGCAAAATACAGTCCTTTAATAATTTAATGCATTTGTGCTTTTATATCTATATAATGAGTCTCACTGAAAGCTTTTTTAAACCACTTTAAATTGCTTACTTTGATTAAAATACTGCACCAACAGCTAATGGCACATGGGCTTAGAATGAGCTCCCCCCAAACATAAAGAAAAAATGTGACTTTTTATTAGTTTTAATAGTTTAAAACATATTAGTTTATATATTTATGCATTTTTAAGCTCATAAAAGCTTTAAAGAAGCCCTAACCAGCCAACCCTCCAGAGTATTTTGCAGCTATATTTGTTGTCTTCCCCAAGTTAGAGAAACCACAAAAGTGCTTAGTTGCAGAGACTTTTTTTAAGGGAAGCTTGCATGTTCAATTTTGAAATGCGCATGCATGAAAATTCATGCAGGCCAATGTGCAAAGGCTGCGCTTTTCTTGGAAGCACGTCCTGACGACCAGCTCGTTTATATCTGATCAAAGATATTCTTATTCAGCAAAACAAGAATGTATAATTTGCAGATTAAAGGAATAGAGCACAGTGGAGTTGATGCCAGCCAGAATGTGTATTTGCCAAGATTAGGGGAAAAAAAATAAATAAGAAAAGCACCCTTAGACAACCCTTAAAAGCATATTTAACAATTTACTCTCTCAACATCCCAGCGTTTTAATGCCAAGCCATATAAGCTGCCTACAAGTTAATCTAGTCATAAACAATTTCTTTTAAGACACCCGACTTTTTAATAGGCTGAATAAGTCGAGATAATTCAGCTTGAGCCTATAGGATCTGGCAAGGATTCAGCGTGCTCTCTTCATCCTTTAATAGAGTGTTTGGAAGAATTCTGCAAGGAAACATTGGTCTAATGCTTAATAGGCACGCCACATCAAAGATTAATATCCAGAATGCTATTAAATCTCAAGGACAGGCTGGAATGATAATTAGAAAATGCAATCACAAGCATCAGACTAAAATAATTGCAAGGCGGCGCTTCCTGATTTCAGAGATGCACGTGTTGCATGTATGTCACATTCAATGCAAGAAAATAGGCAGAAATATAACGAATAACAGCGCCACAATCAGCAAATTACATTGTAAATATGCAGCGCTTGGGAAAAAAATCATTATTGTGTTTTAATGGTTGATTTAACAACTGTATAAATTGTAACAGAACACTGAAGTTATAACTGATGTGTGCTCAAATCAGAATGTTGACTCAAGTGAACTTTATTCAACTTAATGCATAAGTAATGAATTTAAAAATATATATTTCCATTTAGCAGAGTCATGTTGGTTACATTGAATACATAAAAAAATACATTAGTTTTGAATTAAGACAAGTTTTGCTGATTTAAAAGAAGGCACTGCATTTTGTTTAGTGAACCTTTTATTTCAACGCCAGGAATTTTATTGATTATCTTGTGCCATTAAATCATGGATTTTTAGCTTTGCTGGTAAAACGTGGATTGATTTGTTGATTTTGATTTGAGTTTTTAGGCAAATATCTTGCACATTTGGATACTGTGTGGTGAATGACTCTCAGCTGAAACAATAACAATTTTTGGTGCAATATCTGCAAAACTGACTGAATAAAATCCATATCTGTGCTTCCTAAGAAAAGTTGGTCCTAAACTGGGTTTATCTCTAAACCCAAATAAGTTGTAAATCCACATCAAATTAATATTTCCTGTGAGTCTTATTGAAAATGGTCTTGTGGATGAGATATTGTGGGCAAAGACTGATATAAACACATCTGCTTGCAAAGACATGGACAAAAACACTTTAGTCCATTTTCACGTATTGGCAGTGGGTATCAATTCAAACTTGATAATAATTTTGTCTAGACAGTGCAACTCTAACTCCACTTACAGTTTTCATTTTAAAACTGTGACCAAACACAATGAACTGATTTGCGTGTGCCTTTAAAAACATTTTTTTCTTCACAACAGCATTCCCCGAGGAACGCCGTAAATGCTTGTTGAGCTAATTCCATGACTTCAGGCTTTGGGCAGGAACCTTGCTAAATGGGTTCTTTTAGAATGAGAGCAAAGATTTATTAGGATTAAGTTCCAAAAGAACATTAATTATGCATGCAGCACCAAATTACCTATCAGAGCCATTCCTGCTGGGGACACAGCCTCGGTGAGGTATTGGAAGAAGACTGCCAAAAACACAAATTGGCTTGTCGCAGGCACAAAGCTCGACACATACCTGAGGATCATTTTGACGGTTTTGGCAATGCTCATTTGGAGTTTGCTCCTTCAGATAACATCACAACATCTTGGAGGGTGGGTGAAAAATCAATGAATGTACCCATCAGTTATGGATACAAAAATGATGTGGAGCTAAAAATTGTAAAGGAGGTGTGAAATAGGGGAATGGGAGGGGGGCGCAATGAAGATATGAAAAAAAAGAGACTTCCCCTTTAGCGATGCAATCCATTTTCACATGTTAGTGGAGGAGCTGCACACTGTGACTGAACAAGTGTGAAGCAGGACATAAAAATAAAATCTGAGTTTGGGAAGAAGGCATTGGGGCGGTGTCTTTTTACCCCCGCGTCAAGAGCGCTCGGTGCCGAATGCCGCCTGCTTCCAAAAGCTTTTCAAACATGCTCAGTGGCTTTGAAGCACATCCACAGCCTAATGTAAGTAATAATTAGTGAAGTGCTGCTCGCCCCTATTATTCTCACATAATAAACTCAAATTATTAGCCTCTGAAAAGTGGACATTTGCAAATGATTAAAGGTGAGTCGTAGAAAATGGGCTAAAAATTGTATGATTTTCCAGAGTTGTCAGTTGGTACTGAAAGTAAAAGCTCAACAAAGAACACAAGTCTATAAGTTATATAACCGGAGTGACGAAGAGAATAATGTAATTACAGACAAATGATTGCTAATAAGGAAAAAAAAGTAACATTACTCTTTTTGCAGGAGCATGAGCAAGTACAATAGAATGTGCTATGATGCACACACTGCTGTGCAGTTATTGCCTTCTGGGTGTAATGATGTTTTTGTATGTGTGTGTGTGTTTCAAAATGGCCACCACAGCCAACTGACCTAAGGAAACACAAAAATGGCTATAGCTCTGTCAATTTTACAAATATTGAGCCAAAACTGATGTGGCGGAAACAGAAAGATTTTCTGAACATAGATTTTTTTTCTGTTCACAAAAGCTTGCTACATACTTCACAAAACATGACATTGTTCTTGCTGTCGTGCTTGTGAGGCATTATTTCTTGCATGGACACGTTTAACACTGAGAACAAACAGGAGGCTAAAGTCCTGGTAAGCCCACCCACTGAAGCACGTCACACACCAACAGAAGCAACACAACAACAGTGTCGTTATCAAAGTGGCTGTTTGTTCACAGTTGTCAGTTGGAGGAGGCAGGTATTGGTATAGGTCTGGAATTGTTCACTGAAGAGAGTCGTAATTAGCATATTTGTCACAAAGAGACCACCACCATTTCTGACAGAGGGTAGGACTGTGTCACTTTGGTCTTATCGAGTCATACTGCGTCCTGGCCAGAACTGCCACAAGAGCCACTATGTCTCTGTGTGCTCTCTTTTATCAACACAATATGTGCTATTTCCTTCCACAACTTATTTTACTAGATTTATAAGATTTACTTGACTATTCATTCAACCTTTATTTATACAGTTTAATCCGCTGAGCCTCAGGGACGCATTTCCAAGAGAGACCTGAACTATCATTGTAGCTTTTGATGAAACTGTGTTAAGACGGCTGCATTTTCTAATAGTCGTGGCTATCTGTGGCACCTCATGAGAAAACCACAATTCCTACAGCCAAACCAGAAATACTGGTGAAAAGACGACAAAAATGCTATTTTTCTATATATGATATATATATATAAGTGTAGCTTTAAAAAATGTGGTGGTAGGAATAGTTTGTTTGATGACTTTCTGAGTTTTATTCAGGGACCTCTCCACCCTAGGTCATGTGACCTCACAGTGGCAGTTACGTGCTGGGAAGAGTTCCGAAAGACGTTTTGAATGGGGAAAAATGGCATCTTTGTTTGCAAATTACGTTGCCATGGTAACTCAAATCGCCAATAAAATTAATAGCACACATCACAGTGCCAAGCCGGTCGTTTTGATATAATATTTTGGGGGATAAATGTTGCAGTTTGGGCTTGGTTAAAGTTGACGGAAGGGTAAGATATAAAGTTAAGACACCCTTGTTAGGTAGATAATAATAGTTGGCTACCTTAATAGGCAGTCCCCGATTATAACCAAGAAACATTTATTCATTTATTTATTACATTTGTTATCAAATTAAATTTAAACCAAGGGAAAAAATACATCAGAAATCAAACTAAAGCAAGAAAACAATTTAAACTTGGCTACAGATTAAAATATTTGGTAAAGCTACGCTTTGGACTCTTTCAATAAATATTTAGTAAAGTAGCTTTAATAGGAAGCGAGTTCTAAAGCGTTAGGTGTAACTGGCCGATGAATAGAGAAGGTGTAGTGAAGATTGTTCACCAAACCAGTAGATGATTTTAATTTTCTCAAACATAAAAAAAAATACAAAGGTGAGTCTGTAAAGCAACTGAGTTCTTAGTTATTAAGAAGTTTTTTTAATGCAAAGGAAGCTTTAAAATCAGTTCTTAAAGTTACAGAGTGCCAGTGCAGAGCAGCTAAATCTAATCCCCAAACACTCGCAGTTTTTATACCAGCCTGCTGCAAAGTTTTGGATGAGCTCAACTCTCCTTATAGTTATGTTTAAATAAATCACTATAAACTGCATTGAGGTACTTTAATCAGTTTTGACCAAAGATATGCAACAATAAAAAAAGGTTTTAAAGCCTGACTGATGCAAGACTTGAAGCCCAAATCTGGGTCTACAATTAACTAATTAATTAATTACTTAGGGGCCAAGATGGGGTAGAGGCAGGGCAGCCAGCTCGGGACCCGAAAGGCTCGAGCCCCAGCCACTTCAACAAGCTGTGGTGTCTCTGAGCAAGACACTTAATCCCTAATTGCTCTCCAGGCACTTACATAGCTGCCCACCTTTCCACTTGGGTGTATCCCAAGTGCAATGGGTTAAATGCAGAGAACCAATTTCACCATTGTATGGGAACAAACAATGATGACAACATATAACACTTTATTTATTTATATTAACACCCACACTTTTCACCTCAGAGTTTATTTATGGAGCTAGCTCATCCAGGTTATTAGTGGGTAGTTCTCTTTTATTCTTATGGTCAGCAAGTGAGATTTTACATTTATCTTTGTTTTTCTTTACTCGACTTTGAAGTTTAGATAGATGTCAAATAAATCATATAAATTGTGAATAAAGCAACAATGTTTATTTGCCATCAGACTTGGCCTGAATAATTATTTCAATTTAATTCAATTCAGTTTACGAAAACAGTGCCTGTTCACCACAAAAATTGTCTTAGAGCACCGTACATTCACACCTGTTCAGATTCAAATCAAGTTGCATGCCATCCATCCATCCATCCATCCATCCATCCATCCATCCATCCATCCATTTTGTTACCGACTTTTTCCTTCAT
>JARVGS010000761.1:1638455-1648913 GCA_031762315.1 Hypsolebias antenori | reverse complement strand
ATTGGAAAAGGTAACTCCTCTCATAATACATCCTGACCAAACTGGTTTTATAAAAGGGAGGCATTCATCCACAAATTAATGCAGATTATTCAATTTAATAGCGTATTCTTACAAGAAAAGCATTGAAACTGCAATATTCTCTCTAGATGCAGAAAAAGCTTTTGATAGAGTTAACTGGAAATTTTTATTTGCAGCCTTGCATAAATTTGGTTTTGGAAATTATTTCAAAAACTGGTCAAAATATTATACAGTTCCCCATCAGCATACATTAGGACAAATAATCAAATATCTGCCAGTTTTCTTCTCCAAAGGGGCACCAGGGAGGGATGTCCACTCTCTCCCTCACTGTTTGCTATTTTCATTGAACCGCTAGCTGCAGCAATCAGGCAAACTACAGATATTAAAGGCATAAAATGCAAGAACATAGAGCACAAAAGCAGTCTATATGCTGCTGATGTGTTGCTATTCCTCTAGCATTCACAAACCTCCCTCTCTCAGGTTATTGGATTGATAAACTATTTTTCAAGAGTTTCAGATTACAGGTAGTCCTCGGGTCACGACGGTCTCGTCTTACGACGTTTCGAGTTTACGACGGCATCTCCCTTATTCACGTTACGCGGCTACGTTCGATTTTACGTCGATTTTACGTCGGTTTTACATCGATTTTACGACAATTTTACAACGTTAAACGTCATAACGCAGCAGCGCAGCGGCGGAAGAATACAGTACGCGGTGCAGCGGTGGAGAAATACAGACTGTACGGAGGACGGCGTCACTAGCATGCTAGTAGGCAATTACCCCTTCATTAGCCCTTCATTATGGCTCCCAAAACACAAGGAGGACTCTTCTGATGCCATTGCATCGAGGAAAAGGTAATCACCATGGAATTACGCCGAAAATACGCGGTGGCGCAGCAGCAGAAGAATACAGTATGCGGTGCAGCGGCGGAGGAATGCAGACAGTACGGAGGAGGACGGGTCACTAGCATGTTAGTAGGTGATTAGCCCTTCATTAGCCCTTTATTATGGCTCCAAAAAAGCAAGGAGGACTCTTCTGATGGCAGTGCATCGAGGAAAAGGAAGGCCATCACCATGGACTTACGTGGTTTACGCGCTTGGTAAAACAGGTACGTTACATTTATTTACGTACGTTCCGACTTACGTCAAATTCGGTTTACGACACCGCGTGAGAACAGATCTCCGTCGTAAGTCGAGGACTACCTGTACATAAAGAACATGTCTACCGGATTAAAATATTGTTAATAGTAATTAGTGTGTGAAGCGGCTGGGATGAGAATTACCACCTCCAAATCTGAGGCCATGGTCCTCAACCGGTAAAGGGTGGATTGCTCTCTTCAGGTCGAGGGTGAGGTTCTGCTTCAAGTGGAGGAGTTCAAGTATCTTGGAGTTTTGTTCACGAGTGAGGGAAGAATGGAGCGTGAGATTGACAGACGGATTGGTGCAGCATCTGCAGTATTGCAGACTCTGTATCGGTCCGATAGGGTGAAGAGGGAGCTGAGCTCACCGATGGTCACGAGCTCTGGTTAGTGACTGAAAAAAAAAAATGAGATTACGGATATAGGCAGTTGAAATTAGTTTCCTCTGCAAGATAGCTGGACTCTCCCTTAGAGATGGGGTGAGAAGTTCAATCATCCGGGAGAGACTCGGAGTAGAACCGCTACTCTTCCACGTCGAGAGGTGCCATTTGAGGTGGTTTGGGCATCTGGTAAGGATGCCCCCGATCTCCTGATTTGTTCCTGATTTGTTCCTGATTCGTTCCCTCGTAGTTAATAAAATTTTGTGTACCTTATTGTAAAGTGTTACCTTTTTTTCCCTTCAGGTTATAGTCACATTGGGTTGCTCCATCCACTACTTGAGCTTATATATGTTAGTTTTTTTTTTTTTTTCCCAATGGCAAATTCATTTTTGGAATGAATCATCAGGGAATTTAAACCTCCTGTCAAACAAACCTCCAGGAACTTCAGTGTGTATTGAGTAAGAAATATCTAAAATTGTCATTCTGGTTTGAATTTAGCTCAAATTAACAAGGTCTACATAAGATGTTGGGTAACAAGAATATGCTGATTTAAAAAAAAGGATAGCTGGAACCAGACATTCATCGACAAGAGCAGAGAACAAAACACTGAAGTATAAGTGTGTGTATTAGGAATGAGATAATAACGATTCGTACCAATTCACAGACATGCACGGTGCAACTTCGTTTGTAGAGCAGATGTGTTCTGATGCCGTTTTTGGAGTGATCGAAAAAATAGAGTACTTCTGTTTGTGTATGAAGAATTGATTCCTTCCTTTCATTTCTTAAAGAGGATTAATCTTCTTGGCTGTAAGTCCTATGGTTTAGTCGTCCAGTTTTCTCTGTAGCAACACCTACAGTTTAGGAGAAGAACTACAGCAGCACCGGTGCAAACAGCAACAAACACTTAGAAAATGTGCTGAAATCAATGTGACTCTAATATTCAACATAAGAAAAGTTTAACATGTTTCATTCTCTGATAGGTATAAAACACATTTTCATGCTCACTGCAGAGTTACTAAGACTATTAAAGCACGTCTAGCCCAAACGTTTATTAATTGTGAATCAGTTTTTTCTCTCCCATTTTTAAACATTTAGGATCTGTGTTTTACATCTTGTGATCCTTGTATTTTCCTGCTCTCCCTCATGTTGTCAGCTCCCGTCACACCTGTCACTTATCCCTATCGTCCCAGGTGTTCTTCATTGTCTTTCATTAGTGTACTTTTATATTCTGCGTCTTGGATTTTCTGGTATGGTGTCATGTTTTGGTTCTCCCTCCATGTCTCCTCGAAGTAAGCTTACTTGTTATCATTAATGAATAAATTCTTATTGTACTTCGGAGTCTCCGTAGCCTGACTGCACTTGGATTCAACACCAAATACCACAGAATCCTGACACCACCTTTAATTGCGTCACTGTGAGCCCCTTTAAGCAAGGCCCTTCACACCAGTGGCAGTGAACTGTGCGACACCATGAGAGAGGTTGTATCAACCACAGGAGCACCAGCGTCAGGTTGACAGGGGTGGTAGCAGCCGACATCCAAGGATGAGACACCAGACCCTTCCGAAAACTGACCCGAACACACATCTTCTCTCTCTTTTGATGTTCTTCTATCTCACACACTCTCCGTCTAAATTATGTCTACTCTCCTGCTGTCTCTTTTGTCCCCCCTCCCCTCTCCTCTCTTCTCCTCCGCATGTCACCCTCTTGCCAATGCATAATGACTTTGAGCCGAGCAGGCTGTGGCCCCCTCACCAGTAAAAGAAATTCAATTGGATTGGAAGCCAATCAGTCATAGAAAGTATCGAGCTGTGATTGGATTTGGCCCGGCCTGACGGGGTGAAGTGGCTGGGCACGGGGATCGGGTTTGATTTTAGCTCTACTCCCATGAAGGTAAATCTGATGTATTATTGCTGTGGACGTAAAGGACGGACGGTCTCTAAATGCGAGTTTGGGTAGAAGGGTGGATAGCATGTGTGATTGCGGTTGACATGTGTCATGTGTTGAGGTTTTAAAGCAGCGCCAGCTCTGAGTGATGGATACAGAAGTTCAGCGCTGACAATCCAGCATATTGAGAAGCACTGCAGTCTCTGTGACCCAAGTTATCTTCCATGGATAGAGAAAGGATGATAGGACCAGGACAGGGTGGGACAATAGAACAGTCTGGATGTTATGCAGTATAAACATGAGTGGACGTCAGAGTATGTCACTGTCAATTAAATGTCAACATTAAATAAAGCTCTAATGCAGTCTATTAACTCTTTGGAGTATGTGTTGGTAATTACTATCAGCTATAGCACTTTATCTCAATATACATAAAACAACTTAGTCAGTTTTGTGTTCGCTAAAGCCAACAAGCTGTAGCAACCATTTTAAATAAGTCTAAAAATTTGTCAGTTCCTCTGGATGGTTTCTTCTTGCTGAAACAATTTTGTTTTTATCCAAAATACTTCTTCAGTGTGAGGAGCTGGAACAAACTCAGTCTCATAAATAGCAACTTCTCACAGGATGGCCTCAAATTAGTTCGAGAGTATGAGGCGACGGGGGAGAGGGCGGACCACAGGAACCACCTGAGCACTGTCAAACTGGTTGATCCACTATGAGAAGGTGCTATTAAAAAAAAACTGAGTAGGGTGGCTGTGGCTGGGTGGTTAGAGCAGTTGTCCTCCAATGCAGGAGTTGGGGGTTCGATTCCACCAGCAGTCACATGCCGACGTGTCCCTGGGCAAGACACTGAACCCCTCATTGCCTCCAATGTGTGTCCCATCGGTGTATGGATGTGATAAAACACTGATCAGGCTCTT
Source organism: Hypsolebias antenori (assembly GCA_031762315.1). Classification (NCBI taxonomy): domain Eukaryota; kingdom Metazoa; phylum Chordata; class Actinopteri; order Cyprinodontiformes; family Rivulidae; genus Hypsolebias; species Hypsolebias antenori. The sequence continues at coordinate 1,644,576 of JARVGS010000761.1, read as the reverse complement.
TAGAATGATTTGTTCAATTAGTTTTGTAGAGATAATAATAATAATAATGTGTATGGGCAGCATGGTGGTGCAACTGGTAGAGCTGCTGCCTCTCAGCAAACAGGTCCCTGGTTCAAATCTTGGTCCGGGGCCTTTCTGGTTGGAGTTTGCATGTTCTCTCTGTGCATGCGTGGGTTTTCTCTGGGTACTCTGGTTTCCTCCCACAGACCAAAAACATGCATGTTAGACTGATTGGTAACTAAATTGTCCCCAGATGTGAGTGAGAGAGTGAACGGTTGTTTGTCTCTATGTGTCCCTGTGATGGACTGGAGACCTGTCCAGGGTGTCCCTGTGATGGACTGGAGACCTGTCCAGGGTGTCCCTGCGATGGGCTGGAGGCCTGTGTCTAAGTGTCCAGGCCTCTCACACAGTGATTGCTGGACATGGACACCAGTGACCCCCATGACCAGAAAAGGAAGAAGCGGTCAAAGATGATGGATGGAAGGAAGGGTTTTGTGGGTGTGGTGGTAAACAGTTAATATCTTACCCGCTGAAGGTATAATTGTAATTTTGGAGAAAGAGAGTATATTCTGACCATATTGATGAGCTGAAGGCTAGTCAGAGTGGAGCCAAGACCAAATGGATCTCAGTCGTCTTAAAACGACACCAGTCTCTAAAATTTAATGGTATCACATGTGAATGTTATTTTCAAATCTTTACATCTCGGTCAGTTTCTCAATATGTGGCAGTTCTGTCGTATAAATTACAATATTCTTGCACGAAGGGCTCCCAGCTGCACCAGAAGTGCTACTGCTAGCCGCTGCTATTTGCACTGAAAATAAACATAGAGATCTACGTAGACATCAAAGTGATACAAAACTTACATAAATTCAAAGAATGATAATAAAATAGTTAATAATAATAATAATAATAATAATAATAATAATTAAGCACTGTGAAAAGGGTTTAAGGTTAGAGCTGCTTTACACCAGCAGCAGGTACTTTGCTCTTGACACAGACTAGACTTCAATCTGTCCGTCTACATGAATTACTATACACTTAGTTTCTTCAGAATGGGCTGCTCTAAAAGCTATCTAAAACAGGCAAGATGTTACTTATTTTTAACTTTTTACACAGAATCAAGTTTCAAAAGGTAGCACTAAAAGCAGTTCTGAATGGCCTCAATGTGCATCAAAAAAGTTTTCCCTTGATTTCGATAGTTTTTGGACCCTACATCAGCATTCTGATTGGTTAATGTTCCTGTCCGTCATTAAACAAACTTCTCCTGCAGAGCCCCTGACTGAGCTCAGCCTTCTCTGCTGACAGTGAAGTCCTGACCAATGAGAAACAAACTTCAACATGATTCAGAAGCAGATATCCTTTATTGTCGCTCAACCACGTGGTACATGTGGTGGAGTGAAATTATGTACTCAGGGTCCCAGTTACATCCAACAATAAAATGTAAAAGAAAAACAGTAATAAGATCTAAGATATGAACTAAGAAAAAACATCAACTAAAAATATGCTAAGCACTAATATAAAAAACAATATGCCAAACAGCAGCACAAACAGGAGTCTGTTTGAGCAGATGAGCACGAATGAACACAGCAACATGAAACAGATCAGCAACAACATGATGTAAATTTTAACTGGGATTATCCTGGTTAGATATTCATGAGTCTAACAGCCTCAAGGTAGAAGCTGTTCCTCAGTCTAGTGGTTCTACTTTGTACACTTAATGCTCCTTAACTTTCTCTTAGCAACATGGTCCCGTTGGCACCATGATACTGTTAGTGGTGTGGTTCGGTTAGCGGCATGGTCTTATTAGTAGCATTAGCAGGTCTTGTTAGCTAGTCTCTAAGGCTAAGTCCAGCCATCTGTTATGGAAGTCCATTCTGCCTGCTTGTATCAAGAATCTTGTTATTTTAGTCATGATCCAAACATCATTAACATAGATGAGTGTTGGAATGACCAGTAAATTGAGAGCTTTGCATTTTGAATTAGTACTTTCTTCACCATGACAAACCAAAACAATGCCCTCATTACTGAGGATGAGGCTCAAATGCTCCTTCCACCACTCAACCTGTTGATCTATCTCCCGCTCCATCCTACCATCACTCGTGAACAAGACATTCAGATGCTTGAACTCCTCCACATGAAGCAAACACTCTCCCCTTACCGGGAGGGGGCATTCCACCTGTTTCCGTTCGAGAACCATGGCCTCAGATCTTGAGGAATTGACTCTCATCCCAGCTACTTCACACTTGGATGTGAACCATCCCAGTGCACGGTGAAAGTCTTGACCTGAAGTTGCCAACAGGATTCCATCATCCACATAAAGCAGAGATGAAACCCTGAGATTACCAAACCAGACACCCTCCTCTCCATGGCTGTGTCTCAAGATCTTTTCCATTAACACCACAAATGACATCGGCGACAAGGGACAGACCTGGCGGAGTCCAACCCACACTGGGAACAAGCTCAACTTTGTGCCAAGAATGCATATACAGCTCCTGCATTGGGTATAAAGGGACTGGATGGCTCTTAAAAGCAACCCAGGCACCCCATACTCCCCCAGCACCACCCACAGAATACCTCAAGGAATACATTCATAAGCCTTCCCCAGATCCACAAAACACATGCAGACTGGAGAGGCTACCTCCAAAGTTCCCTTTAGCAACTCCACAAAGATGAAGTGGTCCACTCTTTCACGACCAGAACAAAAGCCATTTTGCTCCTCCTGAATCAGAGATTTGACAATCATTCGAGTCTCCCTTCTATTACCCTGGAGTAAACATTCCTGGGGAGGGCAATAAGTATGATTCAATAATAAAACACTCTCTGGACCCCCTTTTTTTAAAATTGGGAACCGCCAGATGATCCACAGGTGTTGTCCTAGTCCTCCATGCAACATTGAATAAATGTGTCAACCATGACAGCCCCACAGCATCCAAAGTCTTCAGCATCATGGGGTGAAGCTCATCCACCCCTGTCTCCTTGACATCAGGAGAAGCTATTTGACAACCTCTGTGAACTCTGTCATGATAATGACTCACCTTCCCCCAAGTCAGCACATTCTGCCTCCTGAAAGGTGGCCATGGAAGTTGGATTAAGGGGATCCTCAAAGTGCTCCTTCCACCACTCAACAATCCTCAGTCAGAATCAGTCAAGCAACTCTCCACCCAAATCAAGCACAACCTGGTAAGGGGGTCACTTTCCTTCTCTGAGTCACCAAATGTTTTGTCAGAATCTCCTCGAGATCAACCACAAATCTTTTTCTATGGCCTCCCCAAAATTCTCCTGTTGCTGAGTTTATGTATCTGTAACCACCAAATCTACAGTCCTTCTGGTCACTCTTTACCTGTCAGCTGCTTCAGGAGTCCTCTAGGACAGCTAAGTCCCAAAGTCCTCCTTCTTCAGTTTGGTGGCCTCCATCACTGTGTGTGTCCACCAGCAAGTCCTTTGCGGCCTCGGCAGGCACCTGTGACCTTCAGGCCACAGTTCCTGTAAGGTGCATCTGCACTAGAGGCCCTGAACATGGCCCATTCAGATTTCATGTCCCCGACCTCCCCCAGGACATATGAAAAACTCTCCCAGAGGTGTGAGTTGAAGATTACATCGACAGGAGGCTCCACCGGATATTCCCAGCTCAGCCTGATTATATGTCTGGGATTACCAGGTCTGTTCAGAAGCCAAGTCCAAGGGACTTCTTCGATCTGAGGAGCTACCAAACAAAACTGATCTCACAAACAGTATACTCCATAGTGGGAAAAACCACAACCACCACCACCACCACCACCACCAACAACAACAACAACAACAACAACAAAATAAAAATAAATAAATACATAAAACAGTTTGCTGGTGCTAAGATGGCCTCTGTGGCCTGCCCTCTCCCCTGTAAACACCTCTTAGACAGGCCCTGGAGGCCATCTTAGCACTAGCAAACTGTTTTTTTTGTTTTTGTTTTGTTGTTGTTGTTTTTAGACTGGACACTTACATGTTTCTGTGCACCTTTCCTTCAAACAACCTAATGGGTGTAGAATCGAGTGAACATAAAACTCCTCCCCTGACACACCTTCATTCAAATATCTAAACAGATGCAAATTTGACCTGCTTGTGTGATTTTCCAATCTGAATGATCAAAAATGGTGTCTAGATGCAGTTAGTGGTTCTCTTTCCTCTCGCCTGGAACAAAAAACAAAGACAATCAAGCTTTTGAAAAAATGTTTTAAAGACGTTTAACATTTTCATGTTAGAAAATCAATGACTAATACTGTACTGATCTATTCTTCAGTCAAAATATTAAATATTTTAAATAAATATTGTAATTAAGCACTTTGAACTTTTCTCTTGTGTCGGTTCCTATGATCAGCTGCCTAACATTGACACAGCTGGTAATATCAAAGTAAAAGAATGTGCAAACAAATTTTGAATTCCCATTTACAGCATGAATCAGTATGACTTGAAGAAAAAACGAAAAGTATGCCAAATAATTCTACTCCTACCTTTTGAAATATACATGCTTTACGAATATATTTTAAAAAATGAACAGAGTGGCAGATTTTGTTTTTTGAAGGATTTTTTTAGTTAGCTGTAGCAACAGACACTTAATTATTGGCTGCCAAGCTAAATAAAACATGGTTTTTGTAAACCCTTTATTAACTTTTGTTATTTTTCCAATTCTTTAACAGCAACAAAACATACCTGTGACTTCATTAGAATTGTACTTGTATTTTCACTCTATAGATGAATAGGTGGATTGAGTTGTCCTAAGGTATGCTTTGTTCCACTGATCATTTGAGAAATTTAAAATGTCCTTTTTTATTCTTACAGTGAAAGCACTGAATGACAAAGAATTCAAATGGATTTTCATAAACCAACAGTTCTGTTTGATATCAAGCCTATCACAGGATCTCTTCATTCTGCTTTAACAGTTCAGATTTACAGCTGAACAATTCTGAATTAAAAAAAAAAATACAATAAACATAATAGGATGACTGAGTTGCTCCAATGCTTATAAAAATAGCCATCTGCTACTGAAAGCCTACTAGATACACCAGCACACACACACACACACACACACACACACACACACACACACACACACACACACACACACACACACACACACACACACATATTCCACCCTAGTTTTATTTCTGGGACAGTAAACTCTCATTGAGGGCTTGAAGAGATGCAAACAGAACTGTTGCTTGGATCTACAGTGTATTAGCCTTGATGAGGATGCAGTGGTGTGTAGAAAAGAGAGGCTCCTGCTGTGGAGATTGTACACTACACTAGCATCTGCTGTGCCATACGATTGGAGATAAAACTAAAAAAGGCGTAATGCATCTTCATTAAAGTCACCACTTACTACCTTGCAGAAAAACTGCCAAATGTTGCTGTGCCCATATGCTTCGTTAAAGCTTTGTTTGTTGAGACTGATACTTTTTAAGTTATGAAAGAGGTCTGACATGGATGAGAGATAGACTCCATTTGGGACAGTTCTTTGTGCCACTTCCAGGTAAATTTAGACATCAATCTTGGTTAGACAATTACATGCTAAGATGGTCATTTACATCGAGCTTAATGGTAGCAGTGAGCAACACATGAAATGTCTTCCTATCATGCAGCTGTGATGCATTAGTGACCAGTTTGAACAATTCTTTCTCTATATTGCACTGTCAAAATACATTTGTGTGATGCTGTGGAATAATTGTTTATGTGTTAGTGGTTTAAACTGCTCCATGGAAACTTGGTCATTGTGAGATAGACATTTTTAAATAGGAGCTTATGTGTTAAATTTTTATAGTTGAAAAAGTGGCACAAATTTACCTGCTACAATGAGAAAACAAAACTTTCATCAGTATTGCATTTCTGGTATCAAAGTACTATACTGTATATGCTTTACAAAAAAAGATTCAGTTATGATATATTTTTTATGTTTCATATACATTTGCAGCCATTATAGTACTATCATAGTGTCATATTATTGTAATATTGTACTGTAATGTAGTCCATTAGATCTCTGTCCCACTGAAATGAGGCATGAAAGAAACATGGATCAGCTTCTGCTGCACGCCAGAAAAACTAACTGCTCATCCAGGCTGACTAGTGCAGCTGCTGCACTGCATGTCTG
>JARVGS010000761.1:1468973-1479929 GCA_031762315.1 Hypsolebias antenori | reverse complement strand
AAACTGTGGTCTGTTTGTCAGGTTGATCCAGGTGATTGTTGAGGCCTCCACCTGAGTCTTCTGGAGTTTCTGACAAAACCAATCAGGCTGGATTGTGTTAAATGCACTGGAGAAGCCAAAGAACATGACTCTCACAGAGCTGTCTGTCTTTTCTAGATGACAGTGAGTTTGCTGAAGTAGGTGTATGATGGCATCCTCAATTCCAAGTCTACGCCAATAAGCAAACTGCAGTGGGTCCTTATATGTGCTTGTTTGTTTAGTCAGGTGGACCAACAGGAGTCTCTCTAGGACCTTCATGATGTGGGATGTCAGGGCAAAATGTCTATAGTCATTGAGGACTGCTGGATGAGGTTTCTTTGGCACTGAACAAGGCAGGATGTTTTCCACAACACTGGAACCTTCTTCTGGGTCAGGCTAAGGTTGAAGAGGTGCTGCAGAGCCCCACAGAGCTGCTCTGCACAGACCTTCGGGACTCTGGGACTGATACCATCTGGACATGCAGCTTTATTCTGGTTCAGTCTCTCCAGCTGCTTCCTCACTTGACTTCTGGAGAAGCAGAGGGGGAAGGCAAAGGACGTATCATCATCTTTTGATGTGGTTGAAGACCAACATGTAGAAGAAGAAGGGTCTGTGACCAAGGTGGTAGATACAAGATCTGAGGTGGTACACATGGACATTTAACGGGTTGGGCTCTCTAACCTGCTGGCTCACATAACCACTTTAAGTTTCAAAAAACTCTTTCAACGGTCTCTTTCTCTAGTCAGTTTTTCAATAGCTGTTTTTTTTAACTAACTTTTTAACTGTACATCCATAGCCTATCTAGCCAGTTTTCATTACCTTTTCTTCTCATGGCTTAAGTTCACATTCTGAAAACCACTTATTAAAATAAGCGTAAATCCAGAGATCACTTGTGTCTGACTGGACTTTCCATAAAATAAGCTTATCTGAATGAGAGGAATTCTGTGAGTCTTGCAAAAAAATTGTCTGTAAGACGTTACTACAGAAAAAAAAAATATATATCAAGGATAAACATCCAGCTTCTAATTAATTGTAAATCCGAACCTCTTCAGCTGGTATTCTTCTCTTAGAAACGTCACTTTCTTCGACAGATATCCCTATGTGACCATTAACGATCAGCAGACTGTAGAACGTTCAGCAGTCTGAAGAACGTCATTAATGAATGTGGTTATTTTTATGCAAACAGTTGAAAAGATTAGTTATATTTATATTTGACTGACAGGTTTTAATGATGCCTTTAGCATTTCAGAACAAGCTTTTACTTTTCTAAAATACATTAAGCTCTTGAACAAAAGTTGTATAAATTAAAACCTGTTTCTCTTTACTGACTTTACATGAAACACCCAGCTCAAAAAAGTGTTATTAACTTACTTTTTATATTCTTGAATGTTACTGTTCAGTGCCCATGAGATGATGTCTGTTGTGACTTGGTGCTATATAAATAAACTGAAATGAACTGAGTAGAAGTGAATTGAATTGAACTGATAAAAGAGGGTAGCATAACGTTTGTATGATTCATTTGGATGTTTGGATCTTTGATTACTGAATTCCTTGTGACACTCTGGAAGCACAAAGTTACCCAGTTTTTGGTGACTTAAGCTTATAACATAATTTTTACTTTTTCCTCAGTATTACAAATTATGCAAACACACATTAATTTACTCATTGGTGCAAATTTAATCAGTTGTATACCCAACTTTCAGTGTATGCTGCAGATGTGTAAGTGTGGTCCCCTCTCCAAGTTTTTGAAGCAGCATGCATTTTTCGACAATAATAGAGATGAGATCTATGGCTCTTTGAAGAGAAACGGATCTTAAAGATACATGAAAAAGTGAAGGGCGAGTATTTGTCTCTGCATTTGCAGAAAAAAAAACACAAATGTATTACGAGGAGGAATTAAAAAAAAAAAAAACAGGAACGCTCAACGGTCTTCAATTTGGTTCATATTGTTATCGGTAAAGATGTATTTGTTCGTGGACGCCGCATCTCTAAACTGAAAGTTATCCCATTGTAAAAGTGTAAAACTCCCTGTTTACATTTCCTGTTCAGTAATACCATACTTGGCAGCATGGTGGTGATGCTGGAAGAGCTGCCACCTCTCAGTGAGCAGGTTCAAATCCCAGCTGTGGGTTTTTTTCTGCATGGAGTTTGGATGTTCTCTCCGTGCATGTGTGGGTTTTCCCTGGGTGCTCCCGTTTCCCCCCACAGACCAAAAACATGTGTTAGGCTGACAACTCTAAATTGTTCCCAGGTGAGAGAGAGTAATTTTTTTTTTTTTGGTCTCGTTTGTCTCTATGTGTCCCTGTGATGGACTGGAGACCTGTCCAGTGTGTCCCCCGCCTCTCACACAGTGATGGCTGCCCATGGGCACCAGTGACCCCTGCGACCCAACAAAGGGAGATGCAGGTAACAATAATACCATACTTCAAAATGAAGTTGTCAAAAAGAGGCAACCAATTTTCAGCTGCTCCATGTGTTTCAATCTGTTTCTTTTGTTTCTTTTGTTTTATTCGGATTTGCATACAAAAAATAAATAAATAAACATTTATTTTTCACCAAGAAGCTAGAAATCAACAGCTAGATAGAAATAATTTTGGTCATTTTATACAGAGCACTTTAAGAGAGGGAACATAATGAAGCTGAAATGTAGAATCGGATGTTGCATTACTCACTGAAACTCAAAAGCTTGATTTCAGGGTTGAAGAGAGTTCTTCCAGTAGCAGCAATGTTAACATTAGTGTTGAGGTTTTGCAGACAAGAGTCACAGCAGAATCACCCCGAGACACCATGGAAACGTCAGTGTGAATGTGGCAGCGGTGTTTGTGATGAGTGAAGACCTGTCACACTGGATTCTTGGAGACTTGCTGTAGCAAAAAAAAAAAATCACATGGCATCTTGTCATGTTTGAAAAGTAGGGAAAAAAAATTTATATATATATATTTATANNNNTTATAACATGTTTTCCAAAGCCTGTTCATGGAGGTGAGAAAATCTTAGTAAGAGACTGGGAAGATTTATATTTTTTTCCCCAGAAATGTTAAATCATTGCAAACAACAAAAAAGTGTGAAGTTGTTTGTTCTTCTTAATTTTCAATTTTAAATTACAGTATGTCATGCATCATTAGAAGAACGAGTATAAAAAAAGAAAGTAAAAATAGATTTTAGGCAGCGTGTTTGTCTTTATCTAGAAACCATTATTTTAGGAAGGTAAACAAATTGTTGCTCTTGTATGTCTACAGTCGGTTAACATTTCTAAAAAAAGCTGGGAATGGAATCTCTTTCTCACAGTACATGAAAAAAAAAACATCTATTTATGTGTTTCATTACAATAAATGAATTGCATATTTATTAATCACTATAATACTCAAACTATACACCATTCACAAATAAGCCACATTATTTAACATTGCATCATTAGATTATTTATAGATGAGAGTAAACACATTTGATTAGTCTTACTTGCTGTCATTGCAAAAAATAAAAAAATAAAAAAAATACTTTGTAAAAAAAAAAAAAGGAATGGTTTAGTGCACTCGATGACCTGGTTAATTTCAACACATTGTACCTTTTCATTATTTCTTGAAACCTGTCAAATATGCACCAAGTAGACCAATCCAGCAGCTGATAGGTAAATTAATCTTGACAAAATGTCCCTATTTGGCCATCAAGCTGGCAGAGAGAGCACATGGATTATTTAAAAGCCTTGTTAATTCATGTGAAGGAATAAACCAAAGCTTAGGAAACACAGTACATTAATTATTCAAACATGGTTAATTGGTTAATTATAATGTCACACACCGGTATCTGTCTAATGTCCTTATATACTTCACTCAAGTGTGTTTGTAATGAAAGTATTTAGTAAATCCTCAAATAAAAATCAACCTCTTTGCTTTTTTTTCCAATCAGGTTATGGACTATTCTAAATTTATTTGACTTTCTTGTTTAAATACATTAAATACAACACCTGATTCTCTTGAATGAGCTTCTATGCGTCTGCATGTAGATTCACAACAGAGTATTTTTTTTCCAAGCTCCATGGTACAATGCAAGTAAAGCGTACTTAGTAAGCACTGCCTGCAACAAGGCTGATTACTTATTTACCTAACGTAGCTGTATATAGATTATCAAATATGCAATTACCGTTATCAATTTGCATTTCCCTATGATTTTCAACAATAATCATGGGTAATATAAACCCCAATCATTTAGATCATTACCACTATGAAAATTTGCTACCTTTTAAAATCCCTTTTTCAAAATAATGTAACCTCTCCTGCAATTTCATATGAAATTTAAACCAAATTATATAGTATATATTTTTTCTTTTTCTTTTTTTTTTTTAATTAATTGAGTGAAATGGACGAGGATGACTTGCTGTTGCAACCGAAGAGGGAAAAGCCAAAGAGAAAGATTTTTAACTTAAATAGTTTATTTCTGTGCAAGACGTTAGTTCAAACTAGCAACACATTTACAAAACGTTATTTATTATTTAATTTTAATTCAGTAACGTGTCTGAAGGAGCAATTTTAATCATCACTGGTAGTTTTTCAAACCTAACTAATACTGAAGGGAACTAATTACTAGAAATTGCAATCATTTTGCTGGGAACTCAAAAATGTCCTTTTTTGTTCAAAGTTTAACTGGATGGTAAGTGGTGTTAAATCTATTAATTAATTTATTTTTTCAGGTAAGTTGACCCAAGCAATGAATTAAACTAACAATATTTTATACATTTATGGTGTTATTAAATTGGAGCTTAACAGCTGTGTTGCATTAAATATCAAGCAAGCAGTTTTCACCCTTCAACTTTTCATGGAAAACACAACTAAGAGGCTCCGCTGCACACTGAGCACTCCACTCCCAGCAACAAAGAACCAAAAAGACTGAGTGCGACGGGCCACTGATTTTCTGGTCTTCTGTGACTTATGGTTAGCCTCCCTGCCTTTCGACTTGATCTCTGCCATGGCTTCATTACCCATTGACTACAAAGGCTTTCTTCACTCTAGTGACTCCCACAGTTTGATCAGATCCTGCCGGTCAGTGTTTGTGTCTGTGTGTGTGTGTATACGTTGGGCTTTTATTGTCCTCATTGGTCATTAAAGCACTCCTGAGGGGTGCAACGACAATATAAACCACTGTATTAACACAAAATGTAGCCTTTCATTCTCTAGACCAGTGAAATGGTCAGCAGGATTGATGGTCTTAGTAGCAAGGGTTAATATCACAGGGTCACTCAACACATCAGGCAGCTGATAGCATGGGAGGATGCAATTTTGGCTGCCTCAATGGGATTTTAATTAAAGCATTTATTTGAAAGAGAACTGCAGTATTGCCTTTTTAGGAAGTACCAATCATTCTGCAAAGATTGACCTTGCTGCATGAGTGCCAAGGTTGATTCATCTCATCTTTTACATTTCCCGTTTTCTCAAAATATAACATTACGTTTGCTTCATACATTGTGCTTTTTTTTAAATTTTGGCAACTACTGATAGTTTGACAGCCGAAGTGTCTTCTTTGACCATATCCTAAAAATAGAGGAAAATATATATTACGTGAATGTTAGTAATCTTCATTTTTAGATATTTTATAGCAAAAAAACAACCATAGCTACATGTTGGCAATAAACTGAAAAAGCTGTATAAATGAATTACTCTTCTGAAACTGAGACATTAGTGAAATTAGTACTGAACGGATGCCCTGCTTCATTAAGATGCTGATCTTTAGTGTTCACCCAGACCGGCTGTCACCCACACTCACCTACTAATGTGTAGGATGTGGTCATTATTGCTCGGACCGAAGGACACGTGTGTTCATTAGGTTATGGCCAAGGCACTCATTGATTCATTTAAAGCATTTCCCAGAACTTAAGTCACAGCTTGAAGTCAGTTGTTTAGAAAAGGAAAACACAAGAAAAGAAAAATGTACTTATGTTGTAAATAAATGTACATATATATGTATAAAGGGATCGGTGTATGGCAGAATGTCCTGGACCAGGATATAGATATGTTAGTTTTCCTTTAGAAACAACAATTTTAATATTGATGCTGTTTTCTGCTACAATAGACATTTTTTTCCTCCCGTCTTGTAGAGAACATGAGAAAGGCCAGTATTTTCAAACAAGCTCCACATAAACGGCCTTTGGGAATGTGAGATTGTGTAATATGTGGAAAGGTATTTGTGAAATAGCTGTGTTACAGTGGAAAAGAATGTCCCTTTTTGATAGTTTCTGACAACTTGGCTGTCCCAGTTTCTCATGTACATCCTTTTTAGTCAGAAATTCTCCAACAAGTTGACTTTAAAAATAGCAGCTGCATACATTCCCACTAACTTCTGATGTAAATCAAAAGGAAATGGCACATGGAAGATCGTCATTGTTTAAATTGTTCATGGATCCAGTCAAACTTGTTAAGTGGTTGCTATGTCTCTTGTTTACTATTTGGTAGTCTTTTGTGTCTATTCTCCATCTTCTATTGCTTAATGTATCCATAGTTGGGTTGCAGAGGCAACAGATCCAGAAAAAAACAAAAACAGACGTCCCTCCCCCCAGCAACACACTCCAGCTCCTCTTGGGGGACCCCAAGACATTCCCAAGCCAGAAAATATACCCAGCAATTACTGAATCTTTCTCAGGCTGTCTTTCACGTGCCCGGAAAACCTTCTAAGGGAGACATCTATGAGGCATCCCAGTCAGACGCACAAACCACCTCATCTGACATTTCTTTGTGAAGGAGCAGTTGCTCCACCTGTTGGATAATTTGATTACCCTATCATCAGCTCATTCAATAATTAAGCCACGCAAGGAAACTAGAAGAGCTTTACAATCCAGGTTTAAATCTTGCAAGGGGAGCAGCCATTGAAACAGGAATACAAGATGTTATACGCCGCCCTGCACACAAGGTCTGCCCGCAGACAGCATAAAGGAGCATTGACTTATATGCTTATCACTTATCAGTTCTCAGGCTCCTCTCTGAGTAGACAGAAAGGCACTTTCACCTTCACACATATGGTTCTATATTAATTTGACGTCGGTAAGTGAAAACATCCATGACCTTTACATAATCTTCTCCCATCACCACCTTCACAAGAGGCAAAGACCCTCACCCAACCCTTGGCATTGATGGGACATTTCACCTATTTTTGGTTGAGCATCGTGTCCTCAGACTTAGAGTAGCTGACTCTTATCCCAGTCATCACACACTCGACTGAGAATCGCCCAGAGCATGCAGAACGTCAAGGCCTTTTGTGTTTAGCATGAGGTCTTCTCATTTTTTGACCATGTTTACCAGCATTTCCCATGTTTTTGTTGTTGTTGTTGTTGTTGTTGTTTTGTTCTGTTCCTCTGTCTGTTCTACCAGTTCAATTTCCCAATACTTACCCATAATCAGTTCCTGCTCCTCTGTTCTGCCACATCCACCTACACCTGTTCCTTATGTCCATTAGTTTAGCTGCAGCAGTACCCCTCATTTACCCCATCATTGTATTTTTACTCCTCAATCTAGCATTGTGTGTGCTTTTGCCATATCTAGTTCTCATTCACATACTCCTTGAGTTATTTTGTAATTGCTGCCACATCAGCTTTTTGTTTTGTTGCTTAAATTGATCTTTCTGTTTCTTTATTCCAGATCCTTGTGACTGTCTGCATTCACAGGTACAACTCTCCACAAACAAATCATTTTAGATAGTAAAGATAAATAAATAAATAAATAAATAAATAAATGCAGTTGTGACATTGCTGCTTAAAAGCTTTGAACATCTTCTAGCTCTTAAGTACACGTTGACCTTCAGGGACTTCACACCTTCAAACCCAGTTTAAGGTTATGATGAAAACAGAAATGGCAGTCTAACCATTTCCACAGTGCTATGCTGTTCTTTGACGCTGACAGACTTCTCATATGACTTGAAGAAGTGACAAAATAAATGATAGTGCTACAAGAAGCACTCACTTATTTCTGAACTTCTCCTTTGTGTAGAAAATGGATGGGAGGAATCTAAAACTTATTTCCATTTCCCTTTTTGTGTGTGTGACATTTTACAAAAATTGCAGACTTTGAATGCAGCAAAACTTTTCTTTTTTTTTTTTAATTAAGCCAACTGTAATTTATCAAATGACAAGGCAAGATGTATAAAGAGCTGTGCCATCTTCATCAGTGATGAGTCAGAGTTTGTGCACATGATGAATGCCAAATAGAAATGTCCAGATAACAGACATCAGCTATCCCCATAAACAAAACTGGGTGCATGAAGAGTATAAATCCACTACAGTTAAACAACTGGAAACTGGTGGTTTTTGCGTCTTCTATTGTCTTTTTATACACTGACTGAGTTTGTAAAAACTCTGTAAAATAAAATATATTCTAAGGTGAATTTTAACAGCAGTACTTCAAAGCCCAACAGAGGTCAGGGTATTTAAAACAAAAGGCAATATGATTATTCATGTTGATTTACAAATGTTCTATTTGAGAGCAAAAGGTCAACATTTGGGTTAAGAAATGTTCAACTTTTTGACAAATGTCAGATTCATCAATGTCTGTCCTGATTAAGGTAAAAACAGACAATCCTACAGCAGTTATTGGATATTGCAGCCTGATTTTGTGTTTGTGGAAGGTCACTAATACCTTGATTCATATTAGAAGTTGTGTTTTAATCTGTGTCCTTGTACACACTGAAAACCAGTAAAAATGCTCAACACCTGCTGTACAAAAACACAAATACTTTTGCACATTTGTGTGTACAGTTTAGTCAACTGAAAGAACTGTAAACCTGGGCACAAATATTACTAAGCAGGACATGACTTTGGAGGACAAATTTTCCCAGTAACATTTTTCATACGAAATGCAGCTGATGACTGTATTAAAAAAAATACACAACGGAAAACAGTTTATTGTACTGTTTTGTAAACTGAGTGAACAAATTATTATTCCTAAAGCACGTTTTCCTGAACCGAGGTTCTGTATTTTGACAACCTCACATTTTATTATTCAGCATGAGGTCCTCACTTGCTAAAACTATATGATTCATCTAAAAGAAATGTGTCTAATAAGCAACAATCATCAATTTCAAAGTATTTAGATGTGCAACGTGTTGCCCACCACCAGACGGATGCATGTACATTTTCAAAGTTTAGTCTTAATTGTCCAAGGTGATTAGGCACCGTGAAAGGCTTTCCAAATGCAGTCATTATGGCACATTCAAATTCAATCTACCAGCAGGCAAAGGCTATTACAGCCAGCATAGATTTTGATTACCGATTATATGCTTGAATGACTTTAAACCTCACATTACTTCACACAACTGAAGGGAGCAAAGCTACCTTTCATCAGCATAAATTTGTTACTTCTCCCTTGTTTTAACCTGCTAGAACATAACTCTCTTGTTGGCCTTAAACTTTAGGATAATGGATAGCAGAGGGTTAGTATGCTGCCTGGTAGAGCTGGTATAATATGAGAAGCCATCCTTAAATTGCACTCGTATATCTCTGAGGAACACAAGTAAAGCCAGGTGAGACTGGACAGTATCCGCCGGCCCAAGTACTTGACAGTGAAAGAAAAGAAGTGTGACAGGAGAAACAGGAGGAATGTGACTCAACTGGACAGACAGTTGCTATTCACAGATGACTGCTGACCCTCACTGGATGTTGCTGCAAACACTGGCAGGGCACTGAAAGTCACGGCCAGCCACAGTCAGAACACGTGCAGCAATATTCAAAGGATGGGTGCTTTTTCAGGGTCCAGCAATGCACAATTTAGATCACTCTACAAAAGTAATTTTATCAAAATGACTCATCTGAGGCTTGGCAAATCCTGACCTCACCATTAAAAAAAAAAAAAAAAAAAAAAAGTGTTCCAGGCTTTGAAAGATAAGACTTTTACAACTGCAAAAATTCTAGGAATTAAATTAAGCTGTAATCAAAAAACCAAGTTAGGGATTGATAACCTTTTTACAGTTCCGTCTGATTCGGAGAAACCTGGTTGCCTTTGATGTAATACAAGAAATATGTTCATAGTTTATGACTTTCATGCTATTTTAGCTCATGTTCATGATTTCTTCTGCAGATGTAAGGATCATTTGACAATTATAACACTCTGGGGTACAAAGCACATTAGTGCAAGTTCTAGTCAAGATTGTTGTCATTCTCAACTTATGTGATACATGAAGAGGAACAAAATGATGTACACAGTGTCCCAATTACATCCAAAAATAGCAAAAATATAATGTGTAAAAAGGAACATTATATAAGGATCTAATAGATATGCTGAACACTAATAATGTAAAACAATATGACCTATCAAAAGCAGCACGAACATGAGTCTGTGGTGAGCTGATGGGTATGAATGAATACTGCAGCATGATATAATCAGCAGCACAGATAATTGCCAATCACCAATTAAAGTGGCATTAGATTTTTTTTTCTCACAGGGATTGTCCTAATTAAGAATGAATTAGTCTAACAGCTTAAGGGTTTAGCTGTTCCTCAGTCTAGTGGTTCTACACTTAATGCTCCTCAACCTCCTGCCTGACGGGAGTGGGGCTAAATGTGTGTGTGCTGGGTGAGTGGGGTCTTTCATGATGCAGGTCACCCTTTTCCTGCATCTGGAGGTGTAGATGTCTGTGATGGTGGGAGGCTGACTCCAACAGAATTCTGTGCAGCCTTCACCGCTCTGCAGAGCTTTAGTCCAGTGTTTTTCAACCTTTTTTGAGCCAAGGCACACTGTTTTCATTGAAAAAAATCACGAGGCACACCACCAACCTAAATTGCAAACAAAGATACTCTGTATCCGCCTATATTAAATATATTGTATAGTCATTCTTATCAAAGTGTCTTGAATAGGAATGAAATAAACACAAACATGTATTTTTAACGTATTTTATATTTCTTATTTCAAATTGCACTTAACATGTCTTCAAAAATACACCCGAACAGTGCCACAACAATCTTCT
>JARVGS010000761.1:1430277-1441975 GCA_031762315.1 Hypsolebias antenori | reverse complement strand
TCCCGGTAGGCCATTAACTCTTTTTGTCCTTCATTATGGCTCCCAAACGTAATAATAATTGATAATATGTAGGGTACCGTGTTAGCTAACCACTTGGAAATACAGTACTGTACAGGTTGAAGGTACAGAATGTACGCTGGTTTTGTGTTACGTTGAAAAAAACGTGTTTACAACGCCGCATACCATGCATTTTCCGACTTACTTCAAATTCGGTTTAAGACGTTGCCGTGGGAACAGATCTGTGTCGTAAGTCGAGGACTACCTGTATATATATATATATATGTTACTACCTCATTTACAACTAACAGTACAAGGTACAGTACATGTTGTGTACTATGATAAGACAATATTGTTGTGGCTCCTTGGGCTGATGATGCCCTTAGGATGAAAGACAAAATGTCTCAAAACAAAAAGAAAACGTTCAGATGACCAAACTGAACATTATTGGCTTTTCTACCTGGATTATTGAGCATGAACTTTGATGTTTTGATCCACTTTGGCTATGGCTGCCTCAGAGGAGTCGAGGGGAGAGAGTGTGGGCCCCAGAAACCAACAAACTGTTTGCTCCACTATGTGAGTGTGCTGCTTGTGGACTGAGTATGCTGTGGCTCCTCCGACTGATGAAGTCATTTGGATCAAGGATGAAACATTTCAACACAGTAAAACATCCAGAGGATCGGTCTGAACTTTTTTTTTTTTTTTTTTAAACATGGATTATTGAGCATGAACTTTCATAACATTAGACAAGTGTTTTTTTTTTTTGTTGTTTTTTTTAATCTATTGTCTACATTATTTCAGATACTGCTCTAATTTTCTCGGCAGCATTTTACTTTGTTCTACCTCCCCCCCCCCAAAAAAAAGACCTACCAACAATAAAAATAACAACAATAATAATAAAAATAAATAATCAATTTATGGCAAAGCTCATTCCCAACATGGTTTTAGTAATCCATCCTTTTCTGACTGAGAACCGTGGCATATGACTTAGAGATGCAGATTTTTGTACACACCGACTGCTTGATTGCATGTTATAAGTTCCTCGATGAGGCCAAAAGGACCACTTCATGTGTAAACAGCAAATGTTGGATTTAAAGCCTCTCATAGTCCTATAGTACAACCACAAGACATCAAATACGCTTTATCAGAGTTAATAAATACAAAAGTACTTGTTGGTTAAATGTCTATCCACACTCAGATATATATGCATCAGTATATAGCTGGTCCTGTATCCAGGACATAAACTGCAATCCTCTTCCTGTGTCCAAGATCTGACTATTATCAAGCAATCTTCTCCAACACCTCAACAAAGTCTAGGAGTTAAGACGAGTGATCTGAAACATGCTGCATGGTGACACATTTGGTAGAGCTGCTGCCTCTCAGCGAGCAGGTTGCCCCAGATCAAATCCTGGTCCGGGGACCTCTCTGGGTGGAGTTTGCATGTTCACTCCATACATGCATGGGTTTTCTCTGGGTACTCCACTTTCCTCCCACAGACCAAAAACCTGCATGTTAGACTGAGGTAACTCTAAATTGTCCCTAGGTGTGGGTGAGTATGTGATGTCTCGTTTGTCTCTTTGTGTCCCTGTGATGGACTGGAGACTTGTCCAGGGTGCACCCCGCCTCTCGTATATTCATGGCTGAACATGGGCACCAGTGACCCCCACTACCCAGAAGGAAGAAGTGGGTAAAGATGATGGATGGATGGATGGATGGATGGATGGATGGATGGATGGATGTGAAACACTCATGTCTGAGACTTTTATCACTTTATGGATGTGTTGGGGCAGCATCAATGTTTGGTCAGAATTACAAAATTGCCACAATTAGATTATTGAAAATTACAATATTGTCATGTTATTGGAGTCCATTATCTTATGTTATGCTGGTGAAGATTCTCAGTCATCCAGGACATGATAAAATCAAAATAAGGTTCAATACAGAAACACCTGGACTTTATTTGTAGCAAGAAGACGTTTCGCTCTCCGTTCCAAAGAGCTTTCTCAATTGAGAAAGCTCAGAAAGCAGAAAGAATGTTTCCAAACAGGTGTGGTCCATGCAGTCTGCCGCAGTATTCAACCCGGCAGAATGGACGGCCAATCGGCGGTGAAGGATTCCCCTCACGGGGGACCTTCCCCCCATGTCTGGCTATCTTCTGCAGGGTGCATTTCCGCCATGGTGGCGCAACCGCTCTGAAATTAGGAATGAGCTACAAGTGTTAGTCAGAGCAAAAAAGCACAAAAGTTCATGGAATCCCTGCAAAATCCAGAAAATATAGAATATGGACATTTTGGCTGATAATATCACTGAGCTAAATCTAAAGCTACAAGCAAAGAACACCACTGTGTGCGCACTGATATCAGCTGTACTTTCCAGAGAAAACTAGAGGTCGTCAGTGTCTTTGCCTGGCCGTCACTCCAATTGTGCCAAAGTTCAAAGTCTTGGTAAAACACACAATATTTCTCTCATTAGAGATTATTTGTTTACAGAATTATTATATGGAGGGGCTCATTTTTTGTTAAATTTAAAAATACATTTTGATTTATTTTAGCAAGTATTTAAATGTTTGAATTCCTGACATTCTTGAATCACTCTAGACTTACACAAGTTCCCTTTTGTGTGTCTTTGTATTCATACTAAAATGAGAAATATCTAAACCCTTCCTCATATTTGTTTTAATTTTTTTTGCAAGAATTTCTTTTTCAAGTATTTAAATTAATTTTTTAATTAAAATGGCAGTTTATTTCAGTCTGTATATTTGTTGTTTTGAATGAGAAGAACATCTTAATAATAAGAGAGAGTATAATGGTGTTAAATAAAAGTGTTAACAAGAGTATTCTGGCTTGTGGCTTGACCAGTTATAAAAAATGGACCTTTGACTAGTTGAAGTGTCTCTGTGGACCTTGAACATTTTTATTTGAGTACCCCTTATGTATTCCATTTGTATATGATAGTCCTAACTTCTGAGTCCTAAGTCAAGAAAATCAAGTTAATAGCTCCCGAACGTTCAGAAATTTGACTCCGAAAATCAAAGATTCCTGGCCTTTGCCAACCACTCACTCCAATACCACTCACTTAGTAGCATGTGAAATGTTGAGATACAGTACCAGCAGTGATTAACTTTTTTTTTGCCCCCATTTGCTTCCTTCTCAGTCACATTTAGCATGCTGGCTGATGAAAGTTATTCTCCTAACAGCATAAAACATTTAGCAAATCCTGTTTTTTTTTGTTTGTTTGTTTGTTTTGTTTTTTGATTGCAAATGGAACACACCAGACTGGTTAAAGTATCTAGATCCAAGATCCAGCTTTGAGGTAAAGGGATTGCATTGAAATACTACGCAAAATGAGTTTAACGGATTGTAAGCTCAATCATCCAAGTATATGATAAGTATATGATCCAAGACTCATCTGTATTCCTTGGCATTTGATCTACGCAGAGTCTGAGACCAAATTTTGAGCAAATTTTATTGTTTTATTGTTGTTGTGTGTTGTATTATTGTTAACTTTATTATGTTTTGGTGGCACTAGATGCATTTTACTCTTTTTATCTGTTTAAACTGTAAAGCACTTTGGTCAGCTTCTGTTGTTTTTATGTGCTATATAAATAAATTGACATTGACATATATGACAACAAAAATGGTTAAATCATGTCATCTGGATGAGATTCTTTAAGTGAGAAATATTTTGTTACACATCTGGAAGACTGTCAGTCTGTGGCCTGCCATCCAGATCTGTCCAATAGGTGGTCATCATTGCTGTGTTTCAAGCCGGCCTCTTGTTGGAATCTCAGAAACAGGGTTTTAACACATGCAAACAGGGCACACCTGTCCAAAACAATAAATCATCATGCATAACCTGTGTGAGGAGATGTGCCATGCTGAGAACACTCAGACTCAGATGCTATGTGAGCTGAGCTGTAAGCTGGACATAATTCTTTCTGAGAGTCACAGGCTACTTGCAGCTCCTGAATCTCACTGGTGGGAAGGAATTGATCTTGGAGGAGTTGCAAGCTCGGCTTGGCGGAATTGACCACAATTTAGACTGTTTGGAGTCGTCATTGAGATGTACCAGCGAGATTGTAAGACAGACAGAAATTAACGGAGTCGGCCTGACCCAAAACAATTGTTGATATTTGGATCTGGCTCCCCTACATCAGCCTAGGCTGACTAAAATTAATCTGGATGTTCAGTGAACAAGATGCCCTGTTCCCCCTACCCGTTCCCTTCTCAAAGGACATCTGTGGACCTGTGTCAGAGCTCCATCGAGGCCGGCTGATAAATGCACCATCACTTATCATGGACTATGGGGCTATCTGGGACAGTGTTCACTGACTTACTTACAAATGCAGACATGCATACACTCACTTTCACAGCCATAAACACACTCCCCTCAAACTCACTGCCTTCATTGGCCTCCCACCCCCACCCTCCCCAATGTAGTAACTTGTGTTAGATGTGAGGTGCCAGATGGCTGCATCACTCACTTGGGTGGCCTGTGCACTCCACCCTCACCCACTTTGCATGCATATGTCTTATGTAATCTGTATGTTGCTTTTTTGTGCTGAGGTTTTTTTGTAACTTCACACTGTATCCTGTTATAGACACTGTGTGAGACATGAATTTATTTTATTTTTATTTTTACCACATCTTCCTTCGTGGTTTCCTTTTCCTTATCTGACGAAAAGGGCAGTGCTTCCCATGATGGCTGCAGCCTCAGGCACCCGTCTCCCCATGTCTTGTGTTGTTTGGTTGTATTTTTGTTAGTTTGGACGACTGTACTGAAATGAAATTTGTTGTGCTTCTTGTGCAATAACAATAACATCATTGTGATTCTGAAAAATCAAATGCTTTAGGCCAGGTGGCCAACTTGCTACTCACAGAAACAACACGAGGACAACCAAGGCCAAAGTGGTTCAGAAAAAAAAGGTTGTAAGCTTGATCATCGGGCTAGAAAACAACAAAAAAAGGTAAAATCATGTCATCTGGACCTGTTTCTTTAAGAGAAAAACATTTTGTCTCCCATCCAGAGGATGCTGACAGTCTGTGGCCTGCCAACCAGATCTGTCTCTTCGGTAGCTTTCATTGCTCTGTTTGCATGTGTTGAAAGACTTGCCACAGGAGGTTGACTTGAAACACAGCAGTGAAGGTTACCTATGGGACAGATCTGGTTGGCCGCAGACTAACACAATCTTCTGGATGGGAGCTAAAACATTTCTCACTTAAAGAAACTGGTCCAGATTACGTGGTTTAACCTTTTTTAACAATTATTTTTTTAAACTTTGGTGGTTGAAAAGTTTTTGCACTGTTTATGAATCCTTCAATAACTCAAAGTATAACATTTACCAGTATAGACTCATTATTGATCTTCAACAAGAACATTTTCTACTGAAGATTGAGCTCAGCTGTATCACCTGACATGATCTTTCTTACGTTGCATCTGCTAATAACAGGAAATTCTGCAGCAGCCCGCTCTTTCAACAGCATCACTTTGAGAAATCCTCACAGATTTTCCTCATGAAGGAAAATCAAAGAGTTGTATATCTTCTGTCTCTCATTCAGCTGAATGTCAGACGCACTCATCAACGTCTCCCCAAAGACCTCATTATCCTCTTAATTTCCAATTATTTCAAAGACAAATGAGTACACCTGGCATCCCATGCAACCACCATCAATGATGAACAGAGAAGACTGAGCCATCCTTACCTCCCTCACCGGGGATAAATGGAATGATGATCAAAAGCATCCCCCCCCCCACCACACACACACTTTTAATTCCAACTCAGTTCTAATGCATGTAGGATTTCCTTCCCTTACCTGCATTTTTGTTCTTTTCTTTCATGTCCATAAACACTGTTTCTCCCTGCCAATTTGCAGTAATGGTGTTGTTGTGGTGCAACTTAATTTAGTCAAATACATGGTCTCCTTGGTGTGTTTTTACCATGTGCAATGCATATGTCATGTGGTTCAACAGTACAAGGACATTTCACTGTGTTCTGAAAAAGTTTAATAAACTCTAAAATTAAACACATCTCATTTTTTTTAAATATAGCAATAACAACCCCGCAAAAAACATTAACAATATGTATTGTTTTTAAATTGTGAGAAAATACAAAATAAAATTAAAAAAATAAAGTCAAGCAGCAATGTGAGCACAAGTGAAGCTTTTTAAAAGCCTGTGGCATATTTTAAAGTGTTTATTAGCGTTCCATACATTCACATTTTGCTAGTACTTTTGCGATTTCCACTGCTGCTACAAATCAACGAGACACAAAATGTTTCCACACAACTGCTTTAAAACCAGCAAAGCTGGTGTTTTGCCAGAACTAGACATTGGTGGTAAAAGTGTTTTATATACTCCATTCTTTAACATTCCTTGTGGCAAAAAAAATCTTTGTTTGGATGAGTGTGGAGTAAGTGCGTGTGGAAAATAAAATATTGTTGCACTTCCGACAGGCCCCTTCACTGTCCATTTTTAAGACGTGCCTGAAAACTTATTTCTACTCATTGGCCTTCAACCCATCTGACTTGATTTTACTTAATTTTTATTGGTATTGATTTTATCTGTTTAACTTGTCATTTTACTGTGTTTTGAATTGAGTTTTTATTTCACTATTGTGTGCTTATCTTTGTAACTTTATTTTTATTATTTCTTTTATCTTATTTATCACTGATGTTCAGCACTTTGTTTCATCTGTGGCTGGTGTTAAAGCACTTTATAAATGAAGTTGATAATGATGAAAATAAAATATTGTTCACCTTTTTTCCATGCACCGGCTTCTGACATCAGTGCTTTGGTGGTTCTGTATCATTACATGCATTGCTACACCACTTCTATGTAAACCTATATATTATGTTATCATATTTTTTGTGTAGGATGTTGATTTGCAGGTTTGGAGTACGGTGATTGGCATTTAGCTACAAACAAAGGTAAATCATGTGAACAAGTAAACTGGAAAATATTCTTTGAATTACTACTTCCAGTCCAAAGATAAAGTATTAAATGAGGAAGTGATGGGGGGATCTACTGTGCGAGTTAGTTGTCACATTATTTATCCTGTCACGTTTTTAAACTCACGTGTTAGATTTTTAACATACATGTGAGGCTGACAAACTGTACGTACTCGTCTGTATCACATAAGTTGAAATGTTTCAATTCAAGTTTGTGAACACAGATCAAATCTCAGTTCCATCATCCTGAGCCAACAGTGCACCGACCGACTTTAACCCACGAGCAGCCAAAGATACCAAATTGAAATTTCCTCATTTTAATTCAGTGCGGTAACCCGCTGTGTGCCTACTGAGAACCAGGAATAAATTAGTCATTCCATGTGTGCAGTACATGTGGCTTATTTCACACTTCATCATTTATACTGTTGTAACTTCCAGCTGTCAAAACAGCTGGGAGTACCAGAGCACCTAGAAGAATACTTAATGTTTGTAGCACACCCACAGTATTCACCTTTTTATATTTTATTTTACATCCTATATGGGGCGTTTGACTGTAGGAAGGTATTATCACTCCATGTGTGAAGATCTGAAAACATAGTTGCAGATGCTCTCCAATGTGTGGTTGCATCTTTCAGGTTAGATGAAAACATGTAACTCATTGAGTGACTTCAACCTTGGGTTTTGACTACTTCAAAGTACCTGTATTAAAAAGTAAGTGCCAAAGTGCTCCTGGTTAGAAGAAAGATGGAAGGGAAAAAAAAACACTTGCAAGGAGCAATTTCCAAACTTCTCAAATGGTATAACACACGTAAACAAAACTGCTTGAGACTAGAATAAATTTTACCTTATTTTGCAGATGAATTAATGTTTTTACACTTTATCTGGCAGTTTCTAGGTGCAGCTCTATAAATTATGAGGTGACACATCCGCATTAGGGGGGCTTTACAGTGCATGAAACACTCATGTAGGAGGTAAGAGTCAAGTACGAGGCTGTTTTGCTAATTCACAAGCTGCACAGCAATTGCTCCTCGCTCCAAAGAGAATTGCAGCTGAATCCTCCTGTGGCCTATTACACCTTGTGGTTGAAAGTTCTGTGAAAGAGTTTCAAGTGCAAGCATGTCTGTAAACTTTGGAGCTCGCTGAGAGCCCACGAGTGACTAAAGACCATTAACTTGTGAAGCTGTATTGCAGAAAATCTTTGAGACTCAATACGTAGGATCAGATCCCAACCACTTGGGGAGATCTGAGTTCAATACTTGGTTGAGATTAGAAATTTAAAGGTAGCACTTCACACAAATACACATGCATTTCAAGGTATGAAACAAGTTAGAACTATTGTGTTTAAATAAAAATAATGTTTAGGTGTTTAGTAAAATGTTAACAGTTGGATCAGGGCTTAATTTGTAAACCAAATGACGGTGGTGGTGGGAGGAGTCTGGGGCTCCTCCCCCAGATAATTCTGAATAAAGTAGATGCCATTTCCTGCATTCTGGTGTATTTTACAAATGTTTATTACAGTAGATTAACATGAAACAAAATATGTAAACTCAAATATTATTAAAATCTCCCTGACTAAAAAGCATTCATAATGCAGCACCGCTGCAGCTCTGCAGGTAAGGCGTGTACACTTCAGGACAAATGGAGGTCACCGATTGGTCAGTTGCTGACGTGCCCACTGGTTTGAGTGACAGGTGGCTTGACTTGTGCAAAGGGAAAAAAAAGACATCATAGATTTTACTGACCTGTTTGAGATTGTTGTAATTTATTCTATATGTATTCAATATGTTGGTGAATATAAGGTTTGAGAAATGAGCTTCCTTACAATATCATAATGATGGATTCTTCATTTTTCAAAGGTGCTAGGTTAAAATTTAGGGGTGCTTGACCACCCCCAAAAAGAGGTTAAACTCACAGCTGAAACCAGTTCGTATTTATAATTTAGGCTACTTTTAAACACTTTATGTGTGCTTCATAAGTGACAAGTGCAGGATCATTTCTTACCTAACTAGCTGTTTAGTGTTTAAACAGTA
The DNA here is from genome assembly GCA_031762315.1 of Hypsolebias antenori. Classification (NCBI taxonomy): domain Eukaryota; kingdom Metazoa; phylum Chordata; class Actinopteri; order Cyprinodontiformes; family Rivulidae; genus Hypsolebias; species Hypsolebias antenori. The sequence continues at coordinate 1,433,001 of JARVGS010000761.1, read as the reverse complement.
TAAGTGTGCCTACTCATCCACCTCCCTGCTCCGCACCGTGGGACAATAAGTGCAGCTCAAAGTTTTTGGCCACACAGAAAAAAAAAAATGCCTAATATTTGGTGCTGTGTCACTGGCTTAGAAAAGAGTTGCTCTCAATCCTGTTGCTCAATTTAGAAAAGCGTTCTTGTTGCTCCAAAATATCTTCATATACTCTGACTGCACAACAAATAGCTTTATGAGATCATCGTCTCCTATTTGCAGTTCAATTGAAAGTTCAGATAACTACTACAGTTTATTTATTTATTTTTTTTTAGTTTATTTATTTATTGCATTGTGTTTATTGTTTTTATGCTAATAATGCTTAGCATATTTTTAGCTGATGTTTTTCTTAGTTATATCTTAGCTCTTATTACTGTTTTTCCTTGTAAATTTTATTGTTGGATGTAACTGGGACCCTGTGTACATAATTTTGTTCCACCACATGTGCAACATGGGGTGCGAATGGCAATAAATAATCTCTGAATCAGTGGTTCTCACATCAGATTGTTCACAAAAACAAGTGAACTTAGGCATAGTTTACTTATTTTTTTGTGTGTTTTTAATAAAATTGCCCATGACTTTGAACTTTTAGGGGCAGAGATTTTTTTTTTAAAGAGAAGTGGAAATGCGAAGCGACAGCTCTGATGTAATATTAGGAAGCTCAAAATGAGGGTTTATGTAATTATTTTCAGTTTACATATCCAGTACAGGTTTTGTTTGTTCAAGGCAGTCACATTTGTTCATAAATGTATAATTATTAGGCCTGAGAGTTACCAGATCCAAGCAAACAGTAACCAGAACGTACACTGTCAAAATAAGAGTTCCTGGATCTTGTTCAGGCAGTATCCAGCTCAAATTACTGTAAGCCCTGATTTGGATATGTAACAAGGCTGAGACAGGTAATAAAGGATAAAAGACAAAATATTTAATCAAAAAACCTTACTCAAACTTGTTACATTTATCAACCTGGATTACTGAGCATGCATCAGAACATTTGGTTGCATACTGGTTTTGCAATTGCTCAAGATTTATAGCAAGACTGTGCAAATCTCAGTTTAGCAAAACCTGCATCTCATTGTTTTTCCAGGGCAATTATTCTGTCTTTTGCATTGCTGTTGTTGATGTTATTTTATTTTTTTGGCCTCTAGGTTCCAAAAACTGGACCAGACTTTCCAATGCAACACTCAAAACCCAGGGCAGAACACAGGCCGGGCCATTCCAGGTCGGGCCGGGCCTTACACTGCATAAAGACCAATAGTCTCTCCAGTTTGTCATGGATCTTCCCATGGTCTTCTACTAGTTAGACATGCCTGTAAAACCTCCCTAGGGAGACACCCAGGGTACATCCTTACCAGATGAACACACTACCTCAACTGGATCCTCTCAATACGAAGGAGCAGCGACTCTGTCCTGGGTAACTGAATTTCTCACCATATGTCTCAGGGAGTGTCGAGGTACTCTGTGGAGAAAACTAATTTTGACTACTTGTATCAACAATCTTTTTCCTTCCGTCACAACCCAAAATGTTGTCCGAAGCGTGCAGACATGGGATGTCCTGGTTTAGAGTTGGCTCTGAGCCAGCAAAGAGTTCCATCTTGGACTCCGACCCAGTCATCTGAGAAATGGAAAAGTCCACTGAACGCTCAGACACCCCGAGAGTGATATACGCACAGATGGATCAGACATGGCCCTGGATGAAAACAACCCTCCGCTAACAGCGTGGACTTCCGGCTTTCATATCACATCCATAGTGGTAATGAGATGAGATGGACAACTTTCCTGGTAGGATAAAACATATTCTTCTAATGAGAAAACAAGCCAACTCGGGTTACTTTAGACATTTATAATTAGTTCACGAATCTGAGATAAAGTTTACCAACATTTTTATGTTAGAGCAAAAACTTTAGTCCAAACTGAATATACCTCTTATCTTAGTTTTAAGCAATTTTATAACATTTACCCTTTTGAAATACAAAGTAATACTATTTGGTTATTCAGTCAAATGTCATATATTTGCCATATTGTCATAATTCAAACTGAAAATAAATTTTACATAACTGTGTATTTAAATGACCAGATTCTTGTGTTTTTCTTCAAGTGACTGGGATAAAAACGTTCCAAGTGCTCACATATATCCTTTTGATTGAGGTCGGTCAACATTTATTATATAAACTTGAATGGTTAGCATAAACACATTAAAAGATGTTCAGACCTCTCAAGCATTAACCCTACGTATATTAAATTGACAACATAACATTTTTCTTAGTTCATATCTTAGATCTTATTACTGTTTTTCTTTGACATTTTAATACTTTTGTTAGATGAAACTGAGGCCCTGTTTATACAGTTTTGTTCCACTACATATACCAGATGTGGTAGAATGACAAATAAAGAACCTTGATTCCTTGAATCCTTGAAAATTCATGACCATAAGTAGGGTAGGAACATACCCATCCCATCCCATGCCTATCAAATATGTATATTGAATATACATCCCATATACATATGCTGTTTTGGCTTTTTCCAAATGATGTTTTGCCAATCCCAAAACAACAGTTTTGAGCCTAGTTGGCATCAGGAAGGGTATCGTGTAAAACAATTGCCAGATATTTCAGGTGAGTTTGGTGACTGTCGAAACCCCCATAGAGGGCAGAAGTCAAAGGAAAGCAATAACTGGTTTTGTTAGGAATTGATGTACTTGAG
>JARVGS010000761.1:1246532-1256607 GCA_031762315.1 Hypsolebias antenori | reverse complement strand
AAATACATAAAAACAGAACTCGTCATAACAATGAACAGGTCTTCCAAATAAGAGGATCCTTTATTCCTCTTAATGTAGGGGGAACTGCCACTAGGTGGGGCCCCTGCTTAGTTGCCTACTTAAAGAAAGGAAACTGAAAAGGTTAATTTAAGAGTCACTTGCATTGAATCTTCATCACTCCCGTTATGAAGGGGGTCACAGTCCTCACCATACTCCTGTGCAGAGAAGGACGCCCCGTAGTGCTCTGAATGGCACTAATGAGCTGGCCTGAAGTTTTCTCTGCAAGACGATCAGATGCCTCTTCAGTTTAAATGAAATATTATTCATCCGTAGCGACATCCTCGCTGCCCGGCCGCTGAAACACCTTTAGCTTTTCCCGTGCGCTCTCTCGCAGGCCAGGCGCGCTTCCAGTGCGTCGCGATCCCACTATATCCATTGGTAGAAGCTTGTTGATGGCCTCCGCTGTGATGACTTTGGATCTGTTTGCAGCCACGGGTCCCACCGTGAATCCACATCTTCTCAGGTCCAGCGCAGCCTCCTCCGCGCTGTTGTAGATAACCATGCCGGAGTCAAAGTGCACGCGCATTTTGGCCAGCGGGGTTTGGAACCGGATTGCATTCTCTTTGAGCACTTTCTTAACAGGAGCATATTCTCTCCTCTTCAGCTGTATGTTTTCAGCATAGTCGTGGTCGAATAATATGCGTTTTTCTTGTATGTATATAGGCTTCTTCCACGCCGTGCGGAGGATTTGCTCTTTAACATTAAATTTCAGGAAACGTACCACCGTTGACCGAGGTGGGGCCCCTGCTGGGGGCTGCGCACCCAGCGCTCTGTGGGCTCTCTCTATCCCCAGGTTATTCTTCTCACTGCCTAAGTCCAAACTGTCCCCGAGTTCCTTTTTAAGCATATTTTCCACGTACCTCTGCATTGAAGTACCTTCCGCATTTTCAGGGACGCCATATACATGCAAATTATTCCTGCGTGACCGTCCTTCCAAATCCGTAATCTTCTCCCGAAGTAATTTTTGATCGTTTAACAGTTGAATGATAGCATCTCTCACTCCAATGTCCCATCTCTCTTTCTCTGTCATGCTCTTCTCCATTTCTCCAAGGCGCTTAGCCATCTCCTCGGTCTTGTTGATAGCGGCGCTAACCTGTTGATTCCTTTCGTTTGTCAGCTCGCTCAGTAGGGCTTTAATTTCCTCTTTTAAGCTCATTCTCACTTGCGCTAACTCCTTCTTCATTTATGATTTGAGGTCCTGCATGCCCTCCGCCATTACTTCACCCACCACCTTTCTCAGTGAGCTAGTTGTAGCAGGCAAGGCCTCATCCGCCATCTTCTCTCCTTACTCGCCCAGGTGTGTTCCGCCCGTTTTACTTTCGTGTCGCATTTCTGAGTTCCAAGACTGGACTCGTCCATTCTTATTTTCATCCCCACTCATTCTTCTTAGGAAAAAATAACTTTTACTATGTTAACACCTTGAATTAGGGGTTTCTTATATCTAGCGATACAGGACCTCTTGTCCATGCTGCCATACTAGTCGCCATGACACCGGAAGTCCAAGGAACATCCATTCTTGATCAACCACCACAAGGTAACAAGTCGTTAACGTTTCTGACCGAGCGGACTGGCGTTTAGCTGATATCCCTGGAAAGCGTGCAAAAACTGGTTGAACACATTTCTCAAGATAACTCCCTCCTCTTACTTCCTCCTTAGTTTTAAACTCTTATCTCCTTTCCTTAAAACGTTTCTTTAAACTTCTACGCGAGTAACTACATTAAGTTAAAGTGCCTTCAGATAAGTTATTTTACCATCGATAACGTAATCTGTTGTCTTGCTTAAGATGTCTGATATGTTTTATGCCGTAAGAAATGAATCAGCCAATCAATGTGTAAATGTTATGATGTAATAATTTGATTCTGTTAAATAAATGACCTACTTTGCTTGATGGGTCAAATTTAAAAACATCTCATTTCACTATCATTTCATCTTGGTCACACTAGAATTTAATTAACGCAAAAAGAAGTGAACCCGTTTATAAATCAATAATTATTATTCTGAGACTCGAACAAGTCCTGTGTAATTATTGAAAGGTGAAAGGTATTTAGCTACCTATTCTCCTACATTTTGGTGGCCCGTAAGGTCTTCTAATAAGGGTTGATCTTAATTTCTTTGTGACCTTATGCATGAAAAGCTTCATGTTGGCATGACAGATGTCCAGGTTTTTGACTCTTAAAAGTGATATTTCAAAGCTGATGGTGTTCAGAACGATACAGAACTGTGTTGATGTTCATTTGAAGCTGAGAAGTGTCTTTAAAATGTTTTAAAACACTGTTGGAAGCTGCTTTGCTGAATAATTATCACTCTGTGTTATTGTTTGAATAAACATTTCACGTTGAATGTACTGTTCATGTCTGTGGCTGCCGAGCCACGGCTTCCTCTCATCTCTGCTGATAATACTGTTGTGTGGTGTTTGCACTAAAAGCAGGGAATAGACGCATATTCTGTTGAAACTTTTGTCAGATTGTTGGTTGTCTGATGGTTCTGGACTTGGCCCGGTTTGACTTGGTTCAAACAAGTCCTTGTTTCGCAATAAACACTGTCTTGACTGAGCGCGGACTCAGAGTACGTCTTGAATGTTGTTTGCCACATTTTCAGAATTATTGGTGCATGATTTTAAGTGTTTTATGAGCAAAGAGCCTCCAAACTATGGCTATGCTAAGCTAACGTCACATGACGCAGTTTCATTTCTTACGCTACTCTGATTAACGAAGCTGGAAATGTAACGCTGTTTGTGTCAACTCACTCACGTTACCGGATCTACCTGTTTTTCTTTAAGGTTCAAACACATAAAAAAGCCTTCACGGCAGTTCAGATACAACTGATTCGTCTGTTAAAGGGATGCTTGTTCAAGCGACTTCACATTTCGGCGTTAATTAATTCCAAAACGTTGATTGCTAATTGAAGCTAACGGCTAAACCACAGGAAATCAACAAACGGCCGAAGAAGTCGTTACTGACTCCTAGCGGCCAGGAAGTGTAATTACAGTCACTCTGTGTTTATCATGGAGCTTATGACTCCATCTGCTGGACGAGCAATGACATAATTTTTTCAGACTGAAGTCCTCAAAACCTTACATTTATCTGGTTACTTTTAGTGAAAAGGGCAGTATATTAATTATTTTTAAGTGCATTTGAGTAAATAAAAACAAAAAATAGCCTGGTTCACTGTACTTGTTTAGAATTAAGCTCTTTTTAAGTAACTCTGCTACAAAAGGCATTTACTTATGAAATTCATTGATGGGGTAAAACCTGCAAAAGGTGCCCACTGATGGAAAAGCAGACTTATTAACAGTACTTGAATGAAACCGAGGAGCTAATTAGTTTTAAATAACTCACTGCTCACTTGAGGAGAATCATTTAACTGCTAAGAACACTGATACAATAACGCCTCTTACCTGATAGGTTTTGCTGAACAGAAAGGAAAAACCATGGCAGATTCAACTAATGCTGACACACAGGAGAAAGACCAGGATGGAGAACCTGATCCAAAGAGGGGTGAGGAGGACTGGCTTGAGACAGCTTTAACACTGCTCACTGAATCCATAAGTCTGTATGGTGATGATGTGGAAGAGATGGACACAAAAATTTTACATCACGAGTTACAGCATGTATCAGACAGTGTCTCATCTAAAGGTAGAAAGAAGTCGAGCGACGAGCGCTTAGCTAAACTAGCACTTTTGCTAAAAGCCAATTTGTACCGTGAATTCCACACAAGTACAGCTCTTGAAAAGCGTACAGGAAACGATTGCACGCCAAGCTGAGTCTGAAACATATTTGCCGAATCAAGTAACATTACAAGCAGAGATTGAAAAGCTAAAACATCACATAACGTTACAAACAAAATCGCATGAAGAAAGCATGCGTACAAGAGAACAAGTTTACCAAAAAAACTCTTGCGGACAATGAACAACAGCAACTGCAGTCTTTGTCTAAACGACATGAGAAATATATCAGAAAGAGAAGAAATGTACATACAGCACAAGAGGTTACAGCGTGACTATGAGGAGCAACAAAAACTGTTAGAGTGTAAGACAACTGGTGGAAACCACTGACAAACTCCTTGCGAGGAGACAAGATGTCTGGAACTTATGGGGAGCGGGTTTCAGAACACACTCCCACCTACTCTACCAACCCCGCCCGTTGGGGCATCCCAATACCTGTACAGCGTACCTGGTAAAGTCCCTCAACAAGTGCAGGGAACTACATTTTCATCATCATCATAAGTTGTACCATTGATGCAGATAGGTGGGAATAACAATAATTCTCAACCCTCTCGCTCAATGGCTGAACTCCATAAAATAGCAAAATATATGCAACGCTTCGAGCCTGGGCCATTGGCTTCCAACAACACCAAGGCCTATCTAAATGACCTTGATTTTAAACTGGGAGGCTTTCTGGAGACTACAGTTGAAGATAAAATCGGTCTGATCAGGCTCACCTCAGACAGGAAGGTGTATGCCTTCATCGAGCGTCAACCAGACGCCACGAGACGTGATTACAGCCTTCTGTGCGATGCTCTAATAAATGAGTATACCCCCTGCATGGGGCTCGGTGGCTATCCAGCTGCCGAGAGGGTCATGCAAGGTAAAAATGAACACCCATGGGTATATTATGATAGAATCTTCCAGGCGTACTTTGGTTAATAGAAATTAATCAGGCATGGAAGAAGAAGGTTTCAGGTTTGTTTTCAGAAAAAATCTCAACTCGGTAATAAAACCTTCAGTACAGATGATGGCCAATTTCAAAGAGAAAACCATCAAAGAAATAAAACTGTGCGCTGTGAATGTTTTTGATGCTCACACACAAGTCAAAACACCCTTAGAGGTGTACCCAGGTGGAATGGTCGAATCCCAGTTGCTGGAACTAGAAGGTGCACGAGCTTCAGCTCCCCCTCCTAAGAAGGTAAGAAAAAACTGGGTTTTCAATCTAACAAACCACAAAGTGAAGGTGCCCGCAGGACCAGAAGAAACCCAGAGTGGTTTAATCTGAGCCCAGAGAGAGAATGTCGACATCAAATGTGGGGCGCGTGTCCAAAGAATAAAAAAGATGGGAACCAAGGTGACCCATTCTACAGGAAGGGGCCCCAGAAGGGACCCCCGAGACAAGGATCTGCTCCTCCTGCACCTCGAACCGAACGGCCCGAGACAAGCAGGAAACCACAAAAGTCCCAGAAAAATGGCCCTAAACCTCTGAACCCAGAAGAGACGGAGAAACTATGCAGTTTGTTAGAATCTTTGAAACACACAAATACAAATAAACAACCTGGAGCATTGTGTGGCAATATCATTGCTGATAACTCAGAGGACATGAATGACAATGTTACTACGGTCGCTGACAGTCCACATGACGTTGTTACAGACTCTGACAGCCCCTCATCAAACAAAAGGGGGGTAAACTCACACACCAACGATGTGACCCATTGCGAACGGAAAGCTCAGACACAACAGCGACTGTGTTGGCAGTTCAGATGAACCAAGTGTAGTGGATGTACCTCCATGTCCATCTTGTCCCAGAATACCTTATGAAAGGACAGAGCTTATAATTCCATTAGTTTTAATCCAGAACACAAATTATCTCACCAAGAGACTTTTTAATTTTGTTCTAAGTTGAATAATCAAAGAACAATCTTAATTTACTTTATTATCAATGTTATTAATCAAAGACTCTAATCAAAAGTCATTATGAGGACATTCTATGACGTTTTGAATGATTAAAAAATAGAAACAACAACTTGACTTGTGTATCTTTTTTTTAATTGAATGATGTTTTATTTCATGTCATTTTTTAATGTTGAAATAATCATTTAAATCAACGTGAAACAGTGAATGATTTTTAAACTTCATTAGTTAAACGTTTACTCAAAATAATTCTTATTCATTTAAGAGTGTGTGAAGAAATGAAGTCTTTAGTGTGTTAAAAAGTCAAGAACAAGGCCATATGTTCTTTCAGACTTTGTTTGTAAAGTGTTTTGAGTCAGTAGTTCAGTAGAAGACATAACTTGCGAGGTTGTCTCCTGCTCTGTCCAAAAACAACTTTTTCATTCTTCCCACCTGCTTGAACTTGATAAACTCTTTCTCACACTGCACTAATCCCTTCCCCTCCTAGTTGATGAACCAATCACTGCATCAGAACCTCAGGAGGTGGGTTTTCCTCAAAACTGTTTTACTTCCTTGTTCTTTTCAGTCTTGAGTTCTCCATGAAGACACAAAGTGGAATGAAACTCTTCCTATGCTGTGAACGATGAGCCAAATCGCTAAAGGCTTTGTTCTCAGTAAGGATGCACAGCCAGTTGCTGTAAACCTGACCGAGCATGAACGCTCCAAGCGTTTTGAATTAATTTCCTTCTGAGGAAAATTTTATTTTGAAAATCAACTGGAAATAACAGCTGTTTCTCTTGGCCATTGTGGACCGCTGGGTCGCGTGGAGAGTAAACACGCACAAAAACCAGCGCAGATGTCAACGGGACCGAAAATCCTTTTACGTCTAAAAGTTGGAGTGCCAACATTCTTACCGGAGGCGAGACCTAACGTCTTTCAATGGTAAAGAGTCGACAATGTTTACCAAGAGCTTCCCGGGGTTTAGCAGGATGTCGGGGGAGAGCGTGTCATTTCTGGTTGACATTATCAAAGATAAAACCTTTCCCTAACTCGTAAACGCTTATCTCTATCTCCCTTAAAACTTCTTCTTTAAACTTTTAAGCCAGTAACTAACTTAACGTGCCTTCAGAAATAAGTTACACTACCATCAATAACTTAATCTGTTGTCTTGTTAAGATGTCCGATTTTTATGCCTTAAGAAATAATCACTGCCAATCATGTGTAAATGTGTGTTAATTTGATGATTTGTTAAATAAATGACCGCATATATTTGAAGGTCAAACATAATTAACATGTCAAGTTACCATCATTTTATCTTGGTCACACTGGAATTAATGAACCTAAAAAGAAGTGAACCCCTTTTTAAATCAATAATTATTATTATGAGACTCGAACGAGTCCGGTATAATTATTGAGAAGTGTATAGGTGGAATAAGGTAATATCAAGCAGTCTGTTCTACTACAAGAGTCTGTGTGAAGTTAATGATGTCCAGTTAACCAGTGAATACAGGGTGCAGTGGTGGGTATGGTAGTTATAGCTAGTCTTAGATCACCATGGCATTCAGTATCCAACATCTGCAGGGTGCTTTTAGGCGCGTTCATGTAAATAATGTCATTGTAGTCAATGGAGGGAAGGAAAGTTGCAGTTACAAGGCATTTCCAAGCATTCAGAATTTGACAGGATCTATTTCTGAAAACAAAGCCCAATTTAACTTTCAGTTTCCTTCCTAGGTTTTCCAATGGAGCTTAAAATAGAGATGTGAATCGACCCAGATACCCAAATATTTATAGGAATTGACTAACTCAATAGGGACACCATTTGAGGAAAAAATCAGAGAAAGAATTGCTGGGACCAATTTCCTGTTTGGAAAAAAAAGAGAAAAAATAAAAAGCATCCCTTTGGTTTTGTCAGCATTTAGGACAAGTTTGAGGTGGAACAAATCTGACTAGATGATGTTGAATGCAAATTGCAAAAGCTGGAAAACCTTAGCAACTATTTTAACACAACAATAAACAACAGTGTCATTAGCATAGAAATGTAAGGATGTATCAGGATGCATCAGTATTAATACATACCTGTAGCATCTTTCTTAAAAATAGATTCAAAAGTCGTTTTCATGTTTTTATTCATCAACATCTCACACTAAAAAAGGCTAAGGTCAGAAACGTGTCACGTCTTAACCTGTTCCCTTGCTCCCAATCCTTTGTTGGGTGTTCATGTTAGATGTTTGGTCTTCATTCATTTCAGTATGTGGGTGATGGCTGATGAAGTAAAGGGAAATTTTAATTCTACTGTCTGCTTAACCACATGCTTAACCACAAAACTATCCATCCATTATTTTTACCTGCTTCATTTTTTATTTTTATTTTTTTCTGGTGGCAGGGGTCACTATTGCCCATATCCAGCCATCACTGAGTGAGAGGTGGGGCGATTTCAAGACCATCACAGAGAAACACAACCATTTACACTCTCACTCAAAACTAGAGACAGTTTAGTGTTACTGATTGGCCAAACATGCATGTTTTTTGACTGTGAGAGGAAACTGGAGTACCAAGAGAAAACTCATGAATGCAAAGAGATAACATGCAAACTCCCCCCCGGTTAGGTCCCTCAGCCGGGATTCGACCAACTGGCTGGGATGTCACCATGCCACAAGCCCAGTGAGACATAATTTTCATCAACTTTACTTGTAGACAAAGGAGTTCTGGTTCTCTCAGCAGATTGGTATGTACAACCCAGATTTTTGTGACTGTATGGTCTGTGTACATTGACAATGAATGTGCAACAATAAAACAACTTCCATTTCAAAAAGTGGTGAAAAACACTCGACAAAGGCTGTGTCAGCAAGGTCCCAAATGTATTGTGGATGCAGAAAGTATGTCAACGACCCAAGGTTCTACAAAAACACAAAATTCATGAGATGTAGTGGCAACAAAGTATTTTTCAAAGGTATTATTGAACATATTGTTAAACGTAAAACAAAAACATATAAGGTTTGTTGCAAGCTGGGGATTTGCATGTTGCATCTGATTGGTTAAAGGTGCGTACATTTTGAATCCAATGTTGCATTCAAATAATTTAACCACTGCCGCTTGTGACTTCAACTTAAGGACCGATATGCACTGGTAAAAATAAAGGTAATACATGTAAACACAGCTCAGCCTATACACAATACTGATTCAACTTCCATGTACTATTTTTATTTTCGACTTAGCAGGTAGAGTTGGTGCTTTTCAGCAAGAAGGTTGCTGGATCGAATCCCAAAAGGGGACTTATCTGGGGGGAGTATGCATGTTCTCTCCGTGCAGGCATGGATTTTCTCCAGGTACACCGGTTTCCTCCCACAGACAAAAAACTATGCCTGCTAGGCTGATTGGTGAATCTAAATTGTCTCTAAATGTGAGCAATAGTGTAAATGGTTGTTTGTCTATATGTGGTCCTGTGATGGACTTGCATCCCCCCCCAGGGTGTCCACCACCTCTGGCACAGTGATGGCTGGATATGGGCACCAACAATACCCCGTGACCTGAAAATGACAAAGCAACTGCCGGTAGAAGCAATGGATGTTTGGATTTTTTTTTATTTTTTATTTTTTTTATGAAAAAGTTTTAAGGATAAGAATATATATTTTCTCACATAATCAGAAACGAATCTTCCAACCAAAATGTTGAATAAAGAAGGTCATTCTTACAAGGTTGAGTCAGGTCCTCTGGATGGCTTCTTTGTCCAAAATTTTTTATCTTTTATACAAAAGACTGATACTGAAGAAATATTTTTGGATGAAAGACGAAACTTTTCAACAAAGAAGACTCCATCCAGAGCACCAGACTCAACCTCGTTAGATTCATCTTCCTGGATTATTGAGCGTGCATGAGAAGAAGGTAAGAACACATCACAAGAAAAAAAAAGTGGGCATATATACACCAACTGCAGGATTTAAAATCACATTTTCATCATAAATCAAAACAGCAAATACTATACTTTCATTACCTCATTCACAAAGACTCAAATCTAAAAAAACAAAAAAAAAAAAAAAAAAAAACAACTTCTCATATCACTTGGATTCATTAGTACAAACATTGTGAAAACAATCACCATTTACGTATAACCCAGAAAATGCTGGTACTGAATAGTGAATGTGTAGGTGAAAAAGTGCAAAACTTGCAAGACTTGTGTGTGTCTAAATTGCTTTTATAACAAACTGAATTTTCAAGAAAACATTAAGCATTGCTATCTTGGAATGGCAAGTTGAGTCTGTAAAGCATAATGCTAACAGGAAATGTAAGGCCAGACACAACTAAACAGATTCAGCTTGCTTACACCGAGGTCTCAGCAGATCATGCACTGACATGTCAACCTGCATTTACTTCAAATGCAGAATAAAAAAAAAAAAAAAAAAAAAAAAAAAATATATA
>JARVGS010000761.1:756669-773774 GCA_031762315.1 Hypsolebias antenori | reverse complement strand
TTTTTCTTCTTTCTGCTACCTTTCATTTTTTTTATATTTTGTATGTTATCATTTATGGGATTGTTTTGTATTGTATTCTTTTTTAAATGAACAAATTTTATAAATAAAATAAAAATAAAGTAAAATAAATCTTAAAAATAAAAATAATGTTGTAATTGACACCATTGGAAAGTGAGGAAAACAATGAAGCAATAATAAGAAATTAGCATTCTTTTAACTAATGCATCTTTCATGCCAAGTTTGTGAACAGTGATGCCACGTGATGACTCTCAGCTACTACCACTGTAAGTTTAAGCACAATATCTATAAAACAGACAGGTTTCTCTAAAGAGCCTCCAAATCTAAGTTCATGGTCCTCAGTCAAAAAAGGGTGGACTGCCCTCAAGGTTGAGGTTCTGCCTCAAGGGTAGGAGTTCAGTGGTGTAGTCTACATTTTTGTATTGGGCATACTGTGCTTAGAAACCAAAGTACACAGGTTAGTACAATGTATTCATCAATTTATTTTGATTTTTAAGCATATTAAACATTTACAAATTGATGCTTATATTTGAATAAATGAACAACAAACTTTGTAGACCAGTTGGCTTTGTATTAAAAAAAGTTATAGAATTTATAAAACAGTATAAAAACAAAGCTCTGCACACCAATAGATTGTTATGGAAGCATTTAACTGCTGTTTAACTTATCAATGACACGCCTAATGTCATGTACCATTTTTAAGTGGCACTTTTAAGTGGGTATACTGAAATTCTTAAACTTTTCTAGTGGGTATACTCTGTATGCCCGAGTATCACGTAGACCGTACCACTGGAGGAGTTCAAATATCTCTGGGTTTTGTTCACAAGTGAGGGAAGACTGTAGTGTGAGACTGACAGATGGATTGGTGCAATGTCTACAGTATTGTGGACTCTGTACCGGTCCATTTTGGTGAAGAAGGAGCTGAGAGGGTGCTGCAAGTCACATATCTCTGTTTACTGGTTGGTCTACATACCCTCACCTATGGTCACGAGCTCTAGATAGTGACCAAAAGAATGAGATTGTGGATACAGGTGGTTGAAATTAGTTTACTTTGCAGGGTAGCTGGACTCTCCCTTAGAGATAGGGTGAGAAGTTGAGTTATCAGGAGAGATTCGGAGTAGAACTACTGCTCCTTCAAATTGGGAGGAGCCAGTTTAGGTGGTTTGGGCATCTGGTAAGGATGCTCCCTGGGTGCCTCCCTCACGAGATGCTTCAGGCATGTTCGACTGGGAGGAGACCCTGAGGAAGACCCAGGACATGCTGGAGAAACTACATCTCTCGGCTGGCCTGGGGACACCTTGGAATTCTTCCAGAAGAGATGGAAGAGATGGCTGTAGAAATAAGTCTGAGCCTCCCTGCTCAAGCTGCTGCCCTCGCGACCCGACTTCGTAACAAGCGGAAGATAATGGATGGACGGACAGACAGAGTTAAAGCCATGTTTGTGTTTGCTCCAAGTGCATATCTTTGACATGTCTTCGATTAGGGTGACAGCAAAAATGAATCGGCTGATGTACATCCTCAGCATTCTGAAATTTGAAATCTGTCCAGTTCATAAAATATGTTGCCAACACACGTTGATCTAAAGTTACTACGCAAAGACCCTGTGCAACGTGTTAGTTCTTTGAACACTGTATGTGTTGGCAATGACTTTCAGCTTTCACACCACGTCTTTGCTCATTTGTACATCTCAGTTCTAATCCTTATTAAACTGGCTCCAACTTCCTCATTCAGTTAAGAGATCAGCTTTGAAAAAAACAAAAAACAAAAGTGTTTAGTCATGAACCCACTGCAGTGCATGCTTCCATAATAGGGAATTGCTTTACCCACCAGATGTTGCAATAAGTCTTAATGGGTTACACCTAAGACAAATGGTAATTTATTGTGTATTTAAGCCAAACAGATGGTTAAAGAAACAGGAGTCACCTTGGCAGCTGAGCAGAAAATAGCTCATGTTGTGGCTGAAGGAGCTGCTGATGTAGCCACAGCTGTCAGACAGGGCGCACGACAAGCAGCGGTGGTTGAATGATCCGAACGTGTCAGCACTGGGGAAGCAAAGACTGTTTAACATTTTGAAGAAAATGATGTCAAACTGTTAAGATAAGAAGCATTACCTGTACAGATGTCTTCGTTTTGGGTCATCTTCGGTGCTCAAGAAGTAGCTATGAAAACAAAAGAAGAGCATAAATGACGAAACAAACAAGAGACACATGGGAGCTGAAAACTTTTTTGTTTTTTATTGTTTGTGAGTCTAAAATAAGAGCACCTAGAGCACATCTGGTCACTAAGATAGATGCTTTATGAATGAATGATGGTGGAGAGGGAGTAGATTTTTTCAAAATGAAGTAGGCCACAACCTTCCCCCATGAGGTAAAATTAGTTTTGTGTGAAACTTTTTCAAACTTGTGTGTCTGAACAAGGGAGTGTTCAGTCAGAGCCAGAGTTTCTTTATTGTCATTCCACCACATGTGGTACATGTGGTGGAATGACAATAAAGGTGGCTGTCTTCCTCTAGAGGTGTAGATGTTTGTGATTGTGGGATACATATCTATGTTAAAGTGGAATCTCAGTCAGAAAATAGGAAAGAATAATTTTCCGTAACTGGATGGTGAGTTTTATTGTCTGGCAGTCAGTTCTCACATCAGTTGGCTGTCCTCGTTGTAGGCCAGGACCTGAGTGACGTCCCAATCTCCGAACGTGATGGTCTGCAGTGTGTCTGTACTGGTGTTGGGCTTTGAAAGGAAAGAGGAAATGAGAAAAAAAAATGATAATGAAATCAAAGTGTAGCCATTTTCTGTAACAGTTACATATTGAAAAGTGCATATGCATCAAGTTTGTACAATTTACCTCAAGATAACATTTTATGACCCTATATGGTTATAATGTTTAAGATTTTAAAACCAATATATAACTTGTGCCCTAATTAAGTGTTCACCAGAATCAAATTTAGCATAAAGCTGAGAACATCATTTTAACACAATTTATCATTTAAAGCAGCTTCAGATATAATTTGACCAATAATCTCTAAAACTGCTGAATCACATTCAAACTTGCTTGATAAGAGTCTGTTAATATGATTTTCTTTAATCAAAATTACTTTTTTCTCCAATCTAAACTGAAGTTGTCTTTTATTTTCAAAGCGTTTGACTCCAAAATTGTACTAGACCATTAAATAAAAATGGAAAATTCTTAAGGTATTGCTGACAATAAATGTATACACAAAATAAATACAAATATGTTTTTTCCCAACAAAAAGTCAACGGAGGTGAAATCTTTTTAGGCCGCCACCTATTATTATCCACCTGACAAGAGTTTCTTAAATTTAAATCTTACTCTTCTCCGTCAACTTTAATGCGGCCAAAAGCACAATGTATACCCCCACAACGCATATCAAAATGACTGGCTTGGCAATGTGATGTGCACTATTACTTAAATTGGCATTTCAAGTTACCATGGCAACATAATTTTCAAACAAATATGCCTTTTTTTCTCATTTAAAAAAAAAAAAAACACTGACAGAAGTCTTAAGAGCTTCTAACTGCCACAGTGAGGTTGCATGACCTAGAGTGGAGAGGTCCCTGAAGAAAACACCGATTAACCTTTGGAGCTATTTTGGATCAAGATGGCTGCCACAGCTACCTCAGAAAACTCTAAATTGATTATAACTCAGTCATTCAAAGATGACTATAACTCACAGATTTTTTTCCCCCATATTGAGCTAAAATTTGGTATGGCGGTAGCTGAGAGCGAACCCCAACACTTAGTACTGTCAAATCAAACATTTAAAATGGCCGCAATGGCCCCATTCAGGTTTCTCCAGGAACTTTCTAGTTCGACATTATCAACTGGTTTGATGTCATATTTTTTTCCCCCCGACAGGTTTCAGGTGAAAATTAAAATCTAATTAAATTGAACCTTTTGACATGGACATGGTCTAACCTGGGAGATAGACATGGAAATGTGGAAGAACTTGCCCCGGCCTCCCTGAGGAATGGCCCGAGTAAAGAAAAGCTTCAGACCATCTTTGGAAAACAAAGGTTCTTCGTTCTGAAGACAAAAAGAGCAGTGTTCAGATATCTTGCAGAGGAAATGGCAAACAAAAGACTACCAAATGATTAAAAAAAACCTTCAACAATGATTTGAAAATGCTATAATCATGCAAACCGTTACACAATTACGGTTTACAAAACGTCAAAAAAAGAAGAGGCTCGAAACACATTCATAAGCAGTTCAGAAATTATGGTTGAAAATAAATTTAGCCAGCAAGAGCTTTGGGAAGATAAATCTAATGGCTCTAATCAAAACACGTTAAGAATTTAGGCAGGTAATTACTCAGAGCTTTCATCAAACGCTGAAAATATGTTAAACAAGCATGCTGTTTTTGCTCACCTGCCTGTAGAGCCACCCTTCGCTTTCGTCCTCATGTTTCTGTAAGAGCAGATTGCCACGTTTCAGCTGACTCACAGAAACAGCCTCCGGCACAAACAGCACTTTTCAGACACACCGGACCGTACCTTGGTGCAGAGGCCCGTCGTGGCTTCACACAGCGTGAGCATGGAGATGTTCTGGGCTCTGTTCAACCAGTTAATGGCCAGTTTGGTGGTGGTGGCCCACTTCACCATTGTCACATAGTAATCTCTGAAAAACACAGACAACAAATAACATGCTCCATAAAGCACTGATCAAACAGAGGCATCTTACTAAATGGAAAAAAGGAACATTGAATGAAAAATATCACTGAAAATAGACAATTTCTTTTTTATTTGCATTTAAAAAAAACAGCAGGCTGTGTAGTTTCATAAACACTGCCATGTGGATAAATATATAATAAAAACTGTTTTTGAATATTTATACTCGCCGGTGCATGATTCTCATTGAAATATGTGTTTATGTAAAGCATTGAACTATGTGACAGTTTATCAATAATAATAATAATCATCAACATTGTCATCATCACCATCATGAAAGATTTAACTGATGCAAAACTAGCCCTAAAATAGTAATTATTTTCTACAGTTTGGTAAAGAGTTGGAAACTAATTGTACACTGTCACTTCCTGCTTGCTCTTGATGATGACGGATGCTTTTCCTCCCACTCCTGTCTTCCTCCTGCTTCTGCTCTCTTGTCCTGTGAATCTTTTTTTAGAGCCTCTCACTACATATTCTCCAAATTATAACTTATGGATCTGGTCAGCTGGTCTCTCAATGCAACTGATATATTTTCTTTATGAGAAGACAGGGCAAAGGAGAGTCCTCATGCCCTGAAAGGACACTTGCAGCTGCAAACATTATGGATTCCTGGAGGCAGTGGAAGATGGTGTGTCTGTCCATATTGTCCATTGAGGATGTAGATGAATCTGCCAACTTTCTCAAACCTCTCCTGGAGGTTGTGTGGACAAGAAGCTCTGCTCTGCTACCCAGAGTGCTTGACGCATGAACCAAACCTCCACATAAGGTCGGCAGCTTTGCCATGAACATAACTGCTGCCTCCATCTTCTTTAATAGCCAACAACATAGATATCTGATGGTGACAAAAAGCAGAAACCCTGCTATCATAAATTCAATGGTATAAACATCTTCAGCATCCTTCTGAGACGATACAGAAAGGCACATCAACTTATCCATGATGTATCCTGCCACATGCGTCTCAGCTGGGCATGAGGGTTCTCCAGGACCCTGTCCCTTGGTTGAAAAAAAAAAAAAATGCATTGAAAGCCCAGCTGACCAGATCCATGACAGTAATTTACGATTCGGAAGATGTGTAAATAGAAGCTACGATACACAGGATGGAGAGAGGGAAAAAAAAAAAGCCGGAGGGAGACGGGAGAGGGAAGAATATGTATATGTCTTGCTCGAGAGCAAGTGAGGAAAAAAACAAACAAACATATAAACTACATGTGAAGGTAACTGCATGTTGTGAGGGCTGGTTTTACTGTAACTGATCATCGCATGTAGGAAACCAAAACATTAAACCAAACAACTACTAAGAACATTTATCATTGATGTGCTTAAATATTTCAGCGAACCATGAGGAAATCTGTGGTTGGAAAATGCCACAAACGTCATTTCACTGAGCAGAGAGACTAACTGCATTTTTCATGACTCACCCGATCCTGGGATCTTCAGGTCTCCTCATCTCGATGGTGTGCAGAGGGCCGTTAAGGTTCACAACGTACAGAGTGATGACTGGGTTTTCCTCACCGGCCTGAAGAGCATCAGAGCATTAGAAGGAAACTGAACTTAAAACATCTCATATTTTATAATTTTATTTATGATAAAAATGAAGTTATTAACTTTAGCTCATTTCCTTTGATCAATACAAATTAAATTACTCTAAAAGTATAATCAGTTTTTAGTAAAAGTCAAAATGCATGCCTTAGGGTAAGGGTACTCCTTTCCTGTTGGGTAGGGTGAGCCTGTAAACATGGGCAGCTCCATTTTGGGCACCAGCGTGTCGTTGATGGTGGCGTAGGCTAACCTGGCACCATCAGGAGACCACCAGTGGGCTACGTATGAGTGGAAAATCTCCTCTGGAAAGGTCAGAACAAAATGACTATCAGACAGTTCATTAAAGCAAACAAACAAGCACATTCAAGGAATAGCATAATTTACGTACATAGCTGCACAAAGCCAATACAACCAATAAGCATAGTTAGAAAATAAGGCTTATTTCTGAATGCACAGTGCAGCACAAAAGTTTTAAAACAGCACTATTTGTTTTTTGTATTTCACTCCCAAAGACCCAGACTTTCTTGTAATCTTTTAAAGTGGCTTTGATCAATAGTTCCCAAAGTTTTCCGAAAGTTTTCCCTTAATCTTTAACTGCTTTTTCAATCATTCTCAGCTCAGTACATGAACCTGACCATGGCAGCACATTGTGTAAGCTGAAAAATAAGTCAACTGGACAAGAGGGGGACAACATGTTATTGTCAGGACTAAAAACTATCCATAAACAGCATCTAAAAAAACATGCCTTTAAAATTACAAACTGTGTTTCTTTGAATCTTTTTTTTTTTTTAAACACAAGTGTTTTAATAAAAGTGTCAGAATATCCAATAAGAAGCTATTTGGGAATCATCTTGTTGGAGCTAAGATATCGATACTGAGTTATTGTTGGTATATTTTCATAAATTCAGCTCAAGAAATGGGAACAAATTGTGTCTTTACAACAGGATGCTGGTAACAAAGAGCCTAAATATTCAATTTTAAAGTTGGATCTTTGTTAAGGGTGGCACGGTGGCACAGGTGGTAGAGCTGTTGCCTTTCTTTGAGCAGGTCTCTGGCTCAAATCATCCTTTCTGGGTGGAGTTTGTATGTTCAGTCTGTGCATGTGTGGGTTTTCTCAGAGTACTCCACTTTCCTCCCACAGACCAAAAACATGCATGTTTGACTGATTGGTAACTCTAAATTGTTCCTAGGTGTGAGTGAGAGAGTGAATGGTTGTTTGTCTCTGTGATGGACTGGAGACCTGTCCAGGGTGTCTTCCACCTCTCGCACAGTGATAGCTGGACATGGACACCAGTGACCCCAGTAATCCGAAAAGGAAGAAGTGGGTAAAGATGATGGACAATTCTTTGTTTAAGATTTTCACAATTTAATTCAACTTCATCTCATGAATACTGACTTATTAATGCCTGAATGATTTTACAGGGCTAAAATGAAAAAAAAAAAAAAAAAAAAAAAAAAAAAAAAAAAAACTTCATCAAAAGATCTCATGTTTTGTTGTTAAATATAAAGAAACAAGCAATGAGAGGAATTTAGTAGACATCTGTAGTTTATTATTTGGAGTATTTTTGCACACGCATTTTTTCCTTTTATTATTTTTCATCCAAGGTCAAAACTCAAAAAATTCTATAAAAATATAAACCACATCATCAGGAAACTGGTTATTAAAGTGAACCCAGTTTAGCACTCCCTTTTCCAGTCAAGCTAACCAGAAATACAAAGCTCTCCTCTGCGTTATTTAGTTATTTATTTTTTTCAACAGTACACTTGCCTGACCTCAAATTTAATCTGTGTGTTACTCTAAAACCTACACACACCAACACACACCGTACCAAAAGCTGAGGTCGTAAATCACAGCAGCTTTTAATCTCAGCGAGCCCGGTTGACCGAAACAAAAACTTAACTTCATTCCCAGAAATGAACCAAACAGCAATTTCTCTCCTGGTGCAGAAACAGCACAAACTTTTTTTTTATTTTTATTTTTTGGTGGGAGGGCTTTTCTTTACCTATATGTACCATTTGCGGAAAGAATAGAAAAACTAATTGTTCCTTTTTGTAATGTAACCATGAGGGTTCCTTTGAGTCAAAAGCACTCCTGACATACAGGCAGAAGAAAACGCAGCACAAAGTTTCCACAAATACACCCCCACAGTGACTAATTTAAAACGTATGCAAATCAAAACTCACCGAGGGAAGATTTTGACAACATAAAGCATGGCCTTGACACTCCCACGTCATTACTGAGTCTGTGACAACAATGCAAACTGTCCTAAAACTGCTCCTCTCATCATTCCAGCTGTCTGCTGGCTACATTTCTATCAACTTTTACAATTAAAATGTCATTAATGCTGTTTATCTGGGGGACTGGGTGCCAGCTTCAGGGAATTAGCTATCATTAACTATCAATTAGCATTTCCATTAAATGTGCAGGCTTGCTGAAGATGTATATTTGTTCTGCTGCGCAGCTCTGGAGAGGCTGCAGTGGACGCTGGCGATTTAATTAAAACGCCGGTCGTCCTTGTGGAGACAGCATGTGGAGAAATATGGAGCCAGGTGAGTCCATGTGAAACCTGCAGGCCATTGCGGTTGGATTGCACCTCAGTGCTTGATGACCGTCAGAGCAGCAAAGGACAACACAGAGCATCCATTTCAGATGTAAAATAATAAAATCCCACATGGCTGACTCCACTGTGGCCTGACGACTTCACCAACCAGCAGCCTTGAAACGCTTTCCACCTGGAGCAGAAGCAGCAGGCTGCTGGGACGCCCAGTCACCTTGGCTATTCAAGGAGAAAGTAGTTACCTTTCTAGAAGTGTCCTGATTTATGTGGTATGGTAAAAAGAAAGCGAGGAGACAAAAGGTAATAGTGAGGAGAAAATGGTGTAAGTGAAACACATTTAATGAGCTAAATCTCATTTTCTCTCTTTAGTAATGAGATTGTGTCGGGTTTCTTTTCACAGCCACCTCATTGGGACAATTACCAAGGTGAGCTCATCTTCTCTCTACTTACTCTATGTCTTGCTGTGCAGACTTTATTATTCACCGAGCGGAGCACATTGTTAATGCATGAGCTACAATGAGTCAAGTGGCCAGAGGGAAATAATGAGTGCAAGGTGACAGACTCAAGCACATTGCATGGATAAAACAAAACAATCAGTTGACTTTTATTTTGCAACTACAGTACAGTGAAAGTTTGCATTAAATATATTTAGTCTTGTTATATTAGCGTAAAAGTCGAAAAGCAAAGATGACATGGATGTGCATGCTTCCAACAGGGGGCAGCAGTGATGCACATTAAAACTATCATGAGACATTTTGATTTTTGGTTCAGTGAAGATGCTGTCAGTTTTCTTACAGCTGTTACATAGAACTATCTGGAATATCATGTACATTTTGATGGAAGGTAATAAAGTACAGCTATATGAAACAGCAAAGTAGAAGCTCTCTTTTTAAAGTCTCCTAAAATCTGCAATATGGGAAATTTTGCTGGTAAATTGTGGGCCCAATGTAACTTAAAGGACTGGACCACTGCCCTTCTCCTTTTCTTATTTCTGTTACGTTTGTG
This sequence comes from Hypsolebias antenori, assembly GCA_031762315.1. NCBI lineage: Eukaryota > Metazoa > Chordata > Actinopteri > Cyprinodontiformes > Rivulidae > Hypsolebias > Hypsolebias antenori. Next base: position 763,969 of record JARVGS010000761.1, on the reverse strand, counting down.
CAAAATCAAAATTTGTAGCTCTGGATTCTGAGAACTGTGTTTTACTTGTATTTTTAGATTTAACAGCTGCTTTTGACACGGTCAACAATGGCAGTCTCATCTCCACATTAGAACAGGGTGGGCATCACTGGTTGAGCTCTTCAGTGGTTTAGGCATACCTTTATGATAGAAGTTCAGTGGGATAATGGATATTTTTGTTATTTATCTCTGTTTCTGCTGCCGTCCCCTGGGGGTACCCCATGGCTCTATTCTTGGTCCTCTCCTGTTCTCACTTTATCTTCTGCCACTGGGTTCTATTTTCAGAAAGCATGGTGTTCAGTTTCATTTATATGTGGATGACTGTCAAGTCTACTTCCGTTTGAAACATAATGGATCCACTCACTCTCTTCTGGACTGTCTCATTGACATTAGAGAATGGATGGCACTTAATTGCCTCCATTTTAATGGATACAAGACTGAGGTTATGATCTTTAAATCCAGTGGTCCTAGCAGTATCCCCTTTTTGATATTTTTTCCCCCTCTGGCCCCATATGAAAAATCCACTGTTTCAAATTTAGGGGTGAAAATGGACCCCTGCTTGAAATTTGATGTTGTCTTTCTTTCAGCTGAGGCACCTGTCAAAAGTCAAGCCCCTCCTTTCTAGGCACCACTTAGTAATCCACGCTTTTATTACTTCACATCTGGATTATTGTAACTCTCTTTTGATTGGAGTTAGCCAGGCATCCCTCTCACGTTTACAGCTGGTACACGATGCTGCCTCACAATTTTTGACTAGTACAGGCAGACCTGAGCACATCACTCCAGTTTTAATGTCCCTTCATAGGATTCCTGTCCAATTTCAAATCCATTTAAAGTTCTATTGTTTGCTTTTCAAGCCTTTGAATGGTTTTAGTCCTTATTTGTCTGAACTGCTTCACCTTTATATGCCATTACATGCTCTTGGTTCGTCTGACCAGATGCTTTTAGCAGTTTCCAATACCTTTCATAAATCTAGAGGAGACAGAATCTTTCAGCTCTGGCTCCTAAATTGTAGATTGAGCTGCCGCTGAAGGTCTGGCAGGAGCTATCTGTGTCTTAATGTTGTACTCATTGCTTGTATTTGTGATGTTGTGATTTCTGTTTTCATATACAAAGTAGTTGTCTTACTGTTTTATTGTTCTTCTTTGTATTTTTGTACAGCACTTCAGTCAGCTACTATGTTGTATTTTAAGTGCTTTACAAATAAAATGATACGGTGTGGTATATAATCCATGCAACACATTCAAAGAGAAAAAAGGAAAGAAGAAAAATCATCGAACAAATAATTGCTCTCTCGTTTTATTTTTCAAATTGAATTGGATTTTGTTTATATTATTTCATGCAGGAACAATACACGCATGTGCCTTTAATGTTAAAACTAGTAACTTCAGATACTTCACAGTGACATACATGGCATACCTAGAAATATGTTTGTTTTTTATCCACTAAATGCCATTTTTGGAGTTCCAGTGTCAACACTTAACCTATCTCCCCTGCAAAATGAGATTTTAGCTTTCTGTTCCCTTCTTGCTAGATGCTGGATTTTACTCCTGTGGAAATCTCCCACACCTCCATCTACGTTACTGTGGCTTAACACTGTCAGGACATTTTCAAGGGTGGAGAAGATTTTACTAACAGTGAAGGGTAGCTCAGCAAAATTTACTAGCATGTGGACACCCTTTGTGGAGTACTTCAAATCTTTATCTCCTTAGTGTGTAGAATCATGTAATTAACCCATCATGTGACAACGCTAAAACAATTGTAAACTATTCTTATTTATTTTAGACCCCCCCACCATTCCTCCTCTTATTTTTATTTTTACTTTTTGTTCCATCTGTATTTGCGTTTGTATAGTGTTTTATATTGCGAACAATGCTATAATCTTTTGATAAATAATAAAAAAAGAAATGTTTTATGACATTCGGGAACTAGTTCATGAGCAATGTTAGGATCTGAGTCTCATTCTCAGTTATGAGAGCGTTGCTTTGATCCGTTGTGATGAAGAAAGAGTTGTGTCAAATGAAAACGCTTTCAGTTTACTGGTCTATGTCCTAACTCTGACCTGTGGTTTCCAACATAATCACAACCAAAAGAACAAGATCCCAGACACAAGTGGCCATGATGAGCTTCGTTTGTAGAGTGGCTAGGCTCAGCCTTATGAGGTGAGGAGCTCCATCATCCACGGGGATCTCGGATTAGAGCTTGTATCCTCTGTATCAGAAGGAGTCACCTGTGGTGGTTTGGGCAACTGAGTAGGATGCCTCCTGTAGATAGGCTTCTGAAGTTTTCAGGTATGTCTCACTGGAAGGAGACCCCAGGGCAGACCCAGAACTTGCTGGAAGGATTACATATTGTTTTTGGCTTGCAAACACCTTGGGATTCCCCGGGGGAGGAGTTGAATAGTGTTGCTGGGATGAAAGATGTGGATTTTCCTTTTAGACCTGCTATTCCCACAGCTGAATCACAGAAAGGTAGTAGAAGATGGACAAATAAAAGTGACACATCATGCCAGCTACGTTGTGTTGGTGTAGAAAACCAGCAGTGCGTTGACCACTTCCAGGTCACAACTTCATTTCATTTCCCAAATTTAACATTTCCAGGAAATCACTCAAAATGACTCATTTGAATTACAAGACCTGAATTACCCGCCATAATAACCAAACTAAAACATGGGTAAAAAGTGGAGGAGACAACCATCTTGGGGTTTTGTTCACAAGTGAGGGAAAAATGGAGCATGAGATTGACAGATGAATCAATGCAGCATCTGCAGTATTACAGACTCTGTGCCGGTCCATTGTGGTGAAGAGGGAGCTGAGCTGTAAGCCAAAGCTCTCTGTTTACCAGTCAGTCTATGTTCCTACAGTCACCTATGGTCACAAACTCTAGGTAGAGACCAAAATATTGAGATTGCAGGTACTGGAGGTCAAAATGAGTTTTCTCTGCAGGGTAGCTGGACTGGAAGTTCAGTTATCCAGGAGAGACTCACAGAAGAGACACTGCTTCTCCTCATTGAGAGGAGCCAATTGAGATGGTTTGGGCATCTGGTAAGGATGCTCCCTCTGTGCCTCCCTAGGGAGGTGCTCCATAAATGTTTGACTGGGAATAGGTCCCAGGGAAGATCCAGGGAACACCTTGGAATCCTCCCAGAAAAGCTGGAAGAGGTGTCTGTAGAAAGAGATGTCTGGACCTCCCCGCTCAAGCTGCTGCGCCCGAGACTTGACTTCAAAACAAGCAAAGGATGATGGATGGATGGAAAACAAGGTCTGCCCCATAACACCATCTGCACAGGGAAAAATACATACAAATAAAAAAAGTAAAAAACAAATTTGGCATTTGGGACAGTTTTGTGATTGAAGGTTGAGAACAGTTAATATGTTCTGTCAGACTTAAGAAAATATATTTAATTTGTCTGAAAAAGATACAAAACATAATGCTTGAAAATCATCAAACTAATTAAATCTGAAATACCATTTAGTCATTAATTTTTTTTCCCGCAAGAACAACTAAAACACCTGACCTGATTTTTTTGTGACAATTCAGAAACAAAGCGGCTCTGATGGACTGAACATGTCTGAAAAGTTTGTAGTTTTACTTCAGTTTCCTAAACCCAACATTTTCATTCCTTTTTTTATTAATCTGGTTTCTATTTAGTAAGCAAGTCCTGATTATGTAGTAATTTTCACCCCTGCAGGCCGCGACACAAACAACGCGATAAACAGAAACATCCCCAACGACGAGCCTCTTGTTGTAAACAGTCATCTCGCTAAACATCCGTGGGGCAAGAACGGGTTGAAATCAAAGCAACGTCAAGTTTTTATCTCGGCACGCCAGATCCCAATAAACATCTGTTTCATCTGGCCACGTCACACTCTTCGTATCACCACTGCCTCAACAATCAGACAGATGAAAGGACACCTGAGGCAGTTTGCACTCTAACATACAGCCTGTAGTTCTTGAATGCATCTCCTAGTTTTTATTTTTGCTCACATTTTCATTCTCTCCCTGTACATTCTTTATTTTTTTTTTTTTGTTCACTTCAAACACACATTGGCGGATTAAGACAGCAAGAGGATATTCAAGCCTGGGAGATTATCTGCCAACCTTTCACCCCTCCGCACCCAATCTTCCACCGAGGGTCAGGCAACGCTTAAAGACCTCATTTCTCCTTGGCAGCAGGCTGAGCCTCAGCTTGACCTTGGCCAGAGGACAGCTTGAGTCATTAGCATGGAAAACGCTGTGCCTCGCAGTCTCACCAGTCATTGTAAACATTACACAACCTGGCACAGCTTCTAAGCTCCCCCTGCAGATGCTTGCTTCACCACTGGGGCGAAGCCAAATCTATTCACGGGCTTACAGATGCAGATTTTGAAAAAAAGGGATTTATTCTCTAATAGAAAAGAAAAGGGCTTCAAGTATATCCACCAAGCTAAATAAAAATAAATAAATAAATAAATAAATAAATAAACCCAGATTCAGCTTGGACATAAAATATCAACTGCAATTGAAGCATTTTAGCTTGTGGGCACCCAAAAGTTATCTCCATAACGGTTTCAGCCATGAGGCTTATTGAGCTGTTATCACTGCCTACACTCTTCTGGTTTCAGGCTTTGGACCAGAGTTTGGTACCTCGCTGCAGATTTAACAACTTGGTTTCCTCTGCCATCCTGTCTATATTTCGAGCTTGCCGCTTCCATCTTCTACTTGCATTAATATTATAATCATGCTCTGGTGGAGCAGAGTGTACAACCAGAGCTGCAGATATAAATTCATTAGCTGGATGCTAACACGAGCCCCGGTCTCGGTTTATAGGTGAGCTTTGATCGGTCACATCGATGCTTGGAGAGGACTGTGACATCTGCATTAAAATGCACAACAAACACTCACACACAGCCCCTGAATTAATGCAAATAGCTCATGAAGAACATTAATTCATTTTCCAGGCTGTGTAAAGCAAAAGCAAATTAAGGAGATATTCATTTCAGTTTGCCTGCAGGAAATAATGTGCTGCACGTCAACAATTCTATAATGTGGCTGCAGACTCTTCAGAGTCAGAATGTTACTTGTTGTTTTGTAGTCACATCCCACATATAAAGGAACAGAAAAAAACACTTTAACAAACTCTTTTTTCTGTGAACAGTCCCTCATTTATTGCGGCGGATCCATACCCGGAAGCCCCGCGATAAGTGGAAAACTGCGAAGTAGGAATAGTAGTACAAGTAGTAAGTAGTAGTTTATTTTAGTATTTTTATATATGCAGGTGCTGGTCATGAAATTAGAACAACATGAAAAAGTTGATTTATTTCAGTAATTCCATTCAAAAAGTGAAACTTGTATATTATATTTATTCATTACACACAGAATGATATACCGTATTTCACATGTTTATTTATTTTAATGTTGACGATTATAACTGACAACTAATGAAAACCCCAAATCCAGTATCTCAGAAAATTAGAATATCATGAAAAAGTTCAATACTGAAGACACCTGGTGCCACACTCTAATCAGTTAATTAACAAAAACAATTGCAAAGGCCTTTAAATGGTCTCAGTCTAGTTCTGTAGACTACACAGTCCTGGGAAAGACTGCTGACTTGACAGTTGTCCTAAAGATGACCACTGACACCTTGCACAAAGGGCAAGACACAAAAGGACATTGCTAAAGAGGCTGGCTGTTCACAGAGCTCTGTGTCCAAACACATTAACAGAGAGGCAAAGGGAAGGAAATGATGTGGTTGAAAAAAGTGTACAAGCAATAAGGATAACCGCACCCTGGAGAGGATTGTGAAACAAAACCCCTTCCAAAATGTGGGGTAGATTCACAAAGGGAGAACTGCAGTTGGAGTCAGTGCTACAAGAACCACCACACACAGACATATGCAAGACATGGGGTTCAGCTGTCACATTCCTTATGTCAAGCCACTCTTGAACAAGAGACAACGTCAGAAGCGTCTCGCCTGGGACTGCTGCTGAGTGGTCCAAATTTATGTTCTCTGATGAAAGTAAATTTTGCATTTCCTTTAGAAATCAAGGTCCGACAGTCTGGAAGAAGAAACGAGAGGCACAGAATACACGTTGCTTGAGGTCCAGTGTCAAGTTTTAACAGTCAGTGATGGTTTGGGGTGCAATGTCATCTACTGGTGTTGGTCCACTGTGTTTTCTGAAGTCCAAGGTCAACACAACAGTCTACCAGGAAGTTTTAGAGTACTTCCTGCTTCCTGCTGCAAACCAACTTTTTGGAGATGAAGATTTCATTTTCCAGCAGGACTTGGCAGCTGCACAAAGTGCCAAAGTTACCAGTATCTGGTTTAAGGACCACGGAATCCCTGTTCTTAATTGGACAGCAAACTTGTCTGACCTTAACCCCATAGAAAATCTATGGGGTATTGTGAAGAAAAAGATATGAAACACCAAACCCAACAATTCAGATGAGCTGAAGGCCACTAACAGAGCAACCTGGGCTCTCATAACAACTGAGCAGTGCCACAGACTGATCGACTCCATGACACGCTGCATTATCCAGGCTAAAGGAGGTATGTTTTAAAGGCATAAAAACCTGGATGACCCTAAATTTTCTGCTTTTGAATACAGACAAGCCTGAGGTTTTAGTTTTTGGGCTTGAGCATCTTAAGAATGAATGTTTCAGTCTTTCACCCTCCTTGTATGACAATCTGGCCTCCAGCTCTAATGTTAAAAATCTTAGTGTTATTCTTGATCAGGACATGTCTTTTATCCACCATATTAAAAACATTACTAGAACGGCCTACTTCCTTCTGCATAATATCGCTAAAATTAGAAATATCTTATCTAAAAATGATGCAGGAAAACTGGATCATGCATTTGTCATGTCTAGATAAGACTATTGCAATGGTTTATTATCTGGATGTCCAAAGGCATTGACGTCACTTTGAGTTGTACTCCAGGGTAGAATGGTCTGCTCTGACCACCCAAAGGCTAAGCCATTGGTATATATTCATATACAAATCAATATGTGGACTTTTTCCCTCTTACAGGTGCTAGTGTGGCAATACTCACGAATGAAACTCGGCTTTAAGGAGTTTTGATGTTAACAGATTATTCAACGCCACCCTGGGGCTTTTACCCAGGGAATAACACCCCTTTTTGATCTGTTTAAAGCACACAGGTTTGACCGTGCAAGAGTTGAAGCATATGGAAACAAAGAAAGTTCATACTCAGTAATCCAGGTATCAAATCTGATAACTCTCAATCAGGTCATCTGGACAGTTTCTTTTTAGTAGAAACGTTTCACCCTCACTCCAGAG
>JARVGS010000761.1:632343-644082 GCA_031762315.1 Hypsolebias antenori | reverse complement strand
TATATATACACAACTACTACTTACTACTTGTACTACTATTCCTACTTCACAGTTTTTTCACTTCTGGGGCATCAGGGTATGAATCCCCCTCGATGGGGACAACCACATTTATTAATCATTTTATATTTATTACAACTAATTACATCACACAATCACCTGTTTAAGGAAGTTGCTATGCAATAAGGGGTTATCTTGGCAGGTATACATGACAAAATATTGTCATTTGTGTCTCTGTCTACACATCTATCTTTGAGGCGGATGGCTCCCCCTTCGAGTTTAGCTCTGCAGACTGTCTTTTACTGGTTCTCTGGTAGAACTCCAGGTTTTTTTTTTTATTTTTTTTTATTTTTTACTTTTCTTATATTTTATGCCAATTGGAATACATTTAGATTCTACTGGGCTATATTATATTTGCATTGAAAAAGCACAGCTCAGACTTAGTTGTATTTGAATATAACCATATCTCTTATGATTGAAAACTGGTTTGAACTGGATTTTTTTTTTCTCTCTTTTGGCTTTACTTTATGTTTAAAGTGGCCTTTGATTAAATTTGTTGAGAAGTGGCACTGCGGAATAAAAACGTGAATGAATACCAATCTGAAATAATGAACTAACGTCATACACAAAGTACAAGTGAAGAAAAAAAGTAGTGTTTTCACTGCAATCTATTCAGTTTGACCTGAATTTCTACTTTTGTAACAGAACATGGAGGATACATGGCAGGCAGAGAAAATCTGCTCACAACAATCTTCTCTGCTGTTGCCATCTTTCTGTTGTGTGACCTCAGAGTTCTGCAACAGGTCATATTGACATCTGGTTAAGCAAAAAATATTAAGACTGCAGGAAAAAAAAAACATTTGTTAAGCATTCACATCATCACATACATACACATTCATTTAAAAACCTTAAAGAGGTGTACACAACTTTATTAAAGAGAGGATTATAGATGTATAGGAAACAAGAGAGAAAACAATCAGGTTCTGTGCTTGTTTGATGATGTTAAGTCTGTTTAACATCTGTTTCAGCATTTAAGCTGTTCACAATCAGAACAGTGGATAACAAATTCTGTATATTCCTTTTTTTTTAGCTCAAGACTGACTGAAATTTGAAAATCCTTCCTAAAACTAAATTCATGTTTGGTTTCTATATCACCAGTACTGTATTTTGGTTTCAGTTTCAAGTGAGCAACTACATGTTATTATGCTCAATAAGCTACATTACGGATAAACATTTTTATCAGTGTCTATGTTTCAAAAAGCTATTCAGTTTTAAGAATGTTGGGTGCCCAGGAGAAACCAGCACCATACCGGCAATGTACACTAAGCTTTATTAATTACAGTTATTAAACAATATCCAAACTGATGCTCTCTTTTATAACTCTAACAGACTTGATTATACACTAATTGGTTCAATTCTGAAATGTGCTTTTTTGCTGAACAAGACAGTCCCAGCAGCATGCACAGTGAGAAGATTTGTGCATAACATCAGTCTAGTAACCTGACAGCTCAGTGGGTGGCAATGACACATTCACATAACTCAAATGCAAACGCATTCAAAAAAGTAACCCTTAGTGCAATCTAAATGAGTAAATCTGCAGAGTAGTAAAATAAGAGCTGTAGCATCCAACCCCTGCTGTGGCATTGTCTACCATTTCTCTCTTTCTTTGGCCATGAGATCACCATTTTCTTCACCAACCCAGGCTTCTTAGCTCAGCTGTTACTCAGTCTGCTGGAATGGCATCATCTGAGTTTTGGCTCAGAATACTCCCAAAGTCCTGTACTATTCTGCTAATATGAAATGCAACTAATTCAACTTGAACAAGGCAGATGGTACGGTTCAGCTCGCCTTCCACAAAATACAAGTCTGCTTGTAGAAGACACGATTGACTGTTTTTTAAGCGCACACGTTTTAACCCCAAAAATAGTCGATCAGTGACCTGAATGATGAAAGCATCGTTGTTGTATAATTGCCCATTAGAACTTGAGTGTTGTGATACAATTTTAAATAGCCTACATAAAAAGCTCAACATAGAATAACTTAAAAATCTAAATAAATGCATATCACCCATCACCAGTTGTAACCGTTTTAGCCAAACCTTGAAAATACTTTTATACACACTATCATGTTGAATCACAAGTGGTCACGCTCAAAATATGGAACGGTCGTATCTTTCTGCTAATAACACATTCACATTTTAGCTCAACATCTGACAAATTGGCTGAGTATACCCTTTTGTGCTTTAGCCTCCCAGAGATAATCAATTGTAGATGGTCATTGAATGATTACTTTCTCAAACTTGTATTAAAATATGCTGATGCATGCTCAATAATCCAGGTAGAAAAATCTAAAAAAGCTAAGTCTGGTCCTCTGGACATTCCAAAAAAAAAAAAACAACCTTTTTTTTTTCTTTGTTTTGATTTGGTTTTTCTGAATGTCCAGAGTACCAGACTTAGCTTTTTTAGATATTAAAATATGGTTCATAAAATGTTTTGTTAACAGGCCAACCTATTTGGTAACACCTTTTAATGCAAACATTTTGAGGCAAAGCTTTACACAATGACTAGTACTTAGAATTGTCATTTCCAACCCGAACCTGGAGCCCGGCCCAGCCCGACCCGAATTAGGGCCGGGTCGGGCCATAATAATGTGCTTAATGTGCGGGCTGGGCCAGTGTTGGGCTTTTGATTGCATCCGCGGACATGCGTGGCTGACGATCCAAATATATGGCAACATGGCTTTCCATACATTCACCAACCACACGCAGTCATTTAACCGTGCACTGACTGGGCTTGAAAGAGGTAAAAACAAGTTCAGTTAAGCTTCAGATGGGACTACTGCCAGGCAGTGATCCATCAAAGAGCCCAAATGGACGGTCATTCACTCGCTGCACTCAGTGGACGCACGCGGCCGATGACCTAAACAGGTGAGATCCCAAAATATCCTAAATGTCAGAGCAGGGTCCGTGTCTGAATAATGCAGAATGCAGGCAGAAGCAGGGATTTAATAAGCTTTGATGACCATGAAAGGACAAACACCACTTCAGCTCGGATCTTCTGCCCCTTAGTCATGCAGGTCCACCAGCCATTAATAACTATAATAAGAAGTCAAAGCTGTCAATGTTTTTTCGTGTTCAGACCTGTAATTACTGTTAATTCGTCTTGTCTGGTTTGGAAATGATGGCTACGTGCTGGGATCGAGTCCGGTCGGATTTTTGTGCCCGAAATGTAACTCTACTAGTGTTATATATTCTGAAATACTTTCTACTATAATTACACAAAATAATAGTACAATTTATGTTAAAAAAAGAAATGATCATCTTAAATTTTATTGGATACAAAAAGTATTAGGTTTTAGATGCATATTTAGTGATTTCTGAAAGATTTCATTAAAATGTAGAGCCCGATCGCTATATCGGTAGGAACAATATTGTAGGCCGATACAGGCATTTGGGGACATACAGTGTCTGTAATAATTGTTCCATTATGTGCCAATATAAGCATTTCTAATTTCCATCCCTAAATTGCTGGGGACACATCGTATCTACTTGCTACAGGTGTAAATGTACAATGTATCCAGCAGAGAGCACATGTAGACTACTTTCAATTTGTGGTCGCTTTCACTTTCAGCACAGCCAAAGCAGGAAGAAAAACTGTGCATTAGCCTTCCCCTCCCAATACTGGTATCAGCAATAGCCACATTTCCACATTGGTCGGGCTCTATTAAAATACAGTACAGGCTGTCCTCGAGTTCCTGCGGTCGCGAGTTACGGCGTTTCGGATTTACGAACGGCACCTGAACCCACCATGTGACGTCATCCGGCTGCATACGGCACTTTTTTTCATTGTTTTATTAGGGTTTTTGTTTTGTCTGTTAGCAAGCTAGCAGCTTTAAAATACATTTTAGAGGCACAACATGTGTGCTGGCGTTGTTTTAGGTTGTAAATAAAGCATTTTAAAAGCCGTTACGGCTGCCATGTGCTTTCGGTTTCGAGTTACGGCTGAAAATCCGGACTTACGGCGCCATGTGGCCGGCGTTTCGAGTTGCGGCAAAATCGACCTACGAACGGTCCTTAGGTCCGGAACCCGTTCGTAACTCGAGGACAGCCTGTATAATATTACTCCCATGATTGGGACAGTACTGGATACAGTACTACACACTAAAAAGTTAAACAAAAAAAACTACTTTGGACAGGCGCTGCCATTTTGTAGTTTTCTCTTAATAAGCCTACACTGTACAGTATTCCCACTCATAACGACTACATTTCCCAGAAGCCAACAAGGCCCTGCCCAGAAGCCTTGTTTCTTTGTGCTGAAATACTACAGGGAAAGTTTTGATGTGAAGGGAAAAAGTTTGGCGCTTATTACAGCAACTTTGGTGACCAGATGTAGAGATCCGCAGGAATACATCGAACCAACAAAACCAGACCACCAGACCCATCCGTGAATCTTCAGAGCTGGTAGCCAGACCACGAAGACTTGGAGCGAGATGCGCACCGCCGAAGATCCGGCGCTACATCCGGATGATGGTGATTTAAGTGTTTAGAACACTGAAAGAGTGTGGGAAGGGTATCTAAAGCCTATGTGAATACAAAAATAAATATAATGTTGCTTCTTCGTGGATTTTCACTTATTGTGGGGGAGGGGGACCTAATGAACGCAATAAACGAGAGACTATTGTACAGTTTAACAAGACAGAAGGGTTTTGTCATTTTAGCTTGAAAAACATAGGCCAATATTATACATGCACAAAATCACCTGCTACATGATCTCTGAAAAACTTTTTGTTTGCACAGACATGAAAAAAAAAAACCGTTTTCTAATATCATCACTAAAAATGTATTTTTTACATGACTGGAATCTGAAAGCGCGGCAATAACAGAACAAAAATCTATTTTTACTAAGTATTCATAGTAGAATGGACGGACTACAGATATAGAGGTAATTCTGAACAATTTTCATGTTGCTATGCTAACTGTGCATGCTAACACCATCATTAGCCGCTAAATAGCTAAGCTGCTCGTCAACAAATTGGTGTCAGATGATTTTTAGTCAATGGTTATGGATTGTTTTTTAATTATTATGGCTGAGAACATTCTTTCCCTTTGCGCTGACAAGAAGTGGCCCGACTGTCTCCCAAAACACTCTTATCTCGAACTGAAGGGATGCCGCGAATCGTATTTGTGAAGATCAAGAGTGTGGGAGACGACAGCAGCTGGCTTCAAGGACACCCACTGAACTATGGCGAGCTCTGCTGAGCTGAGAACGTTGAGTTTAATTTTACCGGACGCAGTATAATAAAAGAATAAACAAAGTTACTTAGAAAATTAATTTAAAACAAAAGCCAGCAGAGGAAGAAAACACAAAAAACAACAATAGTAAAGTATATTTACACGTTCAGACTTATTATTACACCCACCCCTCTTACATCTATAGCGCCATCCAATAATTTACTATTCATGGTAACTTGATTATGACATTCTGTTTTAGTTAGTATTTTATATATCCATACCTATACAATGCATTTATATTTATTTATTTTTATGATCAAGAGTCAATTTTTTTAACATGTTAACATTCTTTCTAGATCAATATACCAGAATGCAGTAATAATGGATAAATTCATTAATTGTAAACAACATTGATAATAGCATCACTAAGAGTCATTATTTCCCATATTGATATGCAGTGATGACTATCTTCTTAAATGACGTTTCAAACTGTTTTGTTTTATTTCAAATAAATAGACTTTTTGACAGTTTATTTTGTACATATAAAATATGAGGTTTCTATATTATTTTATCATCAATAATGACCCCAAGAAATCTTTAATCATTTACTCTTTCAATGTTTACACTATATATCTTTATTTTGATTTATTTATGTAAACTACTGTTCCCAAATAGCTTTTTGTTGTTGTTGTTGTTGTTGTCGCCAAACCATAATTTCAGTTTGTTCATAGTTTTAGTTACATCATCAAGCAACTGCTCCATATCATCTCCAACAAAAAAGACATAGGTGTCATCTGCATATAAAACAATTTTAATATTTTGAGTTGTATAGCATAGGTCATGTATGTAAATAATGAATAATTTAGGCCCCAACACTGAACCCTGAGGAACCCCACAAGCAATGTCCAAACAATCAGAAACAACACTTTCCGTCTGTACATATTGTTTTCAGTTTTCCAAGTAACTTTTGACCCAGTTTAATATTCCATATTGACTTTCACTGATCAGTTTATACTTTTCCATGAATGACTCCAGCCACTTATTAAACAATTTCTCGCATATTTTTGAAAAATGTGGCAGCAGAGAAACTTGTCTGTAGTTGGTAAAATGATGTTTATTCCCAGTTTTGTATAATGGAATTACTTTAGCCATTTTCATCATATCTGGAAATAAGCCACTGTTGAAAATTAAGTTATTAATTAATGTTATCAAAGAGAGAAAGTAACGTCTTCATGTGTTTACCTTCAACATACATGCAAAACCTTCATGTGCTTATATACTGTGTGTTTGTCTTTGTTTTTGGATGTAACCTGTCCCTTGCATATAAAAGGCCCGTTAAAAATCTTAACCTGCCGTGGTTCTATTGAGCAAACATTGTCAGAGAACGAGAGAATTTCTCCATCATTGGTCAACTCCAGCAGTACCACTTCCACGGCTGATGGCTAGCATCCTCAAAAATCCAGTTTCTTAGTGGTTCATGCAAATGTAATTCAAAGACCAGTTACAGCCTGTACACGGTTTTAGTTCAGCTTGTTTCATCCGAAGAAGAAAAAAACGGGAAATACCTGCTGGGGAGCTAATTGCACCTTCCGGTTGCTAAACTGGTAGGGCTACAGTTTACTGCTACCGCTTGTGGTTTAAAAAATTAGTAAAATTCTACGTCAAAAAAGCATATTGTGAATATATATATATATATATATATATATATACAGTATACTGTATATATCTTTTAACTCAATGCCAGTTTGCATGTATATTTCAAACAGCCCTATTATAAAGTGTATTTACAATGAAGAGTTAATTTAGGGTAGTTAGCTTGATATAAATACACTTAACACTATAGTTTGCTTAAAAAGTCCTCGTTCATACAATTTAGACTACTCTTAGAAGATAACGTCTGCAGCTATGGAGCATGCACACTCACTCTCGTATGCTGGTGGTATAATTTTCTGCACTCAAATGATAATTAAACATTTTTTTGTCACAGTATGTAATTGCAGATGCGAGGAATTAATCACATTATCTCGTTTTCATAGTTGCTCTGAAGGGTGCAAAGCAGAGATGAGCTTCCTCCTGCGGCACCTCACGACTGTTTGGCTCTCCTGTGGGTTTCTGAGACGAGAAAACTATCTAGTTCGTAATCCGTTTCTATAGCAAGTCATTTATTTGACCTTGTTTACCGTTTAGGCTCCGTTTAAATAACGTGAACTTCATATTTTGGGACGTATCTGACATTATCCAAGGCAAAAACAAATTGAGTATCGGGGCGACATTAATTTCCATTTACCGTTTTACTTCGAGCTGTGTTGTGAAAATAAAACATTGACAGAAATAGAAATAAATTAATGTGTGAAGATAAACTTTATATACATTTTTACTTTTAACATAATGCATTTTGCACTGCTTGTATAAAAGCACATACCGTATTTTTCACCATATAAGTCTCACCTTTTTATATAAATTTGCAACTCCTGCGACTTATACACTGAAGCGACTAATATATGATTTGTCCCCATATTTATAACCCAATTTTTGGCTGAGATTTGAGAATTTCATTCAATCTGACATGAAAAACATTGAACACTGACATTTGCAGCCACTGGAGGGCCCTCGAGCACTTTGGCAAGCCAAGTGTCTCATTAATAGGTAATAGCGGCTATTAATGAAACACTTGTCTTGCCATACCAAGCCAACTTCGCCTACTCTACAGCAATACAATTTATGTTTTTTCCACTTTATTAGACTTTATTAGACATATTTGGATGGATGTGACTTATACGGTGGTGCGACGTGTACGGCGTGAATAATCTACCCAAATGGGGTTACCACAGGGATTGTGGCAAGGCCCCACTGCAGCCTTCACATCCAAGGGGTATGGTTAACTGAGCCTAACACTTGAGTATTACCCAGAGCAACTTTAGGGTAGTTCTATCTAAGGCTGTGTTGGAGGTGACTCACCCAGATATGTTAACGACCTCCATTTGCAAGTCACATCCTTGTCTCACCCCGCAACTCGCCCAACCTAGCAGCCGGGGTTGGGTCGTGGCTCACGAGGGAACTTGCATTCACGGTCGCCCACCTCCGTTTTAGAATGGCTATTCTTACTGATATGGTAATTTTTAGACTCTAGGAATAAGATTCCAGGATGTTGTTTATAATCAAAGCTAAGGAAACCTTTAAATACCTCCCTGTTTTGTTAGAATGGAACCAATCTTCTCAAATCCATGAACACGACGTGATTAAATGACAGTCTAGAATTTCATCATTTATGCTTTGCTTTTAATTGATGATTTGCAGGGGGACAGCGTTATGCACAATCTAATACTGTACAATGATTACATTTGGCTGTATAACTGGAACAATAGTTGATAGAGAGATCCTTAATACAAAGTACAACGTAAGTGAGTTAAAGTCCATGGGGTAGGCAATCAAATTGTTAGTACGGTATTGGTTTTAAATAAGATATTTCAGTATATTTACATCATTTGAAGTCTTTCAACTCGTTGTTAACCTCTATTATGGGGCAAAAGTCCTGCTTGGGTAAAAAAAAAAAATCAAACAGTTTCTACATCAGAGGCGGTCCACATATGTCCAAACCTGCCAGAGTGGCTTCCCAACATCAACATTTTAATTTTTCAGCTTAAAAAGGATTTAATGTAGCACTGCAAAGAAAATCTCCTCAGCCTGGGACAACATTGGGAAGATAAGGTCATACGTTGAGTCGGTCCAGAACCTTTCAGCCACAGCAGTTTGTCTGTACGAGTGTGTGTTAGAGGGCTGTCCACCCCGAACACAAACACACCTCACGTCACGATGATTAAAAAATATTAAACTTCGAAGCACTAATCTGGAGGGTCCAGATGCTTTTTGGCTGTGCAATCATGAGATGTTAATGTACCGCCTGGGATCATGGAAATATTCAGAAACTCGGCTTTCAAATTAAAGATTAAAAATAGCTCCTGAGCATACATGACTTATGCAGAAGTATCCGAAGCTTTGGATGATTTATTTACCATAACTTGTAAAGAAACAAGTAATATCAGTGTTACTTTGAGTTTTACACCAAACAGACCTTAAAACTTACAGAAAAGTAGTGGGACGTTTTAAAGCAGGTTTCATGAACTGCGCTGGATCGAACCCAGGTCCAGACAGACTGAGGGAGATCAGGAATAAAATAAAGACAACTATTTATTTAATTTAAAAAAAGCTGTTGTGTCAGCAAAACTTACAAAATTACAGAATATGGGGAGACACGGGGAAAAAAAAAACGGTGTAGGGGAACACTTATTTAGTCAGAACCAATACCTTTTAACAGGTATTTACAACAGTTCGCGTGAACCAACCTTGATTAAAGTTATAATGAGTTCTTGGCAACGTTACGACCCCACCTCACTCAAAGAAAGACCAAATCAGATCAGTTAAAATCACAATTCTCTAATGTTTATTTTCAGTTTGACTACTGTCCAAAGTAATGTTTTTGGATCGTTGAAAGCAGCTAAGCTGAGAAGCTAAGCTACGAGCTAAGCTAACAGGCCGACCTCAAGAAAAAATCTCCGTCTTGTCCAAACTCCAAAATTTGAACGCCTTGAAAAATTGAACAAATATGGTATTAGAGGACCAGCATTACAGTGGGTATCTAGCGGTTTGAAAAATGGGAAACAGTTTGCACAAATAAATGGTGAAAGATCTGACCTCTGCAATATTACATGTGGAGTTCCTCAAGGCTCTGTACTTGGATCAAAGTTATTTATTTTATATATGAATGACTTGGTAAATGTGTGAGGATGTTAAAAATGCCAAGTCAATGTGTACATTTAAGAAAATGATCAAAACTGAATTGTTAAAAAATATGGTGTAGCTTAATGTGTAATGTATTAGAGTTTTAAAATATTAGAAAGAGTTTTTTTTTTTTGTTCTGTTACTTGAAGATTATTATTGTGTGAACTAATTGTTTGAAAAAAGGGGCAGGTATAATAAGATTTTTTCTTCTTTCTGCTACCTTTCATTTTATATTTTGTATTCTTATTGTTTATGGGATTGTTTTGTAGTGTATTTTAAAATGAATAAATTTTATAAAGAAAAAGAAATAAAAAGAAAATATCGGCCATGGGCTGTTCCATCAAAAAAAAAAAAAAAAAAAAAACTCACAGATGTAAAAGGCTTCTGTTTTAAGTTAACTTTTAATTTAAGAAGCTGTCAAATATATCTACACTTGTATTAATACACTACTACTTAAGCACCTTTCTCTTGTCATTCGTGAACAGGTTGAGTTTAGATTTGTAAAAAGTTACAAATTTGCACTGTTCGAATGTTATCATTGTGTTAGAGAGAGTAAATGTCATGAATAAATTTGACATTAAACATAATCTAAGTTGAAGTGTTGCATCATTTTCAGCACCTTTTTTGGCATCTGCATTTGGTAGCAGTTCAAACTGACAAAGACCATGCAGAATATTGTAATAGTTTAATTTCACAGCAGAGAAAGTTATGTAGTTTCTGTAAGTAAGTCTAGGGGGAAAAATATCGGTATTGGTATCGTTTATCGGCCAAATAAGTTTTAACATATTGGATATCGGCCAAAAATCCAATATTGTGTATCCCTACTTGCAACTATGTTTTATTTCTCACTACACTTATGGCAACAAAATATTATCAGCAGTCATTCTAAAAAATTTTTTTGTTGTTGTTTCTGTAAATCTTGTTTCTGTAAATCGAGGTGAGCCAGTTTGCCATGACTGTCGATGAGGGCGAGGGTGGGCACCGGTGGAGAGGGCATGCTCTAAGAGGCCATCTTAGCACCAACATAACTTTTTTTTTTCCCACTTCGGAGTAGGCTGATGGGGGAGAAGCAGTTTTGTTTGGTGTCTCCTCAGACTGATGAAGCCTTCTGGATGGAGGGCGAAAAGTCTCAGTTAAAAAAAAAAATAACTGTCCAGATGACCTGACTGAACATTATTGGAGATTTGATTTTTACTCAAATATTTGACTCCACATTTACTTCACCTGGACCCATTCATCCAACCAGCAGAAACTCCAAACATAAAACCAACTTTCAGTAAAACTTGCTTCTCTCAATATATACGTATTTTGTCCTTTACTTATTCAGGGCTAATTATTAATGCACACATTTTAGCCCCACAACAAATTGATTAAAGCAGCGACAATCTCAAACCAAAGTGGAGTGGACGCACACATTCTGACAGCAAACCATAGTTTCCACTTTATTATCATTTTAAAATAAACCATAATAGCAAGAGCTAGCTAGCTGTAGCACTTAGTGCAGCCAGGGTGCACTTCAAGTAGGAATACAGGTAGTCCTCGACTTACGACGGAGATCCGTTCTCACGCGGCGTCGTAAACCAAATTTCACGTAAGTCGGAACATACGTAAATATATATGACGTACCTGATTTACCAAGCGCGTAAACCGACTTTCGACGTAGGTCCATGGTGATGGCCTTCCTTTTCCTCGATGCACTGCCATCAGAAGAGTCCTCCTTGCGTTTTGGGAGC
>JARVGS010000761.1:580928-591513 GCA_031762315.1 Hypsolebias antenori | reverse complement strand
ACGAAACGTTTCTACAATTTTTTTGCTTTGTTTTGTTTTGTTTTTTTGAATGTCCAGAGGACCAGACTTAGCTTTTTGACTAATATAACATTTTTGCGTTGACTAATGTCAGTAAATTGTAGTCTCCATCTTGAACTGGATTAATCTAAACAGCTTTTTAATAATTAGTAGTGGGTGTGCATTCAGTGATTATTTCCTGACGGTTTTGTTTAAGTTCATCAAGTTGTTCATGAGATATTTTGCTAACACAAATAGGGATCTACTCCGAGTCTCCGACAGTTACTGCTATAGTTTTGAGCAAATAATCTCATGCAATAAGCAGCACTTGGAGTCCATCCGTCTGTTGCTTGTTCTAGTGTCCAGTTGTTGGGGTACCAGCTTGAGGCCGAGATCTCTTTCCAGATCCAGCTCTTCCAAGAATATTCCAAGGTGGTCCCAGGCCAACAGAGAGACATACAGATAGTCTCTCCAGTGGATCTTCCTCTGGGTCTCCTCCCAGTTGGACATGCCCGGACCACTTCAACTGGCTCCTTGATGTGGCGGAGCAGCAGCTCTACTCTGAGTCTGTCCCACTTCTCACCCTATCTCCAGAAGACAGCACAGCTACCTGACAAACATAAACCTACAAGCTTGGTCTTTCAGTCACTACCCAGAGTTCATGACTACAGGTGAACATAGTGTATGTGCTTTTGTGACAATATTTAATGTTTTTGAACATTTATTGATATTTTTTACAATTTAAGACAAATGAAAATACCATATTCTTGTAAAGAGGGGTAATATTCATATTTAAAATAAAAAACAACTATGCATGCAGACCTATGTGATTTTTTTCTTAATTTTGGAAAAATACGTATAGAAATACGTAAAGCGAAAAGTTAAAAGTACAGCTTGTCCTCGACTTACGTTCGAGTTCCGTTCCTACGGACCGATCGTAACCTGAATT
The DNA here is from genome assembly GCA_031762315.1 of Hypsolebias antenori. Taxonomy (NCBI): domain Eukaryota; kingdom Metazoa; phylum Chordata; class Actinopteri; order Cyprinodontiformes; family Rivulidae; genus Hypsolebias; species Hypsolebias antenori. The sequence goes on along the minus strand of JARVGS010000761.1, from coordinate 590,567 downwards.
TATCATAAGTTGGAACTCATTACACGTGGCGAACGTAAGTCCGGATTTTTGCCGTAAGTCGAGAAAAGAACTGTAAACGGCTTTTTAAACACGTTTTTTTCAACGTAACACAACACCAGTGTACATTCTGTACCTTACACATGTACAGTACTGTATATCCAAGCAGTTAGCTAACACAGTACCCTCAAAAACACGTAAAAAACACATAAAATGGCACTGTGTGGAGCTATTGAAAGTCAATGACGTCACTGGGGAGGCGGTCGTAAGTCCGAGTTGACGTAAGTCGGGGGTGACGTAACTCGAGGACTACCTGTGTTCTATTTCCAAACTAAACATTTAATTTCTAAGCTAAACATTTAATTTCCAAAATACATATTTAATTTGCTAACTAAATATTTAACTCGCCTAAATATTTAACTTGCAAGATAAATGTTTAGATTGCAAGTTAAATATTTAGGTGAGAGTTAAATATTTAGTTTACAAATTAAGTATTTATTTTTGGAATTAAATGTTTAGCTTAGAAATTAAATGTTTAGTCTGTAAATTAAATATTTAGCTTGGGCAATAAATACTTAGTTTGGAAATTAAATGTTTAGTTTTGAAAATAAATATTTAGCTTGGAAATTAAAGATTTAATTTACACCAAAATATTTAGTTTACTAACAAATATTTAACCTGCAAGTTAAGTATTTAGTTAGTAAACTAAATATTTAGCTTGTGAATTAAATATTTAGTTTGGGACTATGACATTTATAAATGTATAGTATGAATAACATGGTGAAAATCTGACTTTGTTTAAAAAAAATTCTTATTAAAGGCTAAATATACCAGAATATTGCTGTTAATTTTTGACTGTGTAACTTCACAAACGGCACCCCATAAATTGGAGTCCTGCGTTTCGTTCTCCCACTTGAGGCCAAAGTTTTTGTTTGGAAATCTCGACTTACAAAACACGATTTATGTTTTCTGTGAAAGCTGTGTTTTGTTTTCACCCCCTCTGCCACTGCCAGGCACAAACACGAACACAGGTTTATTGAGGTGGTATAATTTTATGCAGAAAGGATTTCTGAGTGTGATTTTAAACAAAGCTGCCAGATTTAAAACATTAGGTAGAAAGAACCCAAGTTGTTCAAAAGAAATCCAAGTAGCTATTGATCCATTACCTGAAGAAACTTTGTGTCTTTGCTCCTGCAGCCTCCTGCTCTTTAATTTCACTCCCCCTGCTCTTATCGCCTGGACATCTCTCTAATCTCTCTATCTCCCCATCCTGACTGTGCCTCCCTCTGTCCACCTCACCTAATCTCCTCCTCCCCAGCCCTCCGTCCCCCCCATCTCATTATGTCCTCCTCTCTCTCTCATCCGTCGCCCCTGCAGTGCCCTAACTTTGAAACCAGACTTTTCTTTTCCTGCTTATCTTCAGTCGCTCATGTCTGTCCCTGCCTGGACAGAGTTTCATCATCTGTCTGTTTTCATGCTGCTTTAGTCTGATTGGCTTTTTTTTTTTTTTTTTTGGAAGGGTCATATTGGATTTCTGACGTGAAGGTGTGGCATCAAAATGAGTAAACAAATTGTAATATTTAAAAAAAAAAAATGAATTCGCTAAGCTTATAAGTTAAAAATAAACTCATTTATTGTGATAAAACCACTGACATAATTGTGCAGAATTGCTGTAATTGCAGCGACATCAGGTAACTTTGAAAAGTTGGAGTAACAGGAGAGGGGAGCAAATCTAAATCTAATTCCCAAACCTGCTTTCAGTTTATGAACCTTCCAGATGTTTGATCCTTGTAAACTTGTAGAAATGAACCATTTCAAGGAGCTTGGAGAGTAAAACTGCAGCGTCTATTATGTCATACACACTAAACTCAGCTACTGAGCAAACACTGGGTTCATTTAAATTTTAAAGCAACGTCAAAACAACATTCACAAAAAAAAAGGTGTTTCTGATTGTGTGCAAAATGACAAAACGGAAAGTAAAAGCTAGATGCAATGATTTGCACGTCTCATAACTCGTCTAATGTTCACAGTTGAGCAAACATGGGGCATAAACTAAAAAAATTCTACTAAGTTTTAGAAGAAAAAAATGTAATTTAAAATTTGAGGGAAGCAACAGATCTCAACATCTTTGGGGCGTGGCCTTCCTCTGTGAAACATCCCCTCTTCTTTTAACAGTCAGTAAACAGAGGAGACCAGTGGATGGAGGTTTTGGAGGAGAATGTTGTTCCATTCTGGTCTGATGGAGGATATTTACACTAAATCATTTCAATTGGTGAGATGGCTGGACTGCAGGCAGACCAGTTCATCACCAAGACTTTTTCTCTAAGAAGCCATGTTGTTGTAATGGATGTGATATTTGGTTTAGCCTTGTTTTGCTGCAGTCTTCCCTGAAAACAACATCGTCATTGGGGCATATGTTGTTCTAGCACCTGTATATACTTTTCTGCATTGGTGGTGCCTTTCCAGATGTGTAAGCTGCCCATTCTCAAGGCACTAATGCACCCCCACATCATCAGAGAGGCATGCGTTTGAACTGTGCACTGGTGGTACAGTATGGAGGAAAGGTCGTCTGTGGTTTCCAAGAATAATTCCAAATTTTGAACCTTTGATCATAGAACAGTTTCTACTCTCTCACTCCATTTGAATGGGGCTTTGCTCCAGTAAAGATGCTGGCATTACTGGTGTTTACATATGGCTGTTTGTAGTCACAATGGAGTGTACTTTGGTTGGCCTTGTCACTGTTTTAAGTGCTCTATAAATAAAATTGGTATGGTATGGTATGGTATGGTATGGTATGGTATGGTATGATATGGTATGGTATGGTATGGTATGGTATGGTATGGTATGGTATAGTATGGTATGGTATGGTATGGTATAGTACCCCAGTAAAATGTGGTAGCAATGGTAGGGGATTGTTTTTGTGTACTGTATAGCCTACTGATGTTTGCAGGGACATGGTTGCCCCCCAAAAAGAATATGATAAGCCAATCATTGACATACCTAATGGCTGATAAAATTGTTTTTATGTATTTATTTTTTAATTTAAATTACCAATGTTATTAAAATGTTTATATGACAAAAGCGATTAAAAAGTTTTCCAGTTTTGTAGTGTAGTGGGGTCCGTTTTTTAATTTAATTTATTTTTTTTTTTTACAAGTCAACCATCTGCAGCCTAAAAAAAAAATAATAATAAAATAAAAAAAAATAAAAAAAATAAAAATAAAAAACACTTGTCTGACATACCAGCCAAGCGCTCTCCAAGTCTGGCTGGGTGGGAGCTTTTGCCTGAATTGCCCGACAACAACAACTTTTCACTGAGGTAATTATGAAAATGCCATCAGGCAGCCGTGATCTTCTAATCGTGGAGAAAAATAAAATAAAAATCCAACAACCGTAGCCAGGACTGTAGGGAAATGATCTGCCTGAGTTTTCAGGTTGATGCAGGTACACAATAATAACTTGTATAGAAAGTATAAAACTTCTTTGTTTTTTAAACAGACATCAAACGGATGGATGAAAAGTGTCAGCAGTGGAGTTGGTTAGCAGATTCTGTTGCCAAAAGGCAAGTGTGCCTAATGGCGTTGTTGGAAGGCTTTGAGCCTATATAATAACCTCGACACTCAGACTGCAGCTGTGCTGTAGCTTCAGAGGGGGGACTCGTTTCCAGAGAAAATAGAGGTAGTGGATAAGCTCCAATATGATAAGTGAGTCTTCAAATGCACAGCTGTCGGTATAAAAGGAAAAGTGAAACACTGCCTACCTCAAACTATTTTCTACAGTGTAATGTGACAACATATGGCTCTAAGGTTGTGATAAAGACAATAAATAAAAAGGGAACGCCATCATATGGCAGCAGCTTCTATCAAGCCACAGTAACAGAGATAAAAGAGTTTATATCTGTCCAACTTGCTTCATGTTTCCATTTAACAAGGCATCGTTCAGCAATGAAATGTTGAAAGTTGTTATCACAAGCAGAGTTTTTACTATCAGCAGGCCTCCCACTGCATCCTATCTTTTGGATGCAGATGGTTCACGCTCTATGCTTTAGTATAATTCAAGTTGTTTTTATTTATTTATTTTTTCAGACCATTTTAGGTGTTGTTCTTCATCATATTTCGCTTTAATCTGCTACAGTAAAGTGTGGATTAAAGAGACCAAACAGACGTATGACAGAGTATAGATGTGTACCCATAAATCATGCCAATGTTACTTAGAGTGCCTCAACATTGGTGAACACCAACAGTGTTCTATACCCAAAGTCATTCAATAATGGTTCAAGAACTATTTCAGAGGTTTGACTAAATATAAAATGCTTAATGGTTTAGTCATTATACCCTTTAAATCCCATTTTGATCAAACAAATCCAAACCTACACATTGGCAGCCAATGTCCTGGTCACTAAAGGAGAGTCCTGGAGTCAAATATCCTCTTAAAGGTGCATTAGGTTCATTTAATGGTTGACCGTTCCCTCAATATGTTTAACAACAAGAACATATATTTTGACATCTGTACATGTCTGTGAGAGTCCACTATGGACCAATACAGTAAAAAGACATGATGAAAAACAAAATGAAGTCAACTCAAAGCAGAAGAAAAAAACAACAAAAATGCTTGTTTTGATCTTGAGGATATTTTTATTATGAGTGTAGTGGGTAAACGATAATGGATGAATAGATGGATGGATGGATGGATGGATGGATGGATGGATGAATGGATGGATGGATGGATGGAGTTTTCTCCACAGGGTGTCTGGACTCTCCCTTAGAGATAGGGTGAGAAGCTTGATCGTCCGGGAGGGACTCAGAGTAGAGCTGCTGCTTCTCCACGTTGAGAGGAGCCAGTTGAGGTGGCTCGGGCATCTGGGTAGGATGCTTCCTGGTGAGGTGTTCCAGACACGTCCCGGAGGAGACCCAAAGGAAGACCCAGGACACACTGGAGGGACTATGTTTCTTGGCTGGCTTGAACATGCCTTGGGATTCCCTTGGAGGAGCTGGCCCAAATGGCTGGGGAGAAGGAAGTCTGGGCCACCCTACTAAGGCTACTAACCCTGCGACCCGACCCCGGATAAGCGGAAGAAAATAGATGGATGGATGGATATTTTTATTGTCCACATTAGGAAAATTAAAGACAAAATCTTAATGAAAAATCCCTCATTCTTTTATTTTTAGAACACACCAAATACACAAGCACATAACGTATAACTTGTAGGCTTGAGTGAAAACGTAGCTGTGACAATTAGGGTCTAACTGTAGACATACAATTGCAAGAAGGTACAGACATTTTCACTTTGATTAACACTGACATATTTACACAAACATCCAGTGAAATTTCAGCCAAAATTGCCAAAATTTAACATACACAAACCAAAATATCATATTGGCTCTATAGCTCTAGAATTATGGACACTAAAGTGAGAATATCAAAGTTCATGCTCAATTTTCCAGGTGAAAAAAACAGCAAAGTTCAGTCAGGTCATCTGGACGGTTTCATTTTTTGCAGAGATGTCTTATCCTTGATCCAAAGAACTTCATCAATCTGAGGAGCCACAAACAAACTGTGTTCCACAAGCAGCAAACTTCCATAGTGGACCAACAAGTTTGCTCATGATAAGATGGTTTCTGGAGCCCCCCCTTTCCCATGTTGACTCCTCCCATGCAGCAAAAGCTAACGTGGTTTAAAACATAATGTTTGAGGGACACAGTTGGTTTGTGGCTCCTCAGATTGATGAAGTCCTTTGGATGAAGGACGAAACATCTCTCAACAAAAAAAAAAAAAAGAAACCGTCCAGATGACCCTATTGAACTTTGTTGGATAAAGTAAGAATAGTTTTAGATGCGTTCCAGATGGCTGCTGTGAATCTGTGACCATTTAAGATTTGTCTCGCTAATATTTAGTACATGTCCAAAAATATAGTGAAAAGATTGAGCCCAACAAGTAGAGAACCCTCAAAAACACCACACCTCCCTTGCAAACGTCATTTGCTATTTGTTGTCAACACTTGCAGACCGGTGAAGTTACCTAAAGTAATTGTTTACCACCTTTTAGGCCAAAGTGTAAGCTGCAGTCCCATGAGTTAAACACTGCAGGCCAAAAACCGTTTATGTAGGAACTTGGCCCGTGCAGATTTATGTTTTTGATAGCGTCAAACATAGATTAGTTTTTCAAGCAGTGCAGGATGCATTTTTATTTCACTCTCACATGAAAACTCCATTTTTTTTTTTTTTCCCATCAAACAGACTGCAGGCGCTGTTGTAAATTCCAGCCAGTCACAGACCCCTAACCTCGTCTCCATGGTAACAAGGAGCCTGGACCCTAAAACAACATCCTTTATCTAATGAGCGACTGAGTGAAGTTTCTCAGTGAATAACCACAGATCTCACGAACACTTAATAATCCTTCTTTATTATTTTTTTGTGTGTTTTAATATACTCACTTGACATAAATTCATGGTTTATATCCTGTGTTTGCTTTAATCAGCACTGTTTCATTTAATATCTTCTCTCTGATCAGCATCCAAGGATGAAAAATATTATTTAATGAATTCTGAGATACACATTTGATGGGTAACCTTTCATAATTCTTCTTTTTCATATTTAATGAGGTTTTTGCTGATACAATTATGTTACACTTCCAGATGTGTTTGTACAAATGTTGACTAGTTGTGATACACGTGTATTGACATCTTTTGAGTATTTGAGTGGATAAGAGGATTAAAAAGTTAGATTATGGTGTTTAAGCTTTTGATTTCTTTTTATTTAAAATATTTCGTAGTAAAGGAAGTTTCCTTCAGCAAAGTGCAGAAGAGAAATGTCTTTCTTTCATTGGTCAGATGCTCTAAGCATGACCCTATTGCAGCCAGAACTGAGTCATAAAACTGCCACTGCCCATCATCATAAATACAAGAACAAAAGTGACAGACATTCGCTAGAAGACAAAAGTCTTCAGGACAAAAACATTTATAGTTGTACATGGCTGATCAGGCAACACTTACTACACATCTCCTTCTTGACCAAAATCCCAGATTTAAGCAGCATCTGCAATTTCCTCATACTAATTTATTGGCTCCACCTTTATAAGTGACTGAACATTGTACCATCAATTCATGACTTTTTGGGAAATAATTCCAAAATGCTTTGTTAATTTTTTTAACTGATTATTCAAGACAAGACTGTGCAAATCAGGCACATGAGCCAGTCTTTAACTTCATCTGTGAGACTGCACAGAAAACCACCTCTTACAACTCTGGGTCACTTTAACTCCTGGGATGGATGCCAGACCAGCGTGAGACCTGACCACCTGTTCCTATAAGTGATGATGCCATCCTGGAGTTGTTCCAAAGTCTCTCAAGCATCTACATGACGCCAGCCTGTGTATAACGGACACCCTCAGCTCCTTCTGCCTGGATCAGCAGCCGTGAGAAGAACATTCTGAAGGTCAGATCTCCAGATCCTTAGCTTACAAATTATATTTTAGTGTCAAAATTCACCCAATCATTATCTTCTGCTGGTTCTGGAGTCAGTGTAAAATATATTTAACATGTATTCTGGGTTGTTAAAATATGAACCTGTTACCTTTTATGTTTCTGTATTATTTTTCAGTAAACCTTTGAATCCTAATTTAATTTAAATTAGACAGCATAAGGGTTCCACTCCTCTTCAGTAAGTACAAGTTCAGTAATCTAAAATATAAATATGTGCTTTAGACCTGGCAGTGTTACATGGCTCATCCCTTGATCACACCTTTATACCCTATTAATCATTCATTTACTGAAACTGATGTATTCAAAAGGTTAGTTTAGATTTATTTGTCATGTACAAAATCTACACAAGGTCAACAATGTAATGAAATTCTTAAGACGAGAAGAACCGTCTTGACCCCCCCCCCCCACCCCAAAAATAAAATAAAATAAAATAAAATAAATAGAACAACAAATGTGAAATCATGCAGCAAAAATACTGAAAACATACTAAAACATTACAACTAACATAATAAGAAAAACATACTACTAAAATACTAAAAAAAACAAGGCGCCAAAGGTGAAAAAGAAAAACATCTACAGTGTGATTCGGTTAACAGTGAGGTTCTTTCAACATCATGGTTCTGTTCTGTTAGTGGTGTGGTCTTGTTAGCAGTTTAACAGGTCTTGTTAGCAGGTCTGGTCCACATCTTGATGGTAATAAGGCCCACAGCAGCTGCCCTCACAGACCGCAGAACCGGATCCAGCAGACAGAGAACATCCCAGGTTTCCCCGTGGAACCAAACGGGTCTATGTGTGTAGGCAGATGGAGGATCTTGTTAGCAGCGTTAGCAGGTCTTGTTAGCATGTCCGATCAGCAGCTTGGTGGTAAAAATGACCACAGCAGCTACCCTCACAGACTGCAGTACAGAACCGGGTCCAGCAGACAGAGAACATCCAAGGTTTCCCCGCGGAACCGAACGGGTCTGTAGAGTTTGGTCCATGCAGGCTGATGGAGACTAGAGCTAGCAGCGTTAGCAGCGTTAGCAGCTTTAGCAGCATTAGCAGCATTAGCAGCATTAGCAGTATTAGCAGAACGTGCTAGCAACTTGATGATAATAATGACCGCAGCAGCTGCCCTCACAGACTATCCTCCAGAACCAGGTCCAGCAGACAGAGAACATTCAAGGTTTTCTCCGTGGGAGCCGAACAGGTCCGTAGAGTTTGGTCTGTGCAGGCAGATGGAGAGTAGAGCTAGCAGCGTCAGCAGCGTCAGCAGCGTCAGCAGCGTCAGCAGCGTCAGCAGCGTCAGCAGCGTTAGCAGCGTTAGCCACGTTAGCAGCATTACCAGAACCTGCTAGCAACTTGATGATAATAATGACCGCAGCAGCTGCCCTCACAGACTGTCCTCCAGAACCGGGTCCAGCAGACAGAGAACATCCATGGTTTTCTCCGCGGAGCCGAACAGGTCCGTAGAGTTTGGTCTGTGCAGGCAGATGGAGTATCATGGAGACATCTAGAGCGTAGGCCCGAGGCTGGAGGGAGGCCGAGAACTGAACCACGATGGCATGATGGCAAGTTAGCAAGGCAGCGACATACAAAACTCCACAAGTGTGTTGCGGTCATACCCGTACTGCGGGTGTGCATTGTAGGCACAAACAAAGTTAAAATAAAACCAACAAGAATAAACAAAGGTCGAGTCGAAGCAGAGCTCCCATCAGTGCTACCATCCTGCGGTGCATGTGACGTCAAAACTCATCTCTTGGTTTGCAAATAGTTTGTAAATGCCCCCCTTATTTTTAGAAACACGTCACATTTGAGTACTCTCCTTCATTCTTGTTTTTGTTTTAGAGGCGCCAACTGTTCTACAAACTTAGATTCCACTGCATTAATTAGATACACATGAAACATATACAGTAAAGCAGTAGGTTTGTTCGGACATTAATCGATTTCCTCACAGGAAAAAGAACAAAAGAGCAGAAACTTTCCAAGCCTTCCATAAGCTAGGGATGATAAAAAAAGTTATTTTCAGCCAAAATCTTATTTTAATTAAATTCAATAGATGTGTGAACACTGTTCCACTCAAAAGCCCCCCTTAGAGGATTCTCAGATTAGTGAAAACAAACCCCCCACAGAGTTCCAATCAATCACCTACTCCCCCCCCACAGAGGATGGTGACATTTGGA